>JAVRXN010000009.1:90899702-91499702 GCA_033556935.1 Timema podura
AGGTATGGTTACACGGAGCCAACCCGTACCACACCGCATTTTCTAACAATTTTTATATTCTTTATAGACTGAGTTCTATTACAAAATAAGTTGGTATTTTTATTTTTACTTGCATAGGTTTTCACCTATTTTCATAAAATTAAGTTAGCTACTAATTACGAATAATAAAGTTTTAAGTTAGCTAATAATTAAGAAGAAGAATGTGTGTTGTTCAATAAGTTGTATATAATATTGTTTATCTTGTACGTAATGTTGGAAACAATGACTACAGCATCACACGTGCAACGGCTGTGAAAGAAATGACTAGTTTTACCATCAAAACAAAGCTCCCGAACACTTATTTCCGGTGCTAGGTGGCTACACGGTCAGCACCGCACCGGAAAAGTGCGGAGCAATGCTCGATCGACGATTTGTCCGAGCTGGTGCGGTGCGGTGTGGTGCGGTGCGGTGCGGTGCGGTGCGGTGCGGTGCAGCTCCGTGTAGCCGGTCGGCTCGTGTTTCAAGAACTAGAGAAAAACAATTTATTAAATACAGTTCGAGAAGGAGAAGGGGGGTCTCTCTTCTCTGGTCGGTCGTGTGGGGCATTTGTTTTTTTGGACGATGGGTCGTCGATTACATGCGTCCGTGACGTATAGTACGTCGGGTTAGCAACAAATCTATGTTAGACTTGCGGATTCGAGTCTCGGTAATTACCTTGTATTTCCTAATTAGAGTTCAAGATGTACTTGTGTGTGAACCGTTATTGAGGAACGACTACTATTTGAACGGTTAAGCAGTTAGGGCGATACCCAGCCAGCTATGGCAAACAAACGGAGTCAAAATTCAACTCGTCGACGCGAATCCTGCATCTCTTTCTGTTCATCAAACTTTGTACTTTAAACATCAAATTCGTAGCCGACGATTTCCGCACGTCCATAATAGACTCTGTCTTAAAATATGAGTGAAGAATGACCCTGGGCACGGTACGATTCCTGGATAGCTCAGTGGTTAGAGCATTGTCGTACTAAGCCAAAGGTACCGGGTTTTATTCCCGTGTCCAAGTGTCATTTTTCAATTTTCAGAACATATAGCTTTGTTAAATAAATACCTCGTTTACAAGTCTACCAACGCCTCCGTCGTTCCAGACTTAGCCCGACACAAACCCAGGACAGTTACATATGGTGTCAGAAGCCCCTCAACCGTTACATATGCAAAGTTCCCAACTATAACATTCTCAAAAGTTGTATTTTTACGACGATTATTAAACATATAAGAATCGGGCCTCATTGTTTAATGGTCCATTAAAAATTACGCGAGGCGTGAAAAATCATTGACAGGACCTCAAGTTTGACATGCCTCGTCGAAAGCCTAATTTTATTCACACGTCCGTCGGATGAAAAAGAGCAGAATCTGCTTGAGTGGCGCAGCATTATGCATTGCAACACAAAATAGAAACAGATGATTACCGACATATTTTACTTTCTACTGGATAAACAGATCGTTAAGATTAATATTAATCTGGATGTTTTCAAAATATTGTGCTATACCGTGAAACAAATCAAAACATATTAAGATTTTCCATTTAACAAGTTATTTTCAAATCTCCTCACAACTGTAGATGTAGTGTGCTAGCGTGGTGTGAAGAGTTTGCTAGTATAGTATTTCATTATGTAAGCGTATGTGTTCTAATTGAGTCTGTTGGTCTAGATGCATTTGCACTAGTTGAGTCTGTTGTTCTAGGTAAATGCGCACTAGTTGAGTCTGTTGGCTTAGGTGAATGCGCACTAATTTAGTCTATTGGTCTAGGCGCATGCGAACTAATTGTGTCTGTTGGTCTAGGTGCATGTGCACTAGTTGAGTCTGTTATTCTAGGTAAATGCGCACTAGTTGAGTCTGTTGGCTTAGGTGAATGCGCACTAATTTAGTCTATTGGTCTAGGCGCATGCGAACTAATTGTGTCTGTTGGTCTAGGTGCATGTGCACTAGTTGAGTCTGTTGGTCTAGGTGCATGTGCACTAGTTGAGTCTGTTATTCTAGGTAAATGCGCACTAGTTGAGTCTGTTGGCTTAGGTGAATGCGCACTAATTTAGTCTATTGGTCTAGGCGCATGCGAACTAATTGTGTCTGTTGGTCTAGGTGCATGTGCACTAGTTGAGTCTGTTATTCTAGGTAAATGCGCACTAGTTGAGTCTGTTGGCTTAGGTGAATGCGCACTAATTTAGTCTATTGGTCTAGGCGCATGCGAACTAATTGTGTCTGTTGGTCTAGGTGCATGTGCACTAGTTGA
The DNA here is from genome assembly GCA_033556935.1 of Timema podura. NCBI lineage: Eukaryota > Metazoa > Arthropoda > Insecta > Phasmatodea > Timematidae > Timema > Timema podura. The sequence goes on from JAVRXN010000009.1 coordinate 90,901,969, forward strand.
GTCTGTTATTCTAGGTAAATGCGCACTAGTTGAGTCTGTTGGCTTAGGTGAATGCGCACTAATTTAGTCTATTGGTCTAGGCGCATGCGAACTAATTGTGTCTGTTGGTCTAGGTGCATGTGCACTAGTTGAGTCTGTTGGTCTAGGTGCATGTGCACTAGTTGAGTCTGTTGGTCTAGGTGCATGCGCACTAGTTGAATCTGTTGGTTTAGGCGCATGTGCACTAATTGTGTCTGTTGGTCTAGGTGCATGTGCACTAGTTGAGTCTGTTGGTCTAGGTGCATGTGCACTAGTTGAGTCTGTTGGTCTAGGTGCATGCGCACTAGTTGAATCTGTTGGTTTAGGCGCATGTGCACTAATTGTGTCTATTGGTTTTGAAATCTGATTGGGTCTCCCAAACTGATGTTATCGCAAAGAAACAGGAAAGCCGAAGTTATATAAAGTCACATCGAACTGACAACGCCGATGAGTCGGTTGGGTGCCGAATTATCTAAGGCTTCTTGATCGTGTTTGACTACAGTAGCATGCCAAAGACGGAAAAAATCGGAGCTCCGAATTCCGGTCGGGTCTATTGAGGGTGGATTTCCCTAAATTATTTCTTACTCTTCTTTCAAACAAATACGGGCAGAACCCCTTTCTCTTCATCATTCCTACCCCCATTGGATTAGCCAAGTATAGTAATGTGTATAAGCCGAACGGGTAGTAAGACACGGCGATAAAAACAACCTTTCTTACAATCATTCCCCCTCAATTCCTACCCCACCCTCCTCAATAAAAAAAAATTGAACATCAGCTTGTAGCAGTCGTGCCTCGTCTTGACCAAAAGATCTCAGCGTCGTATTTCACGCCGACACCGACACAATATTATCCCAAACTTTTACCTTTTCCTAAAGGAATGACCCAACTGACAGATCCTGTCGGCGCTTCCAGGAAAAAAAAAAACCAACAACCTTGAATTGAAATCTTCCTTTAGAGTCGAGCAAAATAAGTTGAGAGTTGTGGTTTCTAGGTCACGGTAACTGTGTATTATTCACGTTCCCCGAAAGAAGCAGGACTAAAATGTGGTCACGTGACGAACTCTATACCAATCACAAGAAATCCGCATCAAGTGCGTAATAGGTCGTTTTGCACGAGTGAATAGTTTACAATCTCGGCTTTGGTCGCGCATCTTCATATAAATTGGCGCGGAAAAACCAATCAATTTCAAAACATAGTGATTTTTAATCAATATTAGCTACAATATATATATATATATATATAAATAATATTTTTAGGCTATGCTGTGAAAGTGTGGCGATCCAATAATATCTTGGATTTGTCTCATCTCTTCTCAACCTACACGAGATCAACTCTAGAAACATAAAATGCAAAGTCATCGTTTTTATTATTTATGTCATATATTTTCGGCAAAAATTTTTTACCAGTTTTTTTAGTTCCAAGAAGGTGTAAATTAAACGAAATATGTCATACTGGGATTTGAGTTAAAGTACTTTTTTGAGTGGAGGGTATAGGGGGAGAAAAAAAAAGAAAGAGGGCCATTCTAGTACCGGACAGTATTACCATAACTTGATTTCTTCAAAATAACCTTAATCTAAAAAAACAGCAATATGCTACCAATTATCCAATTCCTACAAAACTATTCGTTATTGGACTGTTTAATATACATTTATGTCCGTAAATATAATAAATGAACATGGACTTCCTTTTATTAGCCTCTCTCCCTATATCGATATCGGAGATATCCTGGTGGGCCGGTTTGGTTTGGGCTGCTGAGAGATATCCCAGTGGGCCAGTTTGGTTTGGGCTGCTGGGAGATATATTGGTGGGCCAATTTGGTTTGGGCCGCTGGGAGATATCTTGGTGGGCCAGTTTGGCTTGGGCTGTTGGGAGATATCCTGTTCCGCTGGTTTGGTTTGGGCCGCTGGGAGATATCTTGGTGGGCCAGTTTGGCTTGGGCCGTTGGGAGATATCTTGGTGGGCTGGTTTGGTTTGGGCCGCTGGGAGATATCTTGGTGGGCTGGTTTGGCTTGGGCCACTGGGAGATATCTTGGTGGGATAGTTTGGTTTGGGCCGCTGGGAGATATCCTGGTGGACTGGTTTGGTTTGGGCCGCTGGAGATATATTGGTGGGCCAGTTTGGCTTGGGCCGTTGGGAGATATCTTGGTGGGCTGGTTTGGTTTGGGCCGCTGGGAGATATCTTGGTGGGCTGGTTTGGCTTGGGCCACTGGGAGATATATTGGTGGGCCAGTTTGGTTTGGGCCGCTGGGAGATATCCTGGTGCGCTGGTTTGGTTTGGGCCGCTGGGAGATATCTTGGTGGGCCGGTTTGGTTTGGGCCACTGGGAGATATCTAGGTGGGCTGGTTTGATTTAGGCCGCTGGGAGATATCCTGGTGGGCTGGTTTGGTTTGGGCTGCTGGGAGATATCCTGGTGGGCTGGTTTGGTTTGGGCCGCTGGGAGATATATTGGTGGGCCAGTTTGGCTTGGGCCGTTGGGAGATATCTTGGTGGGCTGGTTTGGTTTGGGCCACTGGGAGATATCTTGGTGGGCTGGTTTGGCTTGGGCCACTGGGAGATATCCTGGTGGGCTGGTTTGGTTTGGGCCACTGGGAGATATCTTGGTGGGCCAGTTTGGCTTGGGCCGTTGGGAGATATCCTGGTGGGCCGGTTTGGTTTGGGCCACTGGGAGATATCCTGGTGGGCTGGTTTGGTTTGGGCCGCTGGGAGATATCTTGGTGGGCCAGTTTGGCTTGGGCTGTTGGGAGATATCCTGTTGCGCTGGTTTAATTTGGGCCACTGGGAGATATCCTGGTGGGCTGGTTTGGTTTAGGCCGCTGGGAGATATCCTGGTGGGCTGGTTTGGTTTGGGCCACTGGGAGATATCCTGGTGGGCTGGTTTGGTTAGGGCCTCTGGGAGATATCTTAGTGGGCTGGTTTGGTTTAGGCCGCTGGGAGATATCCTGGTGGGCTGGTTTGGTTTGGGCCACTGGGAGATATCCTAGTGGGCTGGTTTGGTTTGGGCCGCTGGGAGATATCCTGGTGGGCCGGTTTGGCTTGGGCCGCTGGGAGATATCCTGGTGGGCTGGTTTGGTTTGGGCCGCTGGGAGATATCTTGGTGGGCTGGTTTGGTTTGGGCCACTGGGAGATATCCTGGTGGCTGGTTTGGTTTGGGCGCTGGGAGTTCTTGGTGGTGGTTTGGTTTGGGCCTGATATCTGTGGAGATATCTTGTGGGCTGGTTTGTTTGGGCCGCTGGGAGATATCTCCCGGTGGGACCAGTTTGGCTTGGGCCGCAACAACTACTTTAAACTAAAAATAAAGCTATCCATTCAATTCTTAATGATTATTTGTTATTAAATTTTGATCAAAAGTTCCTATAAGTTTGAGGGTGCTAAGAAGACATTACTTGTAAATAGGTACGATGGTATTTAACGTAAAACCGTACCGTTAATTTTTTATTGGTGTTATTTAACTTATTAACAATTTCTTAAACCAAAAGTAAAAGCATTTGTTCAGTGAATACTGTAAGCTACTAGCTTTGCAATCTACACAAGTAGTGCGTGAAGGATCATTTTACAAACCTTTTTTTGTTTTCAAAAATTAAACTTTCAAATATTGTTTAGCAAATTAGAAGCAATTTTTGCTCGTGTCAATCAATAAAAAGTAGAAACCTAATGTTTTTAGTAAAATGAAGAGTGACGTAATCATCGTAAAGGAAGCGGAAATGGTCTGGGTATTAAATTTAATAAAATAAAAATGTACGAATACTTCCCCTCACCCTTTAAGCTTACACTGAAACATAGATTCAGGGCTATTTATGAATTCATTTAAGGAAGCTCTCTAGCTGTGACAACACAACTCAAGATAGGAATTCCCATTTTAATGTATTTACGTTATATTCAGAGTTTTAAAGAATTTACATTGAAACAAAAACTATGACTTTATAAATATTTTAAAAATAGTCTTAAGACTGTCATAAAATTACTTTTGACCTTGAAAAAGTTTTTATGTTAACATTTTTTTAAATCGTCCACAACTTAGGCTATTTGGTTTTCCCCAAAATCTACCTGAAAAATCTTCCTGCCAGGATGTAGATTAAAGATGTCTTTGGAAGCAAATATCTATCTAGAATAGGAAACCAGAAAATTACAATTTTGAAATGCAAGTCAAAACTGTCCAGGAGCAAATAATATAGTGACTGTAAACTCGTCAAAGAGGGAAAGTGTTATCAGTAGATAAACTAGAGGTCTCACAGAATGAATGGCTCATTTTCTACTCTTTCAATTTATTTTGTAGGCCTACTTGGGTGTATAAGTATGTTAGTGCTGAGAATGTATCAAGTTAAGATGTTATATCAAGGCAATTATATTAATATCTATAGAAATATGTCCATACCATTTTAGAGTCCGAACAAATAAATGTAGAATGGCAAACATAAGGGAACATGTTCTGAATTAAACACACATATGGTCGGGTTGCTACTGGAAGAACCTTTTTGAAAATATATTCAAAGCTGATCATTGCAGTGACGGCTTTAGATTTGTGAGCTTAAAATCTATTCTAAACTTTTTATTCGGAAAAGTTTTATATAATAGGCCCTCACTCGACTTTCTAATTTTTTTAGTTGCCTGTTTTACTACCCGTTCGTGTTATACGCTTATGGACTAATTACGCTGATGGTTTTAGGGATTATGAAGTTTATAATTAGAGGAAGTGTGCTCGCATTTGCGTGTAGGGAGAATGTAAAACCACTTTGGAAAAACCACCTTTAGTACACCTGACCGAGATTCGAAACTCAATCTCTCCGTCATCGACAGTCTAGTCTACTGCGAGAGTAGCGAGTTTGACTATGCGGCCACCGAAGCGGGAATAATTTTTAAAGGATTACTCGTCAACGGCAATCAACTTTCCATAGATTTTGATCTTTAGGTGTTCATTTTCAAGAAAAACTTAGAGTTTCCCCTTTACACTCCCCAACGAGGAGTTTTTAAATGACCCCTTTCCCAATTTTATATTTATTTGTTGCACCAGAGCTATTTAAGTAAAAATTGAAGTGTTATTAATTGAACCTTCACTTTACTTTACATCCATTTCTGTTTACAGGCCTGTGGCTTGTGTCAGTTTTTTATTCAAGCCATATATCAATGTGAATGGGTGAATCCATATTTTCATCAATGATAAATTTTCGGCCATGCCAGAAATCGAAACCGGTAATCTTAGCTCAGTAGGCAGACACGATACCAACTGAGCTAAGGTGTCGGACTCATTAATTGAACCAAAGATAAATATTTTATTTATCGATACACAATCATACATAAATCATGGTTTCCATGGAGATGTTAGCAGAGAATGATTGTACAGGTGAACCACTGCGCATATAGCAGAAAATCTGGCAATTCGCTAGGAAAATGTCTACAGCAAACCAAACGGTAGTGATACGTCCTAGTCGATACGTAGGTGAGAAGAGAATTGCATACCCTGCTATTGCTTTATTGGAACTCATTTAAATAGCTAGAATTACTTTCAATATTCTTTTTAATTTACCATTTTCCATCTTTACCTAATACTCGTTCGGGCTATCTCCATATTTAGACTAACGGCGTAGGGGTAGCTTTGGTAGAATTGAGGGGAAACGTACTCGCAGGTGTATGGAAATCCATCTAAGAAAAAAACACGATTAGGATTATAACGCTGATCTGATTATCAGCAGACCAATATAGTGTGAGAGTGACTCCTTAGATCAGGGATGGGTAAACTATAGAAGGTGGAACAAATACGGCCCCGACGGTGTGTTCCATCCGGCCCACGGGATGAATAATTTTAAATGTGTTGCCTTGTTAAGCAGGCTTTTTTAAACAAGCAAAACTGTTTTTTTTTATAAAACACCGCCATAATCAACACTTACCAACTTGTTAAACCATGTTTTGAAAAATATATCAAAATATTTGCATCATCATATTTATTCGGAGAAGGATTTTCAACCATGTAACTGAGAAAAAGTGATCTTAGAAACCAACTTTCTGATGATTATCTGTCTTCTCTCTTGACAATTACCTCATCACAGTCCAGATTATAAGACAATACTGGAAGCTAATTAACAATTTCACTCTTCTCACACCTCATCATATAAATCTTCTGATTGAACCTAAGTTCATAAGCCACTCAAGTATTTATTATTGATATAAATTCTCCAAATATTTAAACTTATTCGTGTCAGTATATTATGTGTGTTTATTTTTATTTTTTTATGAAATTTGAAGAAAAATTAATGGATACAAATCTTTGGCCCGCCAAACTTTTTTTTTAATTTGGCCCCGCTGTAATTAAGTTTGCACATCCTTGCCTTAGGCCATTCGACAACCGAAGTAGGTCTAATATTGTCAAATAATCCCTAATAACGCAGCTGTTCTAACGTCATGATAACAAATCCTAACCCTAACCCTAGTTCATGCTTTAGTCGTGTTTTGCAAACTAATATAATTATATATATAGCCTAATGTTTCATATAATATTAGATTATTATTATTATTATCACCGCGTCTTACTACCCGTTAGGGTTAAACGCACTTACGCTAATGTGCAATGGTAGGGTGATTGTGAGATGAAATGGAGGACCTACAGTTTAACGTGGAATCCGAACCACGGTGGAGGTCTGGCATTCCTCACATTCACAAGTTGTGATTGATACACATTATGTCAGAGGTGAAGGAAGGGTTTGGCAATCAGATAAATCTGTGCCGGACCGAGGATTGAACCCGGACCCTCAGCACAGAAGTCTGACACCTTACCCCTAGACCACCAGGTCACCCTATAATATTAGAAGAAATACCCGGCGTTGCCCGTGTTAATCACGCAAAGTATTGCGTGGTTACCCCTGGCCTCAAACAGACCAAAAAAAAAACCTTCATTTTATTTATTTCAACCCAGTTTTTAATTAATCAAAAAAATCAAATCCAAATTTTAAAATTCCGGCTTCGAGATGCATGTTCATAAATAAGGGCTACTAATTTTTTAAATTGCATACATCTGCTTGCGGTAGAATCCGTGCAACGCTTAGGACAGACAAAAAACTCTTCATTTTATTAATATAGATTTAATTGGTAGGCCTACCATAAATAGTTACCTGTCTCTATCACTATCATGGCAACCATTAAGAAAACAACAAAAACAGTTATAATTCCGACAGAATACTAAAGGTGTTAATTTTCAGATCACCCGCTTCGGTGCCCGCCTAGTCTAACACGCTACTCTCGTGTTAGACTATACTGTAGAGGACGGGGAGATTGGGGTTCAATCCTGGTCGGGTGCACTGAGGTGTTTTTTCCTAAATAGTTTTCCACTCTCCTTCCAAGCAAATACGGGTGCACTTTCTTTCAATTAAACCTTCCTAATCCCTAAAACCATTAGTGTAATTAGTACATTGGCGTGTAGCCCAAACGGATAGTAAGACACGGCGCTAAAATATATTCAAATCGAGTAAACGAAACAGAGCATATCCAATATCGAATGCGAGGGAATACATCCTTTATGAGTCACCCAGTGACAGAAGAAACTATCCAGCCATGACGTGGTGAGTTATACACAAAACTTTTAACAATATATTTAAATTTAATGATAATCCACTTACTTAGATGACATGATCAAATGTAATCCTGAAACAAAATGACTTTTTTTTTAGATTATGAATATACCTATAAAGGTACCACCCAAATTAAACTCAAAATAAAACATCCGCATTGTTTGTTTTTATTGTTGATAAAAGTCTAATGTTTTTTTTGGAGGGACAAAAAGTATTGGACCGTGACTGACCAATGAAAGCTTACTCTCCGAGCATGGCTGACCAATAGACAGACAGGCTCACCTGGTGGTCTCGACTTCGAAACCCGTCGCACGCAGTGCCCATGCGGATTCAAAGTCACGTCTTTTTAAACCTCAGGCTATACAAACGGCTTTGATTTTTGTTTGCTATATTTCCCTCCCGACAGGATTTGAACCCCGTTTTTTTTTTTTTTTTTTTTTTTTTTTTGTGGTTTCACGCTCGACCACCTTTTCTCAACCTAAAGTCTTGTGCAAGCCGATAGCCAAAAGATTGGGATATTAAGTTTCAGGCTACAGCCCCATTTTCATGGGAAGAGTTTTATTTTGACATCTAGAAAAGTTAATAAATCTACTTTCGTGTATTCATACGTCAAGGCATGAGATCTGCCTGTAATTTTTTTATAACATTACCAATACACTTATAATAAAGTAAAATCTTATCAATTATTTTTAGCACCGCGTCTTACTACCCGTTCGTGTTATACGCCTATATACTAATTAAGCTCATTGGCTAGGGATTAGTAAGGATTAATTTAGAGAAAATGCACCCTCATTTGGGTGGAGGGAGAGTGGAAAACTATTTAGGGAAAACAATCCTCAGTGCACCTGACCGGGACCGAACCCCTATCTACCCGTCTTCGGCAATCTAGTCCAACACAAGAGTAGCGCGTTAGACCACGTGGACACTAAGTACGCCAATACTCTAACCACTGAGCTATCCAAGAGTCGTCCCGTTTCAGGGGTAATTCATTCTTCACTCATCTTTTAAGGCAGAGTCTGTGATGGACGTGAATAAAGCGTCAGCTAAATATATGTGTTCAATTAAGATCACGCGCTCTCAAATAACGTAGCCACCTTCAACTGGGTAAGGCTTTTGGCTGCCAAACGTACAGTGACATAGTTCCCGGGTTCGATTCCCGTGTCCAGGTGTCATTTTTTAATTTATATAATATGATTTATTAGATGCGGGTATATTAACCATAATTTTTAAATATAATAGCTTTAATATTTAATTCATTATCAATTCTTGCAAAAATAAATTGTTTTTATTTTATAAAAGGCCTTTCCAATGAAAATTGGACTGTACACTTAGTCCATACGGTGTTGCAAAATTGGTGTTTGTTTATCAAATATAGGATCTGTATTATACTTAATGATTTCATCAGAATTAAATGTATTATTTTATTTTATTCAAGGTATTTAAAGAACGCTTACGGTACCGACTGATTTAATCAAAACACGACTTATAAACTAACTTTAATCTAAACAGACACAACACCCAGCCTCCCAGCCATTAATTCATCACTGTGAAAGAGGGAACCCGCATTTCAAAAAATTGATAAATTTTTAGTCATACCGGGAATAGAACCGGGACCCTCAGTGGGTAGACAAGCTAACTAATGGCTGAGCTAAGGCGTCGTACAAGTTGAATTCAAAGGAGTATCTAGCAGTTGGGACTAAACGCAACGTGGACAACCCCTTCGCCAATCACCACAAGTGGCGAATTGGCCATAAATGTGTGGTGGATCTGAGTTTGCCAGCTTTCACAGTAAAATAAACGTTTTCCTGACGTCGTGGGCCGGTTTTGACTTAATATTTTCTGGCATATTATTGGAAGCATTCTGCTTTTTGAATGAATCATTAACGTAATATTGAATGCCATCCAAGACTCCCCCTCCCCCCACCCCCACTCCCGTTCACAGCACTTCGTTTCATCTCTGTCGTCTGACAAAAGTATTGTCAAATTTTGCGTTAAATTTTCTTTCAATTTGAACCATTTGCATCAAATTGCATCTGAGGCAGTTTTAACTGAGTAGTCAAAGTGTACATGTTTTGAATAAACATGTACAAACAATGTGTGTTGTTTTAAATGTTAGATTGAACAACCTTAAATTCTCAATTTTTACATGGTGTGGCAAGTTTCACTTTTCATTCGCCATATTTGTGGCTGCATTACAATATATGTTGCCCACCTATGGACTAGCTACTAGACTATAAAGTAGAATAAGCATAGCCCTCATTGGAGGTCAGGGTTATAATCCCAGTGAAGGAAACGTGAGTTAAGATTCGTGTTTTTTTGCAGTTTTTATATAAAAACATTTTGGTCAAAATAAATCAAATATTGCTTCAGTATAAACAAGAAGTCTAATTTTCTTCACACGGTGATATCAACAGTTATTGAATATCTGTCATGAGCATAGCTGCATTAGATGACAAACATTCTAAATGAAGAGAAAAAGTTGTCATTAAATTCCATGACACCCTTGACGGATATTTAACAACTGTTGAGATCAACATGTGAAGAAAATTAAACTTTATGTTTCTAATGGAGCAATATTTGATTTATTTTGTCCAAAAATAATTTTGATATAAGGTTTGCAGTAAACACTGCCTTCAACTTGCGTTTTATACACTCCCATCTTAAGGCTTTGATTGATGGTGATGATGATTACTCTGAAACCCATTCGCAAATAAAAAATATTTTAGCCAGCAACATTTGGCAACAAAGCAACGTCCCTGAAGAACATTCTACCACTTAGCCACGGAGGTGGGATAGATTTTTTTTAATGAAGTGTGCTGTGCATTAAGTTCTTCTGATGTCGCTCTTGGCAATGCGAAGTTAAGTAATCGTTTAAGAAATATTAATAGCACTTGTAGTTCGTATAAAAAGCTATTACCTTTCTTCAATTATGATGGATTAAATATCCAAGCTCTTATATTTGTTAGTTATAGCTATAGCTGCATTTAAATGTAATATTTTTTAAATTGACAAATTACACCTATATCCAGGAATTGAACCTGTGACCACTGACCAAAGGTCCAGGATTTGATTCCCGTGTACAGGCGTCATTTTTCAACTAAAAAAATATTTATTCAATTGGTTAATTTTATAGATAGTTTAACAATTTGGTTACCATACAATGTATATTAATAGCATGATATAAAGGACGTTTAAAAAATGCTATGACCAAATACTTTAGAGTTATCCATAAGTATATTATATTTTGTGACAAAATAATCAAAATTCATTCAATAGTAAACGGCGATTAAACGAATTCCTTCCCCCCTAAAAAAATACAGTGCCATTTCTCATGTATAAATCTCCCTAGTAGCTAAATCAAAATCTTTAATAGTTTACACATTTAAAAAATCAGTTATCATTAAACTACCCGTAGGTGAATTTACCGCCTCAAAAACAAATACAGTAGGCTATTTTTCATATCTAACACAATATCAGTTTTCAACAATATCACTTCTACAATTTTGGGATTATTTCAATTTTCTTTTTATAATCAGCAGGGGCCGGATTTTGATGACCTAAATATAATCAAAAAACTTTCTATAAATACTATAAAAATAACTTTAAGTTTTCAAAAAATGAGCTTAAAATATAACAAAGAATCGTAATAAATGCACACGACTAAATAAAACATGCACTTTATAAGTGGAGACTAGAATATTTCCTTTAACAAATAAACTCTTGCATTCAATATTTATTTACAAATATCTGGTTGAGAAGTAATAGCTACCCCTTCCCAACGCAACCCTCTCCAGCCTGGTAGCAATGTCTCACCAGGAATGTGTATTTTACAACCAAACAAGCAAAGAGGATATAAAGTTCATTGCCTACATTATATTTTCATTCCGACAACTTGTTGATGAAAGAATTGTGCATTTAAAAAACATCGATTGTATTAAAAAATATACTTAATCAACATGAATGCCTTGAAATGGCTCAAAAATGTCTAAAATGATTTTTAAAGGTCGAAAACCTATAAAATATGACCTAAAATTCCAAAATGAAAAAAAATTAGCAAAAAATTATTAATAAAATACACATTTCTTCAACCAGGGGATCATGAACAGAGTTTATATACATACTTATGGGCATTGTCTTTGATGAAACAATAAAAAGATAACATGTCATTAAATTCTAGGGCCCTGATAATCAGTCATCAGTAAACTACCCTTAATTTAGGAGCTAAGAGTAGAAAATAAAATTTAAAAAATGCTTAAGTATAATAATATAACATCTAATTATCAAGTGTGAACCACAATCCATCAAACCATTTCGGCTGTAGCTCCATGGACAAACAATCAACTAGAGGGATTGGCAGAATTGTAAGACTTATTTTTTGGGTTCGGGTGGGGGGAAGGGGGCAAGAAAAATTCTAACATAATATAAAGGTAATTTTTTTTTCACTATTGCAATATTTTTCTTTGTGATAAAGTTAAAAATATGATATTCTTTTTGCGTTCAGCATTGATAACATGTTACTGCCATTGTATCAATGCTACCAGCTTCAGTGGCCGAATTGTTTAAGGCGTCACTCTAGTGTTATACTGGCTTGCTGACGAAGGGGAAATAGGGGCTCAAATCCCGGTTGGATGTACTGTGGTTTGTTATTTCCTAAACGTTTTCCTACTCTACTTCCACGCGAACTCGGCTAGATTATCTCTAAACATGATTCCTTCCCCATCCCTACCTCATTAGATTATTATAGATGCGTATAACCTGAAAAGGTAGTAATACGATTTAATAATAGTAATAATAATAAAAAAGTAATGATAATAATTTATTAATATTTCCAACATGTCAACTGCAGAGTACATGAATTTACTGTACGTATGAATGTATGAAACAAGTTTGAGTAGCTGCTGTAACTATTAGATACTAATCCTTCCTACCATTTACTTGACACATGAGGTCAAATTTTAAGTGATGGAATACTCGGTCTGCCATTTCTATGATCATTGATTTAATACATGAAAGGCAAGGTTGTCATATCCGTGATTTTTTTAAGTGCTTAAAATGCTACCTAATTGCTCCCCCGTTCTCTTCCCCTCCTACCATGATAAAAAAAAAACCACACCTAAATCCCATTAGTCAACAATAACGATCTCATTAACATTTCAAGTCATGTAATAAAAAATATGATTTTCTATTCAAAGCACGAGAGCCCCTACCCTCCCCCCATACCCCCCTTCCAAAAAAAATTATGCAAGGATATGACATGCAAATTCATCAATTTTAAAAACGACGACACGCATTGTGAATTGAGAGAAAGATAGGGGGTTGGGTGGTGGGGAATTCGGAAGGGGGGGGGGGGGGTTGAGGATAGCCTAGTAAAAAAAAGTTATTCACGAGTATGGAATTAGTTTCGCGGGCGAAACCGTTCTAATATCATGAACGATTTAGGAATCCTTTCTACATCCATTAAAACATTTTTAACGATTGTTTAGAATCTATTTTCTTCTTCTTTTGTTATTTTTTGTTTTACAAAGGCTACACTGGGGGGGAAATAAAAGAAGGTATTGGTTAGGGGTGAGGGTGAGGGGGGAAGAAATTGATGTCAGCCAAGTCTAATATTCACCCCATAAAAATAAATTAAAAATAGTTTCTTTAATTATTATTTTTCGCGTAGCCATTCATACATGTTTGTATCCATAAAAACTACACTGGCCGGGCAAATAAAATATATCATCCATTCGCAGTAACTTTGTTTATTTAATTAGTTTTCTTGTAAAGTTGAAAAGTCAATTTAAAATAAATGTTAAGTGCACCTTACATCGACTTTATTTTTTTCTTAAAATAGAGACATAAGATTTATGAAACAAAAAAATATAAATTTTTGCAGAAATACTCAACCAAAGAGCATAACAATCAATTTCTGATTTCAGAAGAGCTTCACATAAAATGGATATAATTGCCTATAGCTCAGAAACCATTGGTTTTATAAAAAAAAAATATTCAGAAAATGTGTTTTTATTATAATAGTAGGCCTACTACAACTTTACAATGATAATTTTTTAGTATCTCAAATAGTTGTGGAGCTATGATCAAAATTGGAGATTATCCACATGAAAATTACCCTTAAAGTAATTTTCATGTGAAAACGAGAATTTGCATTTTATTAATTTTTAGCGTTAAACAATGTATAAATACGAAATATCAAAATCATTTGAGCGGATTTTGAGTAAAGCAATTGTTTTCATTTTTTTTCCTCCCAGTAAAATACCCTTAAATTTAGGGTTATATATATAATTCCAAAACCTTGGGGGAAACTTATGAAAACCCAAGATACCAAGTTTTAGCTTGATCGGTAAAATGGTTTCGGCTCTAGTTAAACAGACATACAGATGGTATACATTAGCAATTTTTTTCTGTTTCAGGCGGTCATGAAACGTCGACATTTATAAAAATCTTGAGTTCAATTATTTCAGACAATCACAATACTTCTTTCTCAGAGGGGTAGAGAATAGAGTAAAAGACACAGTTGCATACTTATCCATTTCAAGAATTTGTTTGACATTTTGACAAGTGATGTAATTCAATTTCACGCTTCATGGTGACATAAAATATCTGTGGTCCAATACCTTATTTTGGTCGGTAGCACACCTACCTTATTAAACAAAGTGTACCGGGTTCGATTCCTGACATAATTTAACAAAGTAAAGTTGATAAAATCAGGCCTTTACTTTTCGAAATGATGAAGTAGCGGCCTGAGACGAAATCTAGTGTCTTTTCTATAATTTAGCTAGTTTGTAAGTCAAGCTATTTCAGATGGCGCAATTTAAATAATTAAATACTTGCGATATGAATTAATAAGAAACTGTTCTTTTTTAACCAATTTTCTACCGTAAAAAAAGCCCAAGTTACAGTGAACCAACTATACCTGAAATAACCCTCGAGGTCGTCCTCAATTTAATCTACCTTACCTGAAAGACCTTCTCTGAAAAATTAAAATAGCCACCACTAGTTTTTATTTTAACGATCTTACTAATTTGGCGTGAAAAATATTAACAAAGGGCGTAAAAATGACACTAGAAGAATTTAGAAGCAATGAGAATAGAGTTTTAAAATTATCCAAGTTTTTATTTTAAATGATTTAAAACTAAAAAAAAAACACCCCAAATATTAAGTCAGAAGTATAGTTCTCGAGTTAGATGGAGTCTGAACTTTATGGTTAAAGAATTGAGTTGAGGGGGGAGGGGGGTAACTCATGTTAAGGTCTGTATTTTACGTTTTTATGACAAAATATAAATCAAATATTGTTTAAATAAATACGTTTAGTTTAATTTTTTGTACATATTAATCTAAATTTTTATTGAACATTTGTCATGGTTGTGACATTTGACATGAAAACCTTTCAGAAGAAAGGAAAAAGTATTTGTCAAATTAAGCAATTCTCCAAAACAGATATTCAAGAACGTTTGAAATTACTGTGTGTAGAAAATTAAAATAAATTGTTTTACCAAATCATTATTTTTATTAATTTTTGATATAAAAAATAAATGTTCTTTGTGGTATATTAACTTAAAATACGGACCTTCACGCGTTCTACTTCATCCCACCTTAAAATTTATCCCTAATTTCTAGGGATGATTTGATAATCAAACGGACAAAAACTGTCTTGTTAAAAAAAAATGCATGGGTCGGTTGTTCTTGTAAAAGTAATTCATTTTCCTTTTCAACCGCGTCTTACTAACTGTTCAGGTAGTATTCATATGTAGGCCTACTGATTACGGTTATGTGTCAGGGATGAAGAACGTTGAATTTAAAGGAAGTGTACTTGCATTTGCGTCGATGGAGATTTGGGTATCATAAAAAAAAATGCTTCAGTACACCAAGTTAGTATTCGATTACTGATCTTGTAACCGGAAAAACAAACTAGACGAGCCTGACATTTAGTTCACTTGACCACTGATGCAGGTAGGTATTCTAACAAAGAAAAAAACAGGTTAAGACTTTTTTATTTTTTTTATTTTATCATCGCGTCTTCCTACTGTTCATGGTTATACGCAGAGGCAAGCTTTTATGGTGAATATTTTTAAAACAATTCTCATTAATTTTTAAAAATAGTGGTACATGGTGTTGAAAATTCAAAACAAATATTTACCGGCACATCAGCCTACTCTATATCGCACAAATATAACATACAACATGTAGTAAGGTTTTTTTTCATTCATCGTGGTTCGTCTATCATTCACTACCAAATTATACGTTGAAAAATACCGTTCACTGTCTGCATTTGAAATGGTCAACCAAAGAGATTGTAGTGATTTCTCTACAAAAACACGAAAATGTTCACCGTTGTTTCAAACCTATTAGAGCTTTTACCACATCCACATAGTTACTGTCAATTTATTGGTAAATTAATGTGCACAGTTGTTTGTGGCTTAGTTGATTAAAACTTTAAATAACTTTTTTAAAAAGCCAGGCCTCCACCGTGGTTCGGATCTCAGGTTAAACTGTAGGTCTTCATTTTATCTCACAATCACCCTACCATTACACATTAGCTTAAGTGCATACAAACCGAACGGGTAGTAAGACGCGGTGCTAATAATAATAATAATAATAATAATAATAATAATAATAATAATATATAATAATAATATAATAATATAATAATAATAATAATAATAATAATAATAATAATAATAATAATAATAATAATAGTAATAATAATAATACACTTTTTTTAATAAAGCGACATGGAGGAAAAAATTTAAAACAAATTCCATTTGTCACCACTATTAGAAAGCCTATTTAATGTTTAAGGAGGAATTTGAGAATATCCATTTTGTAGCCTACTTATGACTGAAACCGCATTAAAAAACAATATTTTGACAAGAATATATTTTATATATTTGTGGTTTATGAAACTTACCGTATACAAAAAAGACAAGAGATTTTCTTTACTAATTCTTAAAAAAAAAAGATAAAAGACTTAACTCCAAAAAACAATTTTGAAAAAAGTAGTAGCTTGCATCTTACCACTCATCAATAAAAAAACAAAAATAACCTTACGCGCAAGTTTATATTTTACGCTCCTCCTTCCTACCATAATTTCTCGGTCCCCCCCCACTATACCCCCTCCTCTCACACACACTCAACATCCTCCCCTCACCCAATAATATTTTTTTTTTTCAAACTCTAAAGGTGGGTCCTTATATCGAGATGATGCATATCCCAATAACGCATGACAAATAGCCTCGTGCATGTACAATATATATGCGTGCGCGCGCGCACGCACACACACACACACACACACACACACACACATTGAAATAAACGATGATGTTTTGAACACCGCCGGTACATCATTTTAACTGGACGTGAACTGGGTTTAACTTAGTCGCCATGTTTGGTCTATGTTAGATTTATGCCCCGCGACTTAAAAGTTATGTATTTTTTTTCTTTTCCCCCCTCGTAAACTTATTTTGGTAAAATAACAATTCTGTGCCTCTAGGTGTGAAAAAAAAGGACACCTATCAAATGAAATTACTGTAAATTAAAGTTAAAAAAAAAAAAGAACTGAATATTATTATTAATATGAATACGGTGGCTCTCTGGTTTATATTTATGCGACTCCAGGAGTTGCTAGAAATAATTTAATACCTGATGCGTAGAAAGAAAACGACGTTTTCACTTCACAGGTTGTAGAGAAAGAGTATCATTTTTACTTTAGGGGGATGGGTATTTGGGAAGGTGGTTTTTTTGGGGAGAAGTGGGAACGGTTGTACAAGTGTGAAATTGCTGCTTAAGGTGGGGAGTGTAGAGGGAGCGAAAAAATTAATGGTTTTTGCAGTTTTTACTGTAAAACATTCTTGTCCAAAATAAATGAAACATTTATACATTAGAAACATAGAGTGATCCCAATTGTTGTTGAATATCTGTAATGAAAATAGTGACATCAAATTATACACTTTTTAAATGAAGAGCAAAAGTTGTCATTAAATTCCAAGACACCCTTGACAAATATTCAACAACTGTTGAGGTCACCGTATGAAAAAAATTAAAACTTTTTATGTTTCTACCGCGGAATTATTTGGTTTATTCTGACAAAAATAGTATTGATATAAAAAAAAAAGACCTAAGCTTGCCTTCCTTACTCTCCAACCTTAAAAGAGGAATCTGCTCCCTCAACAAATGTCCAAATATTGGGTCTCTTTAGAAGCCATTTATACTACGATTTAAACTGCTTTAGGATTCGCGTGGTGGTTAGGCTGAGGAGCATAGTTGCCATATAGTGGGAGTTAGCGCGTTACTACTATGCAAGAATAATCAGTGACTGTCAAGAAATCTGGCAACCTGCATCGGTTGCTATGACAACCACCCTTCACGGATTGGTCTAGCATGTGACGAGCCTCCACTCCTCACTCCGGCTGCGCTGGCCTCAATCCTAAAGCAGTTTAAAACGCAGTATGGAGGAGATTTTCATGGTTTTTAGTTTAAGTCACAGTTGCTCTAAAATCACTGATGGAAGCTATAAAAGATAGTTGCCATTTTATTATATAATAGGCCTACAACTCAAGATTCATGTTTTTATATATCTGTTATTGGATATTTTAAATTAATTAGTTCCAAGAAATATAGATATGATACGGTACATGAAAGTGGTGAACTAGTCTACGTACAGTTAGAACCAAAAATTAAGAAAAAAGTCAGAATGAGTGAGAAATACTCGTCACTAATATGATAATGTGAATTGCCGAGAAATAGTGTATATATATATTTTTAGCAACTGACTTAATTAAAATATTTCGCTTAGGTGAATTGG
Source organism: Timema podura (assembly GCA_033556935.1). Lineage (NCBI taxonomy): Eukaryota > Metazoa > Arthropoda > Insecta > Phasmatodea > Timematidae > Timema > Timema podura. The sequence goes on from JAVRXN010000009.1 coordinate 90,920,348, forward strand.
GGTGGTTTTCCCTAAATGGTTTTTCACTCACATTCCACGCAAATGCAGGTTCACTTCTATATTCATCCTTCCCAATTCCTAACCCATTAGTGTAATTAGTACTCAAGGGTATAACCCGAACGGTTAGTAAGGAACGGTGCTAAAAAAATTAGGATATTTTAATTCAATCCATATATAAATTTAAATTGCATTAATTAACTAAAAAAATGGGTACAAATTCATTCCAGGACATGTATTATTTCTGGGACGATTGATTACTTTGGCTTGGAGGCAATTTTTTATATTTACTTTTACACCAAGTTTACAGTAATTCATAACTTATATAAGCTTATATTAAGCTTTAAGCGGTGGTTTTGACTTAGAATATGGATGGGTGGATGTCATTATGTAGCCATAAATCAAATTCTAGGTGAGTACACCGAGACAATTTTCATAGTAAGACCTTATCTAACAACTAGAAAAGTCACTGTATCTATTGTCACGTATTCATACGTCAAGTCATTTGATTTGCAGCAGCTGTTACTTCTTATATATGTTATCAATACCTATAAACTAACACTAATAAAACTTCATGACGTGAGCTCGCGAGAGAGCTATACCGACTGAGCAGTCGCTGCCGTTAGCGATGATAGAACCAACATTTACCGATAGAGGGTGTCATGTGGTCAGCACGAGCTCTCCACCCCCTTAATCTCAGTTTTATAAATCAGAGCTGCTACTTCTTTATTCAAGTAGATCCTCATTTGTTCTCACGAGGCTGAGTTGACCTCGTTCCAGACCCACTGCTTCACATACACATTTTGAAAGCGTCTGGGATCGAACCCAGGACCTTTGGATTCGTAGCCAGGAACTCTGACCAATAAACCACAGAAGTGGTAAATAACATTAATAATATAGTAAAACGTTATGAATTCTAGCAGCAAAAAAAAAATCTACTTTTTAAAAGCCCCTTTCTATAAAAATTTGTATGTATGTACCCATTTGTACCTGCACCACCAACAAGATGTATACTCCATTCACGGTAGGAATTACTCTCTGAAAGGTCTTTTTTCCTACCAAAATCCTACTATATAATAGCTTTCTGGTAAAAAAAAAGGCCTTTAAGAAAACAATTCCTACGCTGAACAGACTTTATGTACTCGATAGGGACTGTTTGAAAAAAAAAAAGGTAGTTATGACTGTTTTGCACGGCATTGTAGCATATTAAAAAGACACCAAACTTTATTCATCACTGGGCACATTGGTTTTTATAATATATTGTTGGTAGGCTAATTAAGTTTCGCATATTTTGAATGGGTTAGACTTGGAAATGTATTTTAGGATATATATATATATTTTTGGAATTTTAACAACCATTTAATTTATAGCTGCTTGCATTTATTTTAATACTATACGAGCCTGATAAATCCAGAAGTCAGGTTCTAGTTGATTTCAAAGGTGTTTATTCAATTCACAACTTAAGGACTCTTTGGAATCTCATAACTATTTTTTCTTCTTAGCCACGTGACTCTATTTTTTTTTTTTAGCACCGCGTCTTACTACCCGTTCGGGTTATACGCTTAAGTACTAATTACACTAATGGATTAGGAATTGGGGAGGTTGAATATAGGGGAAGTGAACCCGCATTTGCGTGGAGGGAGAGTGGAAAACCATTAAGGAAAAACCACCCCCAGTTCACCCGACCGAGATTCGAACCTCGATCTCCCCGTCCTCAGTGGTCTGACTCTACACGACTGGCGCGTTAGCCAACTACGCCACCGAGGCGGGTGTGACTCTATTATTCATTTCGATAAACCTAAAATGTTTGCACAATACAGGTTATAGCCTACATAGTTTTTTTTTCTTTCTAGTTTTGTGAAACAAAAGGGAATTAGTATGGAAGCATTTAATATCATGTAAAAATTTTTCCCTCTACTTTGTTATCTTTCTTAACTCTATTTCGTTTAGAAATAGAAATAGAAAGTATAGGGGGGAAAATAAGAATACTTTGTTTTACCGAGTAGCACAAAATAACCAACTTGCACATCGAAACAAAAGTAATGATATTGTCATTAGCTACAATACATCAAAAAGAGGATATCCATTATAAGTATTGTGTGTGCAACCCACATGTTAATGTAGTGTGTGGTAAGGCATATATATCGTATAGATCCAACACCCTCTCACCCCCTCTATTTTCCCTCCAACTCACGAGCGTCATTATTTCGAAATGAGTTACAATATTTGTTGCTAGCTTAAGTTCAAAGTTGTGGCAACGATGTAAGATTATCTTAAAACATTAGCGAGTTGTCTACTGTTGCTATCTAGAGATAAATAAAACATGGACATTAAATGATTATATATATAAAATCATTTAACGCCCATGTTTTTTTTATGTTTATGTTAGTTATGTTATATAAGTTTTGTTTAAAAATTTAATACCGATAAAGTTGAGATAGCCTTTAGCTAAAAAGTTGAGTGTAGCCTCATTCTATAAAACTTTTCTCAGTAAAATGGTTTGAATAAATCTAACCAATTAGTGAATCGTAGCAGCAATAGCTTCAAATTATCGCGGTTAGATTTATTCAAACCATTTTACTGGGAAAAGTTCTATAGAATGAGGCTACACTCAACTTTTTAGCTTAAGGCTATCAACTTTATCGGTATTAAATTTTTAAACAAAACTTATATTTTTCAACTTCCCAACACGATGGGAACTTGAAAACGACCCCTCTACCTGTTGTCTATTTGTTGCACCATACCACTTAATTAAGAATAATTAAGCTATTATTTTAACCAAAGATATATATTTTACTTAGCGAAATACACAAATTATGGTTTCCGTGGCGATGTAGACAAAGAATGATTGTACAGATGAGCCAGTGACCACACAGAAGAAAAGCTGGAAAGTTGGTAGGAAAATCGGGTTTTAGTTGGAAAATACTATTTTTGTCATCATCCTGGACTCCTAACCTTTAAAATTAGAAGTCTTTTTTTTAAAAAAAAGTTTATCAGCGCGTCTTGCTATTCGTTCGGTTTATGTACTAATTACGCTAATGGGTTAAGGATGAGGAAGGTTGAATTTATAGGAAGTGTACCCATATTTCCTTGGAGTGAGAAATAATTTAGGAACAACCACCCTCAATGCACCCGGGCGAGATTGAACCAAGATCTCTCCATCATCGGCAGTCTAGTCTATTGCGAGAGTGATGCCCTAGACCATGCAGCCACATAAGCATATTTTTTTTCAAAATTGGCTATGCCGTTTTCTCGTAATTTTATTTACCTAAAATGGGCTTATCACACACATTATAATTATATACACAGAATATATTATATGTATAAATACATACAAATGTCATCAACCTAGCGAATAAAACTGATGGTTTTAAATGAACAGTGAATAGGCTGTTTCTCAACTAATGTCGTTTGTGTTCTCTAGCCCTGCATGGTAAATGTTTCTCTGGCTATCACAAAGCTTCTCATTTTATTTTCTCTTTCTCTCCCCTCCCAACCAGATGATGACTTTGATGAAAAGGTTCTTCAGAAGTTTGAATGACCCTCTTTCATATCAGTAGCAGACCCCGTGGTGTAATGGTCAATGCACCAGGCTACGAATCTAGGGGTAAAGGGTTCGAATCACGGCTGGTACCTCGGGTATTTTTACCGAAGGGGTAATTACCCCTACGGTCACCGACGCTTGGTCAGTTAGGGTTAAGTTAGGTTTAAGAGTTTCCACTGCTTCCACACCCTTATACTCACTGTCATCATCATCTCATCTCATCGGGACAGCCTCCACGGAAAGGATGTATGATTAGTACATTCGGGCATCCCCTGGACAACGTACGTTAGTACTGGCTAATATTTGTGCAAACCGGGTTAGGATTAATTTATCCCAGACGCGCAATATCTCAGTCTCATCACCGATAGTGCTAGTGCTGCCTAGCGGAGGGATATGAGACTAATTTTTAAATTTCAATCAACCGTATATAACTTTTGTTAACGTGCTCTTTGAGCATACATTTTCACCGATATTTGTGAAATTGGTAATAAAAAAAAGTTCCTTTTTTGGAAGAGTTGGTAAAGAGAATTATTTTTCTATAAATATGAAACAGTTTTTTTTAAAGCAAGGACGTTGAAAATGCATTCAATACTCCAAAGCGAAGACACAGTGTGTTGTATTTAGTTTTTTTGTTAGGTTTAATATCATTGTTAATATAAGCTTAACCTAAGGGATTGGGATAACGAGATTAGTCTTAGAGGAAGTGAACATACATTAGCGTGAAGATTGGATGGGAAAATTCTCAGTGATACATCACCTGTTAAAAACTGTCGATCGACGCGGAGAACGCAGTAAAAAATAAATGGGTTTTTAGGTGAGTGCCAAAATTTGTTGAAACACGACTAAAATCAACTATACTTTTTCTGACAGATAGAAGATAGTGGTATGGATGTGCATATTTAATACCATTTTATGGTAATCATATTAAATACTAGATCCAATCTCACGTATTCATACGTCAATTTATGTGATCCAAAAATGTCACTTTTTATTTATATTATCAGGTAGCCTGGCGGTCTAGAGGTAAGGTGTCAGACTTCTTTGCTGAAGGTCTGGGGTTCAATCCTCGGTCCCGGCACAGATTTATCTGATTACCAAACTCTTCTTTCACCTCTGACAAGACGTGTATTAATCACAACTTGTGAATGTGAGGAATGCCAAGCCTCCACCGTGGTTCGGATCCCACGTTAAACTGTAGGTCCTCCATTTCATCTCACCATCACCCTACCATTACACATTAGCGTAAGTGTGTATAAGCCGAACGGGTAGTAAGACGTGGTGCTAATAATAATAATAATAATATTTATATTATTTAGTGAGCGAAACGAGGTTCTGTTATAGCTTGAACATATGGCATTTTGTCTGTCCGGAGCTTTGTTACGCGATAACTGTCAAATGCATTGACCAATTTTAACTAAATTTGGCAGAGACATTATTAATTTTTACCCAGATCAAACGATGTAGGTACTGTATATAGTATTTCAATATGTTTATCCGTTTCAATATGGCAGCTGTTCAAATTTTTAATTATTTAACAGCTCATTTCAAGGGATTTGAATTAATAATTCTAAGCAATTGATCGAATACCTAAGGTACTTTTTTTAATATTGGCATATATTGTGTGCCTATGGACTTAAATCACGTGAATAACTGTTATTCTCTCTATTGAGTATCGTATTATTGAGTTTATTTAATCAACTCTTTAACGTGCTAATTACCCGCTAGCTCTTACACTCAGAATACCTTATATATGATTATCACAATAAATCCAACAACTAATAAATTATAATAATCCAAGAACTAATTAATTCTAATAATATGTGGCAGATATAAACTCACTGTGGAATCTTTTTGCTGAGAAACACCCAAATTTGAGGAAAGTGCCCGATTTGACTGTTCAACACTTCCTGGGGGAAGTTCAACACACGGACATCTTGAACGCTTGCCAGACCTAACTATAATGACGAGTCGCTTCCCTATGTTGTCATCAGCGGCCGTCTCCTTGCGCTAGTTGGCGTCTTGCTCATTTATAAAAAAATCACCACTCCCACCCTCCCCCCTATGTTGATGTCTCTCTCCTAATACGTCAGTGCATCTTGTATAAAACCGCCACCTCTCGCTTCACATTTTGTATTCTATTGTAACGATTCGTTGGAGGACATCCTAGAAGTTAAACAAAGACCAGTGGACTAAGCCAGCGGTGATCACGATGTTTGAGGCATCGGTCTCTCTTCCTCGCCGCAGATGATGTAAAGTCTGTGACTATGAGAACTTAATCTGGTAATCTATGATAGGGTCTTTGTGATATGTTTTACTATGTCCATAAGACATAGTTGTGAATGTCAGATTTTCTGACCTATTAGTCTATGTCCATAAGACATTGTTTTGAGTATCAGGGTTTATGCTCTTTTTGCTATGTCCATAAGATGTGGTTTTGAATGTCCGAGTTTCTGTGTCCATAAGACATAGACTAAAATACCTGGGCAATAACCAGACGCCTCGGATAGGCTAAATCTTTAGATCGAAAATGGTGGAGATCAGGTTATCTAAAGCTTTGTTCCATGGCCTAGTTGGGTCTTTGACTGATACCAGTCTCTAATCTTTCTATTGTTGTACCTTTTTACGGTGCTCAACTCGTGGGTACGCTACTAGTCCAGAGTAGTGGCCCACGTGGTATTGTTTATTTTGTCCAGCCCCCTTCATGCACCGCTTGAATAGTTAACGTTTAAATGGTTGCTGTTGATATAGTCTGTTTCAAACTTGTGTTGATATGGAGTTAACTCATGCTATCTAGCTCATTTAACTACCAAAGTTGTAACTATCTAAACTAGGACTTTCTAGGAATTTTGTATTGGTAACTATTATTCTTTTAGATGCTTACTAGGTTAAAGTCTAGCAGCCGCAAAGCTGGAGTGGTGTTATGTATTGTTGCTTAACCTTAAATTAATAATTGCTTCCAATTTAAATTGCCGTTGTATTGATGAAGATGCACCTTCGTGTAAGAGTGTGTGTTTGTTCTACTTTAAGGAGTTACACCCTTTCTAATATACAAACAACCATACTTGACTTGGTTGCAGGTAAAACCTAAATGCTTCACACCTAACGCTCCCAATAGGGGATACAATGCCTAAAGTAACAGATATAATTCCCATCAATAAGCAATGGAACGTTTTGTATGATATCGTCAAACCATTTTGTATTACTTTCAACTTGTTTGGATTTAAATAAGCTGATTTGTTAAACTTGAATATCTCTCTTATGTCTGATCCTTCCCAAATTAATTGTATATCCTTGTAAGGGTTCGGCCAGACTGACAAGCGTGCGAGCGAGCGTGCAAGCAATTGGGTGGCCAAACTGGCGAGCGTGCGCTTAGATAGCAGATAGCCCTCGATAGTTGTTGACGAGGAGGCTCCGAATCTTGGCTGAGTGAACTGAGGGTGGTTTTTGACAAGTGATTTATTGTTGTGATTTTCTCATCCTCTCTCCACGCTAATGGTGATTCTTATTTGTAAAGGCCTACTTTCATAATATTGAAGTATTTTAACATATCAGTTTTACAAATATATATATATAGACATATATATATATATATATATTATGGTATGGTTTATGATCTTACCAATTAAATTAGGCTGTTAGTAGCAAGTATGATAAAGCTATCGATATTAATAAAAATGTCAAAATGAGAAGTTTTCCTAGCACTCAATGAACCAACATACAATAATATTGCCTAGCGCCTGTAAACTAGACTGTACTGGGTCGGCGCGCGCGCGCGCTTGAAAAATAGGACCAGTTCTATCTTTCAAGCGTGCCCGCTCAGTCGCTCGCTCCAGTCTGGCCACCTCTCATTATAACCAATGTGTTCTATTTTATATTTTAGTCGCTCGCTCGCCCAGTCTGGCCGTCCCCTAACTGTATTCGTCACGTCTTCTATCAGTTTGGAGAAGCGGCGATACAACTCCAACAAGGTAAAATATCAACTTAAAATCTAAATATAAATGTTAAGACTAGTAAACGATAAGAACATGGAGGAAGAGAGGTTTACTGTTAACAGAATTACTATCAATACCAACAAATTAACATTAATAAAAAGTTATCAATGCAATACGCAAAACATACGTTTATATTTTCTAAAAGTTTTGTGCTACCAAAATCCTACTGTAGCTAATTTTGCAACATATTTTTTGTCGGATAAATTCTTTCCCCCTCCTTTAACCAACCCTAAACTCCCTCTCTTTCTATCCAATTCCTGTGAATTGAGTCAACCTGTCAGCCCAAACCGTATCGAACGATCGCCACATGAACTGTCAGGTTGGGCTGAACGGATCCTTGTCATGAAAAGAGGAACTCAGGAACTCGTCACAGAGACGACGTATCCCCCCCCCCCCCCCCGGGTCACTCGCACGCGGATTGACGCCTGCCCATTGAAGAGATGTTTGAAATAGAGTCCACACGAGCTTTGACAATCTGTGTGTGTTGTGTGTGTGTGTGTGTGTGTGTGTGTGACGGGCGTTATAGCTCCTCCAGACTAACAAGCCTCTCTCTCCCTCTCCATACCGCCGTGTGTTCACGCTGCTGGACCCTTTCCCACGTGGTCATCGCTGTAGACACTCACGTGGATGAAACGCTAGTTAAGTTTTTATCTATTTTTTCACTACGTCTTATTACCCGTTCAGGTTATACCCAAATACACTAATTTTAAATTGTGTTAGGGACAAGGATGGTTGGATTTAGAAGGAGTTTACTCATATTCGCGTGGGCAGAGACTGGAAAACCGTGTAGGGAATAGGCAATATCAGTGCACCTGACCGGAATTCAAATTCCGATATCCACTTCATCGGTAGTCCAGTCCATTTCGAGAGTGACGTCTAGACCGAGGCCTCGCCTGGACTCTTGATATTCAACCTGGGGTATGCGCACCCCTCGGGGTACGTGAAGACATTTTAGGGGGTACGTAAATTTGAAAATATACCGTGTTCAGAGTATTTACCGGCAAACCCAAGAGAAGAGACCATTTAGAAGTCCTAGACGCAGATGGGAGATAATATTATAATGGAACTGAAATATATAGGGTGTAATGAGTTAGACTGAATAGAACTAGCTCAAGATAAGGATAGAGTGTAATGAGGTGAACTGAATAGAACAAGCTCAAGATAAGGATAGGGTATAATGAGGTGGACTGAATAGAACTATTCAAGATAAGGATAGAGTGTAATGAGATGGACTGGGCTGGATAGAACTAGCTCAAGATAAGGATAGGTATAATGAGTTGGACTGATAGACTATCTCAAGATAAGGAAGAGTGTAATGAGATGACCGGGCTGGATATAACTAGCTCAAGATAGGGACAGGGTATAATGAGGTGGACTGGATAGAACTAGATCAAGATAGGGACAGGGTATAATGAGGTGGACTGGATAGAACTAGATCAAGATAGGGACAGGGTATAATGAGGTGGACTGTATAGAACTAGCTCAAGATAGAGATAGGTGGTCTACCTTTGTGAGTGCGGCAATGAACTTTAGAGTTCCTAATGCCACGGAGTAAGTAAGTATATACGTAGGACCCGCCTCGGTGGCGTAGTTAGCTAACGCGCTAGTCGTGTTGAGCTCGACCACCAAGGACGGGGAGATCGAGGTTCGAATCTCGGTCGGGTGAACTGGGGGTGGTTTTTCCTAAATGGTTTTCCACTCTCCCTCCACGCAAATGCGGGTTCACTTCCTCTAAATTCAACCCTCCCAATTCCTAATCCATTAGAGTAATTAGTACTTAAGCGTATAACCCGAACGGGTAGTAAGACGCGGTGCTAAAATATTATTATTATTATTATTATTATATACGTAGGCCTATTAAGGATGGAATCTTGAAACCGTCAAATCCTTAAGAACATTTAAAATTTGGGGATTCGAGACTTAAATAATTAAAAAAAAGTTTTATTTTTAATTTCCAAGTGAAATTTGTTTTAGAGCTCTAATAGTGATTATTGGTAGTTCAAAACTACTCTATTTATAATTATTCGAGTTAATTGGAATAGAGCACTAGGCTAAATCATGGTTTAATTAGGAGGGATAGCCAGCACACTTACCTTGGTGATACGGAGTAAAAATTGTTTAGAAGAACACTATAAAACACACAAACACATTTTTAAGGACAAGCTTTCACTGTCACAGACAGCTTCATTAGGCCAAGAGAGTAGACTCTATTTATAATTATAATATGAATTTAACAACCAGACCCCAGACCAGTAATTTAACACTTAACCGACTATATGAATGTTAATATGAATGCACATTATTAAAACAATGTTAACATTTAGTTACTATCTTTATTTTTTATTATTCTATTACTATCCTTCCTTCACCTCTGAAAAGACGTGTATTAATCACAACTTGTGAATGTGTAGAATGCCAGGCCTCCACCGTGGTTCGGATACCACGTTAAACTGTAGGTCCTCCATTTTATCTCACAATCACCCTAACATTACACATTAGCGTAAGTGCGTTTAAACCCGATCGGTTAGTAAGACGCAGTGCTAATAATAATGATAGTAATAATATTCTATTATTATATTATATTTATATTTCCTCTTATGTTCATAATATTTCCACGATTCATATTTCGATTTGGGATTCTAAGGTAAATTAGAGATTCGGATCCCTAAAATATTGGCTTCAGCCCATTTCTAGTATATTATACACATATACCGTTTAAAACTTATTATGTAATACATTATTTTGGGTCAAATCTATTTTATTTATTTTAAATGTAGATTATAGAATAACATTTATTATGCATTAACAACTTTTGATTATCTATGAGGTTGAGGATAAATTCTATCTGGGGGTATGCGAGCCAAAAAATGTTGAACATCATTGCTTTAGACTGGTGTTTCCCAAACATTTTTGTTTACGACCCTAAATACAATATTTTCCAGGTAAATAACAAAAACAAGATTAATTTCAACAACATTTTAATCAAACAAAATGTAAAACACCATTCATAATGAAAAGGTGAATTTGTTACAATGTCGGTAATTGGTCAAAGAAGAATATTTCAGTGACTATTATAATGCTGTTTCATTCTTGGGGAGAATTATACTGGGTTTTTATTTTGTATCGATAAAATATTATCAGCTAAATGGAATCAGTTTCAGTGACTTTTTTAATCCTACAAATATAAAACTACACTATGTTTTTCCGTAAAAATTTGACTCTCTGCGCAAAATTGCGTTATTCACAAAAACAGTTTTTCAGTGACAACCACGATGCTGCTTCATTTTGTTGGTGATCTCTTCGAATTTGAATAATATTTTGATGGAGCGAGTACAAGGCAGATCATTCAGACAGGTTATATAGTTCCTACCTTGAGCTGGGTCCAAAATTCCAAGTACAGAAGTGTTTCAAAACGTTATTTGTACACTGTTGCTGTTTTTCAGTACTGCAGTAATCCTTCAAAATGTCCCAGTTTGATGAAGTGTTTATAAATGTAATAATAAGATCTACCCGCGAATTTCAGAAACATCCTTTCGACCCTCATTTGGATCGCGACCCTGGGTTTGGGAACCACTGCCTTACTGTGAATTCACACTTTCACCGAAAAACAAGCGCAGAACAGAAACATGGACACGTGACGATCTCTGAACCAATAACAACATTTCTGCCTCATCTGCGCAAGTTGTTCTGCTAAATTTCAATTCATCGCTACTTCGCCCGCTCTGCCCGAAATGTTCGGCACGGGAGGGTCAATAAAATCTCAAACTCAACCTCAATCATCTCAAATCAATGCGCATGCGCATTATTTGACAACGCATGCGCTGTAAAGCTGGAAGCAAGCAGACAGCTTCGTTGACCTTTGAGAGGAGATTTGAAATAACCCGTTTGTGGAATGTGTGTGTAACCATGTATTTATTGGATTGTGCCAAGACACAGCGTTATAATTTGAAAACATCCATCGGGAGAATGATCTAAAATATATGTTTATCCACTAGAAAATAAAATATGTTTATAATCAGCTGTTTTAAGTTAGCGTTGCACTGCATCATGGGTCAACATACAGTGTGTGAGTTGCTACGCTACTCAAGCAGATTCTGTTCCATATTTTCGGTGAATGTGTGAATCAAGCTTTAGACCATTCGACCATTGGTTAAGTTGAGGCATGACAACATTGATCACGTGTTCAGTACGTCTAATTGAACAAACGAACATTTCCAACAACTTAAAAGGGAAGATCAGTGATATCAACACTAAAAACAAGTTTAAAATAGGTGTGCATAAACTTGATCAAATGTATTAGTAACATAGTAACCTTATTAAATAGGGTTACTATGTTACTAATATATTTGTTTGCTTAACAACAAGTTAGATTTTTTTACTGATTTTAAAAAACTAATACATAAAAAAATTATTATATTAAAAATAATAATGTAAACAAAACTGTTTCTAAATTTCTCATATCAATAGAAAGTATTGTAATAGTGATAATTTGATCTTGAGATTATGATGACTCCTTATATTTAATGGGTGCCCTAAACCCAACAAAGTTGATTTTACAATTATTCTGCTTGTCCCTTGCCACATATCCGAAACAGTTTTATGGTTTATTTTCAAAACTAATATCAAGATATACTAGAGCAATAAATCGTGCGAATTTTTTGAATTTGATCCTAACCTTTAAATTAAGGGTAGTCTAGTTTGCTGATGAATGATTTTGTTAATTCCAAAGTTTTCAAAAATGGCTCTGATTATTTTGTTCAAATCTATCTAGAATGTGTTTGAACTCCCAAAAAGCACCGTATACCTACTTAGTTTTTGGGTAAAATTTCGTTAAAAATAAGTTAACATTTGAGCTACCTTTAAAATTTGAATTATTTTGAAAATGGTTATAAGGATTTTGTTTAAAATGTTTATATGGGGAGTGTTTGACATGACAAATATAATTCTATATTTGAATTTTGGGGGAAACTTTGTTTAAGGTAGTTTATTTATGATTTTTTTTTAAATATATAGATATTTTTAAAAATTGCCCTAGGTATTTGGTTAAAAATAAGTATCTGTAAAATCTTTTACATAAGAAATAATTACACATATTGGTTTTTCTAAAAAAAAAAAATAACTTATTTCACAAGAGTATATGAAGACTGCTTTTTGTAAAATTTGGATTTCTTTAAAAATATCTTTAAAGTTTTTATTAAAAATTGGTGTCGGTGTTCTATTTTATATGATAAATGATAACGTTTGCTTAGTTCTTAAAATAAATTAATTTATGGGTTGTTTACTTACAAAAAATACAAAAATAATTGAGTTTTTTAAAATCAGCTTGAAGATTCAAGTTCAAAATTGGTATCTAGGAATGGTTTTTCATAATAAATAAAAATACGTTAAATTCTACAAACTAAAACCCGCCTCGGTGGCGTAGTTGGCTAACGCGCTAGTCATGTTGAGCCCGACTGCTGAGGACGGGTAGATCAAGGTTCGAATCTCGGTCGGGTGAACTGGGGGTGGTTTTTCCTAAATGGTTTTCCACCCTCCCTCCACTCAAATGCGAGTTCACTTCCTCTATTCAACCTTCCCAATTCCCAATCCATTAGGGTAATTAGTAATTAAGCGTATAACCCGAACGGGTAGTAAGACGCGGTGCTAAATAATAATAATAATAATTCTACAAACTAAACATAATATTAGGGTGATTAACATATTTTTTTAATTTGAGATTTTTAAAATATATTTTAGAAATTTGTTTTGAAATTCATCTAATAAGAGAGTCTATTTTGATTAACCCTATGTTATGTTTGTTTTTTACTTAAAAGTAGTTAAATGAAAAAACTTACTTTTGAAAATGTTCTTCCAAGCTATATTACACAATGTGAGAAAATTTGTGCAATATTGTCTTAAATTTATTGTTATTATAATAATATTTAAAAAAATCCTCACACAATAATTAATGTTTGGTACATTTTTTCATAAACGATTAATAATATACAAACAAAATTTTACCTCTTGAAACACACACACATTTGTATGAACTTTTTTTAATTGTCTTTGTGTCTGCTGTCCACCACTGAATTAAGTCTCACATGTTACGGTATACGGTATTTTAAAAATATCGTAGTAAAAAATAATTTTACTAAAATACTTCCCCCCCCCCCAAAAAAAAACCCTTCGTGTCCATTAAACTAGGTGGGTTATGGAAATTGGTATTTCTAAGAAAATTGGGTATCGGTTTTAAAATGTTTGGGAAACACTGGTTTAAGGCGACATTCTCGCAATAGAGTGGACCACCGATAATGTCAAAGATCGAGTATAGAATACCGATCGTATGTACCGAGGATTTTTTTACTAAATGGTTTCTCACTCTCCTTTCACGCAAACGTGTGTACACTCTCTCTAAATTAAACCTTCCTCATCCCTAATCCATTAATTACATTAGATAATGATATCATCCCACTTAAGTTCAAGATCGATTTTTCAGAAGCTAAACTCACCTAATATTTAGGATACCGTTAACCGGTATTTTTTATCCTAGTTCTTGTTTGAAAAGTGAATCCGGTTAAGGTTCCATTGAAAGAGGTGGCAAGAAAATGTTATGAATAGTCAAATCAGACGCGGGCGGTTGAAGCGAGAGATTTCACGGGAACACACCGCCGCTGAATTGAAAGTGTGACAAGGAAAGAGAAGCCCCTGAACGTTCGGTGAGCCGTGGCGTTCCGGTTCACAAGACGTGTCACTCAAACTGTGGGACTGCGCCCACCCACGGCACTTAACCCTGAATGCTAGCCGTGGGATTCAAGACACTTGACTCGAGCAAGCTGGAGGATCTAGTTTACTTACAAATAAGAGCGTAAAAGGTGGGCGGACCCCCCAGAACATGATGGACTCCCCCCCGAAAAAGTATGAACTCCCCCCAGAATATGATGAACTCTCCCCATAATATGATGGACTCCCCCCATAATATGATGGACTCCCATCTAAATAGGATGGACTCTCCCAAAGAGTAATCTTAAGGCTAGTAAAGATAAGAACATAGATGGAGTGAGGTCTACTGTTCACATATCTATTAGTAAGACTGTAGTACAGTGGCGGCTCGTGAGTAAACCTCAAGGGAGGGTGCTTTCTTAAAAATTCTTAAATTAGGTAGACAACAGCTTAACTTATATTAACCTTATACCATCCTATATTTAGCTGACAAACTACACTATAAAAATAATAAATTTAATAAAAGTAAATAAAATCTATATGTAAAAGTGTAATAACTCACTTGGTTCGAGGTCGAAGTGTGTCCATCGTTAAATCTACACACATACACATACACACACCAGTAAACAATTTTTTTTTAATATGTTCTAAACACTATCTTGAACACAGTGTACACAATATACGCTTACATTAGGAATTAGTGAATCAGTATGTTTATCGTTTGAAAGAAAGCTCTAATATTTTGTTTTTGTTTGGTATCTCGCGAATCATTTACTGTTCTGAGACAACATGGCCAAAGCATTTCATCTGTCTTAACTCATGGTGTTTCTTAACTTGAATTTGATTAATAATCTTCCATTGTTTTTGATTTCAAACTTTTCTTCTAGTGATAAAGAACTGAAATTCAGTTTTTTAATATCGGAAACTTTCATTATTCACTAAAGTAATCGAAATAATGAGCGAAAACGCGTCACACTTAAACACTATTTAAATCAACGACTTATAGCCAGCCGACTGAACTGCAGCTGGTAGCAGACCGCAGTTAAGCTCAGCCCCAAAAACTTGGCAAGGTTGAAGAAAGTGACGTCAGGTTGTCATGGCAACCACTCTGTGACTCATGCAGAGCTTGGGGGGCGCTTCTGAACCAGCCCTGCCACAGAGGTTGTTAACAGACTAGCTCTTTATGTCACGCACTGTCGCTATTACGGTTTGATTTATGTTTTCCCCTATGAAATAAAAAAAAATGAGAAAATTGGTATGTATTCCAAAATATATTTTGTTTATTCTTTTGCTTTATTTTGCAGGGAGGGCGGTGCCCCAGAGCGCTCTTTCACAAGCCGCCCCTGCTGTAGTAACGATAAGAACATGGAGGGAGTGAGGTCTACTGTTCACAGAACTAATAATTATATACGGGTCTTGGGTCTACATTGCTACTCCAATTAAAATCTAGCTAAGCATTATGGATAAGTTTATATTGTGTCAGATTTTCATGTGACTCTTAGCTGTCACTTTTAATAGATAGTATGAATAGGTTACACCTGTATAATAACACTAAAATATATTGTATGTACTTAACGTACCGACCTAAATTATTTAAGTTTTATGTCAATTATTGATAAAAATGTGTATTTAGAAAGTTTATCTGAAATAACCACCAACAAAATTAGAATTTTTTAATTTCTGACGAAATACTACATTTTGTGACGAACTATGTCATGAAACCATATCAATTTAAGGTTACCTGAATCAACTCAAGGCTTACAAAAAGTCAAATAAAAATTTGTTTATTTTATATATCCATGACGAAATAGAACGTTGCCAAACTATGACATGATAACACATAGATTAGAATTAATTTTTCCGATTCATATATTTTGAAAATGTAGGCATACAATATATTAAATAGATCAAGGATTACGAAAATTCCGATGATAACTAAATATCTCTAAGATAAAGTTTTAAAAAAACAAATTTGAAAAATAAATGTTCTCGTTACAGTAGTAGAAAGCAGTGAGAAAAATATTTGCTTCAGAATGCTCCTGATTTCTTATTATTCCTAATTTCCCAATATTCCTAATTTCCGAATATTCCTAGTCTCCAAATGTTCCTAATTTCCGAATGTTTCTGTAATTCTATCCCACCTTCAAATATTGGTCTATAAAAGTTTCACACACACGATAATGCCCCTTCAACTATTTAATCTATGTAATTTGGTTTTATTCCTATGTTGAAATGTTCTGACCACCCCCTCCACTCCCCCGACCTCTCTTCTAGTGAAATGAAGCTCTGATCACCTCTGAATGGAATTAGTGGGGGTATTGTTGTGTGTGTAACACTGGCCTGTATATACAGAGGATAACAAACACTGCCCCATTTGACGGTGCGAGTGGGCAGAGACTGGAGCGCTGACTGTCTGGTCCTAGTGAAGACAGTCTTATCTCTCTACGTGGGGCAGCCTTTTTATAACTCGCTAGCCTAACTAATCATCTATCTTTTTTTATTATTATTTTCAATGCTAAGGTCATTAAACCCAACAGTTTAATCTGAAGGGATTAAGAAGGTTGTTTTAACATTTCAAGCGCACCCAAACTATATTTGAATATTAAGGTGAGAGGTTAAGGTGCGCGAGTAATGGTGCTAACAGTTTGTTTTTTTAAGCACCCGTTCTGGTTATACCCTTATGTACTAATTACGCTGATGGGTTTTAGGGATGTTATTTTTATAAGAAGTGTAGCCGAATTTTCTTGTATGGAGAGTGGAAACCATTTAGTAAAAAACCTCCTTAGTACACCCGACTGAGATTCGAACCTCGATCTTGCCGTCATAAGCTGTCTAGTCTATTGCGAGAGTAAAGCGTTAGATTATGTGGCCACTAAAGTGGGTGATAATATTCCTTGAATATCTGTCATGAGCATAACGGCATTAGATTATTAACTTTTTAAATGAAAAGAAAAAGTTGTCATTAAATTCAAGGACACTCTTGACAGATATTCAACAACACTGTTGAGGTCACCATGGGAAGAAAATTAAACTCTGTATTCCTACTGTAGAAATATTTGATTTATTTGGACAAAAAAAAATTGCTATAAGAAACCGAAAAAACACAATTTTTATCACGTTTACTACAACCCTACCTTAAAGTGCACTTTCTGAACCGACTGATTATGTCAGCACAAGACTTATAAACTAACTTAAATCTAGAACACACACAACACCCGGCCGTTAATTCATCACTGTGACAGGGTAAACCCTCATCTCATCAATGATAGATATTTCTGCCATGTCGGGAATCGAACACGGGTACCTTAGCCTCGTAGGCATACATGCTAAAGACTGAACTAAGGTGTCTGATTTGATTTAATTAAAATTAAAATCTATTTAGATAGGAATGTAAGGAACACGAGTTAAGGGCAGTACTTTCACAATTTTTATAGCAAAACATTGTTTTGGTCAAAAATAAATAAAATATTTCTTCACCAAATTTAGAGTTAAATTTTATTCTCATGGTAATATAACAGTTGTTAAATATCTGTCAAGGATGTCCTGGAATTTAATGACAACCCTTTCCTTCAATTACAAAGTTTATCATCGAATGCCGCTATTCTCTTGACAGATATTCAACAATTGTTGATATCAACATGCGAAGAAAATTAAACTCTAGGTTTCTACCGGAGTAATATTTTACTTATTTTGGTAAAAAAAAAGTTTTGATAAGAAAATTTAAAAGAACAGTGATCTTAACTCGGGTCGCCTTCACGCCCAGCTTAGACTTATGTTGTCTGTGTGAAATGATCAAACCTCCAAATTGTCTGACCGATGGAGTTAAGGCCCTGTTCGTACGTCTCACCACGAAGTATTGGATGCTGTGTTTAACCTAGCGGAACTTTTAGAGCAACGAGGCCCGTGGACCCAGACTAATGCAATCTGTATGTCTCTCCTAATAGAATGGGGAGGAGGTTTGGAAGGGGATGGGGGTGTTATATGTGCAGAGGCGGTCGAGAGGCGTGAAGTGGGAGATTTGCGAGGGAGGGTTGGTGCCGCTTTTATTACCCATCCATACCTCCTCCTCCCTTCCCTTACCGCCTGATGGTTTTTGATGATGCAGCATCAGTGCGCTACTGTATTAAATTACACTTGAAACTTCTCTCTCTCTCTCTCGCTTTATGTCCGGACGAGTTATTACACCCTTGACAATTGTTTTATTACACTAATATTATGTGTGGTTGGGATCAAACACTTTGTGTGCAATTTTTTTTTTTTTGACGTGTTACTTTGGCGTACATTGTAGGATGGGGTGGATGGGGATAGGGGCGTCGAGAGTGAATTATGGGTAGTACGATTCTTTTATCTTTTTTTTTACATCGTTTGCAAATTCAATATTGTTAAAATGGCTTTATGATTTTTTTTTTTTTTTAGGAAAGAGAAATAAAATTGTATAAGCTTGATTTTATTTGTGTGGTTACCAATTTGTGCTATCCGTATATTGGGATAAGGAAAAGGAAGGCAGAGTTTATAAGAAATGTACCCTCATTTACTTGTGTGGGAATAGTGACTAGTCATTTAGTAAAAAAACTTCAGTTCAGCCGGCCTAGATTAGAACCCCAATCTCCCCTTTACTGGCAATGTAGTTTGTAGTGAGACTTAGACCATGTGGCCACCAATGCGTTGATATATCATCAAAAGTGAACTATAATTGTTGTTGGCTATACTCTACGCGTGGGTATTGTTATATCTGTCGAGCTATACTCGATGCGTGAGTGTTATTATGTCTGTCGAACTATAGGTACTTAATGCATGGGTGCTATCTGTTTGTTAAAAGTTACAACAATTTTTTTTTTGTTACAATCTGTTTGATGTTATTTATGTCCAGCTATACTTGGTTCATAGGTGTTATTATTTCTGTCGAGCTATACTTGATGCATGGGTGCTGTCTAGTTTTTAAACGGGCCAAAAAAAATCTGTTAAAATATTAGGGATGCTGTTTATTAATAATTGTTAAATTAATAATTGTTAAATAAAAATCTTCTTATATAATCTGTTGGATTTTATTTCTGTCGAGCTATACTCGACTCACGGCTATCATTATTTCGGTCCAGTTATACTCGACTCACGGCTATTATTATTTCGGTCCAGTTATACTTGACACGCGGGTGTTGTTAGTTGTTCCCGTCAAGCTCTACGTGGTCCGAAGTGTTGATAAGTGATTGCACTCTCGCCCCTCAATGGCCTCCGCTATAGAATCTGTTGATCACGGTATTGACACTTTGGACAGTGGTTTTTGCGGCCAGACCAACCTCACTTTGGAAAAAATCTGTTACCACCACCACCAGAGTCGGTCTATAGCACGACATACTTAACCAATTGTAGGCTGGTAACTAAAATAAATTACGAGTATTTAAAATAAAATAAAAAAGCAAACGTAAGGTGGAATAAAAGGGGTAAATAGTTTTCCAGTTTTTATAACTGTAAGTGACTGTCCAACTGAGCCATCTATCTAGACCCCAGGATACACGGACCGGGCATTTCTGGAGGCTGCCATCTTTTGGAAGAAGAGGGAACTTCTTGGTGGAAGGAAGATTCATTCAAGCTTTCCCCAAATACTCTTGTCACCAAACCCCGGCCAGAAACTACCTTGGTGACTAGTGTGGTTTTATTTAGAGGAATGTTGATATTTTGTAAAATAATATACCTTAATTAATATTTAATTTATACTAATACCTAAGGGGAAAATTTCAAAATCTTACGAAATATTACTTTGCTTTTGTTTGGTTTGTGTTTATTTGTTTACTAACGCAATTCCCGCTTTTCAGACTGTTTAGGCCAAGCTTCGGGTGTAAGAATAGCCCTACTAGTTTATAATTACCTAAGTTTATGTTTCGTGTAATCAAATGTAATTAGGAGTAAGGCATAAGATAGACATTTCTTGTTTTGAGGGTTGGGACACATGGAGGTCAAAGCGGAAGTGGCAGTTTAGTTTTTGTTTTTTGTTTTTTGTTTTGGTGAGGGTGGAAAAAGGGAAGAGAAAACGGGAAGCCACGCGGTAACACCCAGATTTGGGTTCGGGAAAAAGTTCAAATATTAAGTAATATTATTGCCACATAGTGTGCCTAAAGAAGAGGTGGGCGTCCCCCTGGATCGCCGGACAATCTGCATCTTGTTCCATTTAAAGGAATACATGGAAGTTTCGGCCACGTGGTAACTTGTGGAGTCATCTCAGGTTGAGTACAACCTACCAGGTACGGGTAGTACAAGACTATTATATTCCCCCAAACAGTTGTACCGGCTAGTAGCCAATCATCAAGGACTTTGATCCACGGGGTAATACGGCTAGACTATGCAAATGATTACCCGGGTGGACAATACAGCAAAGTAGCATCCAGCAAATTGTGTTGGGTGACATTGTAAATTAAACCAGGAGTGCCAATTGTGCGCGGGAAGACGAAAACCCTAGCAATGTACTATTCTAAGCTAGGTTAAAACAGTTGGACAAAGTTATTTGATTTGAGATCATAAGGTTGTATTGAAGTGTGTTTTACCCGTGTTGTAACCGTCACAAGTAGTTAGCGGTAGTGTGCACGACCTTTCAGAACAATCTAAAGACACCTAATTCCTAGTTTGATAATATTTGTATATGTGTTTTTTTTATTGCTGGTAATTTACCACAGGTTAATTTTGTGTCATAATGTATGTGTCAACACCATAATCATTATTATACTCATCTTTGTTGGGAATGTCTAGAATACTAGGTTCTAAGTTAGAATAAATGTTAACGTCCCTTTTGAAAATTTTGAACTAGCTCCATGTGGTTAATCTATTGATGCGTCAATGTAAGATAGTCGTTCCTCCCTTTCAAGTTTTTTTTTTCTCCTTGCCACTCGAACCTAACTCAGAGGTCCTGTAGAGAAAGATAATCTGTGTTCCTATCTACTAAGAGAGCTAACAGTCGAGGTGCTCCCAGGCCCACCACTTTAGGAGGTTTCTTTCCTCAACCAACATTTGTTAGTAAGTTAAATGTTTATTGAAAATAAGAGTATAACTGAAAGCAGCAACCTTTCAGATTGGCGCCCAACGTGGGGCCCGAGTCATAGGTAGAGTAGGTGAAAGGATTGGGATGTTTTAAATGAATTTGTTAGATTTTGTTATTGTAAAGGTTTGGCTATTACTGGATGAAAGGCGGGATATTTTATATAAATATTTATTTCATTGTGGGTGAAGTAGGTCACTAGGTAGTATTCGTGAAGAGGGAGACACCACGGAGGGGAACTATATATTTTGGAGATGGAAGAAACAGGAGATGGCAGCTTGATGGTGGGGGACGTGATGCTATTGGTGTTGGAGGATAACGTAGGAGTTGTCGATCCTTATGGCAGAGGATCGCAGGACCCCCCAGAAAACTCAAGTCAGGTATCATTAGAATCACATCATGATTGCAGTGAACCAGTGTCAGCAAACCCATCACGACAAGGGGATAGCTCTCGGGGGTGGGATATGACTCAAATGGTTGCATTGCTGAATCAAACCATGCAGACTAATAATGAGAACCTGAAGATGCAGCTGGAGTTGTCTATGAAGGCAAATGCTGATAACCTAAGGTCCGAACTTGAGAGGTCCAGACAGGTTGATCGCGAGGCTATGCAGGAAAGCCAAGAATTGTTGTCAAAGAGGCTGGAACAAGC
Source organism: Timema podura (assembly GCA_033556935.1). Taxonomy (NCBI): domain Eukaryota; kingdom Metazoa; phylum Arthropoda; class Insecta; order Phasmatodea; family Timematidae; genus Timema; species Timema podura. Next base: position 90,942,256 of record JAVRXN010000009.1, read on the forward strand.
GATAAAGCTAAACAATGAGAATTTAAGGGGTGAGATTCGGAGGATCGCACGGGAGAGCAGCGATGCACTCACAGAATTCAACCGAGTGGCAATGGCTAATCGTCAGGTGGTGGGGGATATGGCTGAAGGTCTGAGCTCCCAGGTGGAGACGCTTAGGTTGGAGAGTAAGGCCACAGAAGAGAGAGTCGCGCAGAGGCTGGAGAATTTCGAGGGGTTTATTACATCAAAAACAAAGGATCGAGTATCTAGGGCATTGGACGAGAAATTAGGTAGGGCTTCGGAGGAGACAATGAGGGCCAGAGCAGAATGCGAAGAGCTCCAGAAGAGGACTATGGAACTCCAAGACGAAGTGTCAGAACAAATGTCCAGGATTCCAGCCTTAGTTTCAGAACAGGTTCAGGGTGTACGGCCGGATGCAACGCTTGGCCCGCTTCTGGGTTTAAGTGCGTGGCTAAACTTTCAGGCAGTGGAGGACCGCTTGCCAAAGTTCAGTGGCAAATTCTCCGAGAACCCGATTACACACCTGCAGACAGTGAGGAACATCCTATCAGGTCAGGCAATGCCGGCGGGGGATAAGATCCGTCTCGTTGGAACCACTTTCCAAGGGGCAGCGGCACAATGGTGGCAGGCCGCGCAAGATGGAATAGATTCGTGGGATTCCTTTGAAGCTTGTTTCCGGCAAGAGTTCTGGGCACCTGAGAAGCAAGGACAGGCGCGTGCTAGGCTGCATGGCGAAAGGTTTAGAGAGGGAACTGGGTTGACGATGGAGGCCCATTTCCTGAGGATGTTTGAGAGGAGTAGGCATCTAGATGCTCAGATGACCGATGCGGAACTCATGAGCATGGTTGCGAGCCAAATGCCTTTCCGAATACAGGAGCTACTTGCATTGGGGCGCCGGGAGTCCATTTCAACCTTCAGGGAAGAGCTGCGCAGACTGGACCAGCTGGACTTAGCTAGGCGTTCGACTCGGGGAGGCAATCTGGGGCGAAGTCAACCCCAAATAAACTATTCGGGGACTAATTCAAGTATGAGGGCAAGATCTCCAACACATCACCATGGACCACCATCTCTAGCGGCTCGCCAGCCACAGTCTTTCCAACAGTTAAGGACTTTCAGACCTCAGCCCAGGGTGAGTGTGGCAAGATTAGAGCGGGAGGAACCACGGGAACTAGGGGCGGATTGGACTCCAAATCGTCAGGTTCCCACAAGCCGTAGAAGAAGGCGAAGAAGGCTTGGTCGAGTAGGAGTAGATGGACGGTACAGGCCATACCGATCTGACTCTGGTGAGGAGGAACCCCTGGAAACTGCGCGTACACGCCCTTGTCTGTACAGGAGCGAAGAAGAAGATGAGTTGAGAAACGATCGGCAGGAGTACGAGGATAGAACTGGAGGGCGCCACAGGAGTGAGGGTGAGGAGTTGTTTATGGGGCGGAACCAGGTTGGCCTAAACAATGGGACGTCAAACTCCAGACCCCTTTAGGTGAAACCTCCGAGCTGAAGGGTACGGGAGAGACTGTTGAGGAGGTTAGGGAAGTGAAACGCGTGTTGAACGCATACAAGATGAGTACGGACATTCGGGAGGACCTCCTGGAGGAGGAAGCGTCCATAGAAAGGGGGGGCTGTCCCAAATGTCCAGAAGTTAAAGTTATGATTGAGGGGCTGGAGGTGCGTTGCCTGTTGGATTCCGGAGCGGATATCAGTTGCATCTCTGAGGAGTTGACTAATGTCATCTTGGATAAGAACCCCCAGGTGCCTTGCTTACCTTTGCCAAAGACGACTATTCTTGGAGTCACCAGCAGGAGGAGCCCGGCAATTACCAGGCAGGTGCAGCTGAGCATCGAGGGTATAGGCACAGTGAGGGTCGCCCATTGCTTCGTCGTAAAGGGCTTAATCAAACCTGTGATCCTGGGGATGGATTTTCTTTCGGATAATAAAGTCACGCTTGATTTCAGTAGGCAGCAGATAGTTTTTGGGGAGAGATCACGAGGGATAGAAGATGGTATCCTAGAGGCTGGATGGACCTACAATCCGGATGCCTACACCATCCGGGTATTGGCGGTACAGATGAATAGTTGTTTTGAGGAGCAGGGTTTACCATCATCCCAGGGACGGGTATTGGTTGAGTCCAGGAGGCCAATGCCCACTGATGAAGAGCTGGTGGAGTTTGTAAAGGCGATACCGGGCCTGCGTGAAGACAGAAAACGCATCGTGCTGGATCTTTTGAAGGAGAACCGAAAGGCTTTCTCAGACCGCCCTGGATTAAATAATTTCTACCAGGCTAATATACAACTGACTGATGATAAGGCGTACTTCCAGCGGAGTTACCCATTGCCCAGAGCATACGAAGCTGAGCTGGATGCTCATGTGAAGGAAATGTTAGAAGTAGGAATTATCAGCCGGTGCTCAAGTCCATTTGCAAATCCCTTGGTATGTGTTATCAAGAAAGACAAGTCGGTACGGCTTTGTTTGGATGCTAGGCACTTAAACAAGTTGGTGGTCAAGGATAGGGAATCTCCCACTACTATTACCGAAATGCTCCATAGCTTCGGGGGTGTTCGGTATCTCAGTACGACGGATATGACGATGGGATACTACCAGGTCAGCTTAAAGCCTGAGGCGAGGTTGTTTACGGCGTTTCTGTACAAGTCCAGACAATACTGTTTCAATGTGATCCCATTTGGTTTAAGCACCGCGGTGGCGGAGTTCACCCGCTGTATGGATTTGGTATTGGGAGAGGAGTGCGTCGGATATGCAAGAGCCTATGTTGACGACGTTCTGGTCACCTCGCCTGGTTTCAGGGAGCATATAATACACCTCCAGCACGTCCTTAAGAGGATCATAGCCGCGAACATGACCATAAAGTTAAAAAAGTCTTTGTTCTTTAGAGATGAGGTCCCGTTCCTGGGTCACGTCCTTACTCCCACTGGCACCCGTCCGGACCCGGAGAAGTTGAAGGTAATAAGGGAGTACCCTGTTCCCGGGAATCGAACGCAGGTAAAGGCGTTTCTGGGTGTTATTGGGTATTACCGGGGGTACACGGAGAAGCTGGCGAGGCGGGCATTGCCATTGTTTAGACTGTTGAAGAAAGAGACACGATGGAAGTTTGGTTCCGCAGAGAGGGAGTCGTTTGAGGAGTTGAAGGATTTGTTTGTCGAAACGCAGGTACTGCATCACCCGAAGCACCATGAAACGTATTACGTCACTACTGACGCGAGTGGCTATGCTTTGGGGGTGACGATACACCAGCTGGATCAAGAGGGTAACCGTAAAATAGTCGCGATGGACAGCAGAAAGCTGAATGGCCCGGAGATAAACTACACAGTTACTGAGAAGGAGTGTTTGGCTATAGTTTGGTCGCTCCAAAAATTTCGCAGTTTGTTGTTAGGAAACCCAATAGTCATCTTGTCTGACCACAAAGCGTTAGCGTTTATGAAAACTTGTCGGTTACGGAGTGGGAGGCTTACTAGGTGGATTTTGGCCCTGCAAGAATTTGACCTCAAGTTTCAATACATCTCAGGAAAGGAAAATTCGCAGAGTGACGCTTTAAGCCGTCTACCCATTGACGCAGAAGGAAATTGGGAGTCTGGTAAGATAAGGAAGCCTGAGGACTTCTTGGTCTTGGCGGTGTCGTTAAGAGGTGAACCGGGGGTGGAAGAGGCTCTGAGGGACTTGGCGTTCCTGCAAAGTATTGACTCCGCAGCAAACTCTATCCGGGAGGACTTGAGATCGGCACACGATCCAGGTTTCGTGGGAACAAAGACCCAACGGAGAAACGTCGCAATCTACAAGGTCCACAGAGAATTAATTTACCGTAAGTGTCAATCACAAAACCCTTTGGAACACACGTTGAAAGTCTACATTCCTGGAGCTCTACGGAGGCCATTGATACTACATGTGCATGCAGTGAAGGGACATTTTGGAGCACGCAAGTGTGCTTTATATTTGAAAAGGTATGTGTACTGGCCAGGATTAGATGGTATGGTTCGGAGTGAATTGAGTAGTTGCGGACTTTGCCAGCGAGCCAAGTACACGACCAAAAGCTACATTGGTGAGTTTCAAGCAATTATTCCGGAGGGCCCAAATCATTTGGCCGCGGCGGACCTATATGGCCCCCTCCCCAAAAGCAAAGGGGGAGTGACTTACATTTTCGTCATCTGTGATGTATTCTCCAAGCTCTGTCGGATATATTGTATCAAGAAAGCCACAGCGGAAGTATGCATCCGGAAGGTGCAAGCATATGCGCAGGAGGTGGGGTGCCCACTAGCCATGCTTACAGACCATGGAACGCAGTTCACATCGAAAAGATGGTACAATGCTTTAGTAGCGTTAGGTGTTAGGCCAACTCACAGTTCCATCCGCCACCCAGCATCCAACCCTTGTGAACGTTATATGAAAGAGATATCCAGGTTCCTCAGAAGCTACTGCTACGATCAGCACACGAAATGGTCGGAATACGTGGACGTTTTGGAAGCGATACTGAACACCCTAGTCCACTCTTCCACAAAACTCACTCCTAATGAGGTCCATTTCGGCCAGGTAGGAGTAGATGCGTTCGCCCAACTGTTCGAGGAACCTCAAGGACGGCCATTGCCTGAACGGGAGCTGATCCAGAAGGAGTTAACGATCCTGGCGAAGAAAAGGTTGGAGTGGGCTGGTGAGTTGAGGAAGAAAACACAGCGGGGGCCAGCGACACAGTTTAAGATCGGCGATCTTGTTTTACTTAAAGAGGCACCAGCTTCCAACTTTTGGGGAAAAGAGACCAAGAAGTTTTTTTTGGTTTACAGTGGTCCATATGAGGTTACCAAGGTTGTGAGGCATAACGCCTACGTTTTAAGAGATACCAACACTAACACAGCGCGGGGAACGTACAACGCGTATTCGTTGAAGCCCTGGAAAGAGTAAGGTGTTGAAGACATAAAGGGCCCTGGTCATCGTCTAGAAAACGTTAGGTGGAGAGTGATCTACCGACAAGTGAATTTCTCCCCAGCCTCAGCCACTTTCGAAATTATATTGTCCACAGATAGTCTGTCATATCTGTTAAATATAATTTGGGGGTCTCTGTAAGTGACTGTCCAACTGAGCCATCTATCTAGACCCCAGGATACACGGACCGGGCATTTCTGGAGGCTGCCATATTTTGGAAGAAGAGGGAACTTCTTGGTGGAAGGAAGATTCATTCAAGCTTTCCCCAAATACTCTTGTCACCAAACCCCGGCCAGAAACTACCTTGGTGACTAGTGTGGTTTTATTTAGAGGAATGTTGATATTTTGTAAAATAATATACCTTAATTAATATTTAATTTATACTAATACCTAAGGGGAAAATTTCAAAATCTTACGAAATATTACTTTGCTTTTGTTTGGTTTGTGTTTATTTGTTTACTAACGCAATTCCCGCTTTTCAGACTGTTTAGGCCAAGCTTCGGGTGTAAGAATAGCCCTACTAGTTTATAATTACCTAAGTTTATGTTTCGTGTAATCAAATGTAATTAGGAGTAAGGCATAAGATAGACATTTCTTGTTTTGAGGGTTGGGACACATGGAGGTCAAAGCGGAAGTGGCAGTTTAGTTTTTGTTTTTTGTTTTTTGTTTTGGTGAGGGTGGAAAAAGGGAAGAGAAAACGGGAAGCCACGCGGTAACACCCAGATTTGGGTTCGGGAAAAAGTTCAAATATTAAGTAATATTATTGCCACATAGTGTGCCTAAAGAAGAGGTGGGCGTCCCCCTGGATCGCCGGACAATCTGCATCTTGTTCCATTTAAAGGAATACATGGAAGTTTCGGCCACGTGGTAACTTGTGGAGTCATCTCAGGTTGAGTACAACCTACCAGGTACGGGTAGTACAAGACTATTATATTCCCCCAAACAGTTGTACCGGCTAGTAGCCAATCATCAAGGACTTTGATCCACGGGGTAATACGGCTAGACTATGCAAATGATTACCCGGGTGGACAATACAGCAAAGTAGCATCCAGCAAATTGTGTTGGGTGACATTGTAAATTAAACCAGGAGTGCCAATTGTGCGTGGGAAGACGAAAACCCTAGCAATGTACTATTCTAAGCTAGGTTAAAACAGTTGGACAAAGTTATTTGATTTGAGATCATAAGGTTGTATTGAAGTGTGTTTTACCCGTGTTGTAACCGTCACAAGTAGTTAGCGGTAGTGTGCACGACCTTTCAGAACAATCTAAAGACACCTAATTCCTAGTTTGATAATATTTGTATATGTGTTTTTTTTATTGCTGGTAATTTACCACAGGTTAATTTTGTGTCATAATGTATGTGTCAACACCATAATCATTATTATACTCATCTTTGTTGGGAATGTCTAGAATACTAGGTTCTAAGTTAGAATAAATGTTAACGTCCCTTTTGAAAATTTTGAACTAGCTCCATGTGGTTAATCTATTGATGCGTCAATGTAAGATAGTCGTTCCTCCCTTTCAAGTTTTTTTTTCTCCTTGCCACTCGAACCTAACTCAGAGGTCCTGTAGAGAAAGATAATCTGTGTTCCTATCTACTAAGAGAGCTAACAGTCGAGGTGCTCCCAGGCCCACCACTTTAGGAGGTTTCTTTCCTCAACCAACATTTGTTAGTAAGTTAAATGTTTATTGAAAATAAGAGTATAACTGAAAGCAGCAACCTTTCATAACAAACAATATTATTTTTTCAAAATAAATAAAACTAGTTGATTGTTGCAGCTATGGATGTAGATCATCACGCTAAAAAGTATTCAAAAATTTTTATTGGTAAAAGTTATGTAAAATGAGGCTTCACTCGACTTTCTAGTCAACTATCCATAGATTTGGGGCTTTCAGTGTTAAGTTTTAAACAAAACTTATCTTTTTAACTTTCTCACCACGATGAGAACTTTTAAACGGCCCTTTTGCCAGTTATATATCTATTTGATGCAACATACCACTAAAGTAAGAAGTGAGTTATTTTTAACCAAATAGGAATATTTGAGTACGATACACAATCATACACAAATCATGGTTTCCATGGTGATGTACACAAATAATTATTTTACAGATGAGCCACTGCGCACACAGAAGACAAGCTGTATTTGATAAGAAAATTGGTTTTCCGCTGTAAGCTACCACTTTTGCCAATATTCTGAAACCGTATCCTTTAAAATGAGCGTCCGTTTATCAAAATCGGTTCAGCCGTTTTCTCGTAATTTCAACTACCGGAAATGGACTTGTCAAATTATAATATATATATTGGTTCAGTAGATGAGTGTAGTATACTTTACTGCACATAGCTATTTATATTTTCCATTGTAATTGAGGAATTTAACATAAACTTTTTAAACGAAAGAAAAATCTATGTTCAAGCTCCGCGACTACCATGAAAGTTATTAAAGAACTGTTTTGAGGTTACCCATCCGAAAAAAAAATTAACTCTATCTTTCTACTGGAGAATTATATGATTTTCTTTGACCAAAAATACATTTTGATATAAATACTGAAAAAAACACTTCCCTTAACTCGCTTCCCCTACTTCCCCACCTTAAGGTACGAGACTGAGATGGGCGTGTAGAAATCATCAGGTCCTTGAACTTAACATCGCAACCACAGACACAGGTTACTCAATGTTGGCTCAATACCGCCAAAGTGTACAATATTAGTCTGCTAGGAGTTCCCAGGTTCGATTCCCGTGTCCTGGATTTATTTTTCAACTAATTTGAATTGATTCGATACACGTTTCAACGTATTTTATAGTCACGGATGAATATAGCAGACAGTGGCTGAAAGCAAATTATTCTCAACAAGTTTTTAATTAGATGATTAAAACACATAAAACAAACTTTGAATAAATTTATACTAACCTTCTGTTACATTTAAAACGTACAAATGTAATTCCAAAGTTAGAAAATTACAATCATAGATGCGTCAAATCCAAATCTAAGAAAACATGGTACACGTAATAAGTTTACTTTACTACCATACTTATATGGTTATAGTAAATAGTATAAGCAACTAAATACAGGGAGTTTCGTTTGTCGGCCCTTGAGTTTCAGGCGTAACTTTCAAACTAATGGACGTAATTGGTGTATGAGAAGCATTCAGGAGCTGAGAGAGGGTGAAACACCCTGTATTACACATTTCAGTGGTCAAATGGTCTAAGGCGCCACTCTCGTGTTAGAATGGCCTGTCGAAGACGGGGAGATCAGGGTTCGAATCCCAGTCAAGTCTATTGAGAGTGTTTTTTTTCTAAATTGTTCCCCAGTTTCCTTCCACGCAATTGCGGGTAGATTACCACTAACAATTCTTCCTTCTTCATCCCTACACCATTAGAGTAATAATTATCTTATATGCGTATTACCTGAACGAACAGGTAGTAAGACAAGGTGATGAAAAAAATATGGTAATATTATATATTATATATTATATATATATATATAAAATGTATGCATAGTAATATTTTTTGAAACAATTTTATCAATATAACACTTATAAATTCAGTTAAGTGTTTAATTAATATTATTGGGTCTGGTTATTAATTTAGTCATATAACTATTTTGGAAATAATATTGATTATTGGTGCTTTATTTCTTTAAGCTCTAATATAAATTCCTATTCAAAATTTGCAAAAAAAAAAAAAAAAAAAAATATTTTGAATCTCGAATCAGATATTTTTGTCGAATCCTCGAATCTCCAATATCCTTAAGGGTTCAAGTCATTCGAGGATTCGAAAGTCTCCTCACTAATAAATACAATGCTTAACTTTATTTGCTACAATATCATAGGCCTATGTCTAAATATTAAATCATATTTAAAGCACTACTTTTACCTTTTTCTTCGTGAAATAGTTTATACTATGATGTCCAGCCTTAAAAGAAAAACCTTAAACCATTGACACCAATCTTTGGTCGCACCACCCTGCTTTCTTCTTCCCCCCTCACGTCCCCCCTCCCACCCCCTCACGGGGATATTAGCCCATGCACAATCACGCCACTGGACCGTGCAAGATGGAGAGGACAATATGGGTCTCCAACCCCTAACTTCTCCTTTAAAAGAAAAAAAAGGTCCTATAACGCCGTTATGGGCTGCTGCCCTAGATCGTTTGTTGATACCTATTCACCCCCCTCCTTTTCCTACCCTCAGACTCAATGTGGGTTGATGGAAAAAGGGGGTGGAAGCCCAAAAAAAAAGTATGTGTGGGGACCATCGGGGATGTTGAACCGAGAGAATGAACATCTAAGGGTAGTATATAGGGGATGTATATTATCATTAGATTGTATTTTACAAGAGATTTTAGTGGAGAGGGGTTTTGGAAAATGATACGCGGCGAGGATGGGAGAATGGGTATGGGGTTGACTGAGGGGGTAGGGGGGAGAATGTAGACCTTTGATACAATGTTAACGTAGGCTGTGTTATTAGGAAATAAATGTATTTACATGATGTTGAGGTTTCTTTTATTCAAGGGGTTGTAAAGGCTATTAGTTCTCGCCTCTCTCCCTAGGGTGTACTGTCGTCCCGTGACGAATCAAGCCATATTCTGAGAGTTGTTTGTAACCCCCTCCTACAGCCGGAACAACCACCCAGTGGGGGAAAATAAAAAGACCCCGAGCACAAGCCCTTTATACTTTATTATCTAACAATTTTTGGCCACAGTTTTTTTCCCCCCTCGCGAATGTTACGTTTAAGAAAATGAAAAGACCTGGGAGGGGAATGTGTGAAATTCGTTAATTTCTAGTTTTATTAAAGATGTTTCTTCGGAGATAATTTGTCAATGCTTTTGAGACATAACTTTTTTTTTTTGCGTGAAACTCTTCTTTTTTTTTCAGGTGGAGAGAAGTATGATTTTATTTTTTATTTTGGACATTTTGTAAACATGACCACCAATTTCTTTTATATTATGTTGAAAGGAAATAAAAAAAAGCGATCGCTTTGACGAAATTCTTTTAAAGTCTTGATTTTTGTCTAAAAGTCAGGTCTGGCACAAAGACAACTTTCTTAAATTACACAACAAATTAAAAACTTATCTTTGAGTAAAAGAAAATTCACATAAAAAAAATTTCAAGTAAAAACATTTTTTGAGGAAAAACAACTTTAAAAAAAATCGCATTTGTGTACAGGGGAGAAAGGGACAAAGTCACATTACACAAATTTTCTAGGGTAATTTTTCATCTCAAACCACATAAGGATCCCAGCAAATACTTTTAAAAAATCTATTTAAATATGACAGAGACCTCTTTAACAATAATCTTATTATATCAAAAAGGTATCATGATTGTCTATCAGATAGCAACACGGACTCAATATGAACTAAAATGGGTCTTCCCCCTTTTCCCTTGTACCCTCCATTTTGTATCTATAGTGCGTGTAACAGATGCCCAATGTTTCACTCTGGTGTATGCAACAGATTCAAGGGGTATTCCCACAAGTCATTCAATCACAGTGGGATGATTTCTGATGGCCTATATTCAGTAATATTAGGCGCAGGAGTTGAATATTAACATAAAAATGAAGCTAAGAACCGCTTCGGTGGCCGCGTGGTCTAAGGTGCTACTACCGTAGTAGACTAGACTGCCGATGACGAGGAGATCAAGTTTCAAATCTCGGTCGGGTGTACTGAGTGGGTTTCTTACTTAACGGTTTTCCACTATCCCCCCAAGCAAATGCGGGTACATTTCCTATAAATATAGCCTTTAAAATCCCTAAAGCCATTAACGTAATTAGTAAATAAGCGTATAAGCTGAACGGGTAGTAAGATGCTGTGCTAAAAATAAAACTAGTAAAGAAACAAATGAATGCAAGCCTTAGTCGACCCCTTATGTTCATAAATCATACTTTAATTTCTTATCATCATCAAGTTAATTAAATTAATTTCAAGGTTGTCTAGACATTTGTCTCCCCCCGTCCTCCGTGTTTCTTATCTACCTCTCCCCCCTTCTTACAACCCACCCGTCTCTTAAAACACTATATTTTGAAGTATTATAGGCTCTAGGAGCCACCTCTACAATTTAACCCCTCCACTGCAAGCCGCCACTGCAGAAAATCTTCTGATTCAATATTTACCAGAAAATTTTCATCCTTTTTCATTATCCAAAAACAGATATACGTGGTGTTAAAATAAAAAAAAATCTGTTTAGCCATAATCTTAGAGTTGAACCAAAGTTCATTCAACTCAGCAGTCAACCCCCTGAGAGAAGGAAAGGGGTGTAAAAGGAGGGTGGTCGGATGTAAACAAGACTATAGTACGCGTGGTGGCATGTGCGTATGCATGTGTGTGTGTGTGTGTGTGTGTATTTTGACATCAGTTTTCACTCTGTGCAGACAATGTGCCGTGTGTCGATAGTACCGCATGTGTACAAAGGAGAGTGTGGAGGAAAGGAGGAAGGGGGGGATATTTATTGTTCGCCATGGAGTTGACACGATCTGTCGATCAGTTGCCGTGTACCTTCTGGGTACAATACCATGGGCCACGACCTTTTGTACTGTTACTAGTAAACAACAATAAAGAAACTGGCCTTAATTCCAAAACTGTATTTCAAATTTTATATTATGTATGCATTTAGTTCGCCAATATGATGTTTTAGGGAGGGTTAAAATTATCACCAATAGCTATGATGAATTTGAATGATCGTCGTTTGAATTCGTTGAAGAAAAACTTGGAGTAGAAAACCTTAGGTGAGGATGAAGGGTACGGGTGACCTGGTGGTCTAGAGGTAAGGTGTCGGACTTCTGTGTTGGGGGTCTGGGGTTCAATCCTCGGTCACGGCACAGATTTGTCTGATTGCCAAACCCTTCCTTCACCTCTGACAAGACGTGTATTAATCACACCTTATGAATGTGAGTAATGCCAGGCCTCCACCGTGGTTCGGATCCCACGTTAAACTGTAGGTCCTCCATTTCATCTCACAATCACCCTAACATTACACATTAGTGTAAGTACGTACAACTCGAATGGGTAGTAAGACGCGGTGATCATAATAATAATAATAATGGTGATAATAATAATAATGAAGGGTACGCGAGTAAAGGCTAATGTTTATTTTACAGTTTTACAGTTTACAGTACAGCAACAAATTTGTTTAGCTAAAATTAATCAAATATTGATTCAGTATAAACATATAGTTTAGTTTTCTTCAGTTGTGGGTGAGGGTACCCGGGGTGTACCAACTGAAATGGTAGGGTAGTTAGGACTTTCTTATACTAAGTAGTATTTAGGTGCCTAGTGTGTTTGTTATAATAGTTTAAATAAGAAAAAGATATGTTGTGAATAAAGGATAAATCAAAAGTAGTATAAAACGGATTGGATTTAAAGATTGTTAAGATACCGAGCCAAATAAACCAGATAAAAAATATCTTCACATAGTGGTATCAATAGTTGTTGAATATCTGTCACGAACATAGCTGCATTAGATGAGAAACTTTTTAAATGAAGAGAAAAAGTTGTCATTAAATTTCAGGGCACCCTTGACAAATATCCAATAATGTTGAGGTCAACATGGTAAGAAAGTTAAACTCTATGTTTGTACTAAAGTAATACTCGATTCATTCTGACAAAAAAAAATTAATATAAAAACTGCAAAAACACTGACCTTTCCTCGTGTCTCCTACACTACAATCTTAAAAGATTTAATTTTGGGTGGATTTGTATATAAGGCTTTCTCATTTAACGTGGTATTATAGTCATCAGTGAAATCAATAGATGAAGTTTCGCTCGGGACATGTTAAAACATTATTTTTTTTAGCTCTCAATATTGACCAAATATATTATGTTTTATTATTTTATCGGCATTGATACAATTCGTTTAAAAGTTCCTCTAGACTAACGAAATGATTCGTCCTCCGATTTTCAGGGAGAATCATCGAAATAAAATGTATGTCCCCTCACTGATTTTATCCCGGTCATATGCTCTAATGCACTGGTATTCAACCATTTTTGTTCGCGTACCCTCAGATATAATTATCTCTCTTCATCTTTGTAGTCCCAAAGTTGTTGCTGCATAGTGAAAACTAGACATCTATATTAATAAAATGAAGTGTTCGTCTGTCTGTCTTACTGTCACGAGTATTGCGCGATATCTACCGCATGCAAAGTCTGGAATTTTAAAATTAGTTGCCCTTGTAAATAACATGTGCACCTTGAAGCCGGAATTTAAAATATTTGATTAGATTTGGCTTTTAGTTTTATTAAAAACTGTGCCGAAAAAATCAAATAAAGAGATTTTCTTTCTGAATGTCTGAAACAAAGTAAAGCTTGGCCTGGGGTAGCCACACAATTCATTGCGGGCTACCCCGGGCAACGTCAGGTACATCTCCTAGTGTATAATCTACATCTGAAATAAATTAAATAAATTACACAAAAAATAATTATATATATAAATAATTTAAAATACCGCCTGGGGGTACGCATACCCCAGGTTGAATACCACTACTCCATTTGATGAATTAAAAAGAAAAAAATCAGTGCTTATGTAAATTAAATTAAAATGGTTTAATAAGTCAGCTGCAATAAAGTTTAAACTTTAACTATGTCAACATTGCACAACATCTCATTCGGAATGAAATATTTTTATAAACTTTTTGCTCTAGCTGTACGTAGGCTAGTTCACAAATATTATGTATCGTATCCCATCACTTTCGTTATACAGAGTGTACCGTAACATGTGTGACCCACTCCAGTGGTGAACAGGAGACACAAAAATAAATTTAAAAGTTCATATAAATATGTGTCCATTTGACTTTGTTTCCGAGTTATAGTCATGTTTGTACTCCAGTAATGTGGAGCTGTTTAACATCACAGGAAGTGCTTAAAATAGCCACCTTCAGCCTGAAAGCAAGCCTGCAGTTGTGTCGTAGAATGCTGCATTTTTTCAAAAATACCAGGTGTTTGGAATAATTCATACAATATACCTAATCAACAGGTAGTGAGATATCGAGTATGGTATACAAACAGCTTAATGGAATCACATAACTATATCTCGGAAACAAGACCAAATTGTACACTTGTTCATATTCATTTTTAAATATTTTTTTTTGTCTTCTGTCCACCGCTGAATCGGGTCCCATATGTTACGGTACATTCTGTATATATCTTTCTTAGACCTAATTTACTGACGCTGTTAAATAAAACAAATATATGAAACATGACTATAAGATGTATCATTTAAAACTTAAATGGTAACCGTGCCCTATTTAAAAACAAAAGAGAGAGCCCACTTTAGACTGCAAAAATAAATTAAAAGGCACTAAAATTTGTCATCCTAAACATTTGTCTTATTTGATTTCTGTCCCCGAAAATCTAAAACGAATGTTCACTTTATTTTAAGGCGACTGTCATTGAAATTGTCAAGATAATAAATTGGCACTTCACCCTAGCCTTGATGACAGCTTCCTTAACCACTTGGCCGCATGGGCACCATAAGATTAAAATGCACTAAGAAAATCTAAAAGGAACACTAATTAGGTTATCTTCCTTAAAAATTAACTATGTCTTGTGTACAAAGGTTTTCAAGTACTACGTGTGGTAATTTAGAGAAGATAAAGATTATTTAAAAAGCCATTCATAGGTAATTGTTTCAAATTAGTGTTTGAAAGCTTTGCCTTGTACTAAATTATAGATTTTTTTTTTATGATAGTAATAATTGCAGTGGTGAGGCGTAAACATTTTTGAAAGGGAATATTGTAAAGTGGCGTCCAATGATGTTAAGAAATGGTTCAATTGAACTCGGTGGCTCAATCAGTAATAAATTTAATACACACTTGAAAGAAGTAATCCAAAAATAGACTGGTAACATGCCGTCTTGATCTCACGTACTTCAGTGAGCATTATCATGATTCACGCACGCGCACTGTGTGGTACAGAGTTCACAACAGGTTTCATATCCAATCACGTTCGTGGACTTTTTTACATAATAAACTCAAATTTTAAAATGATACCATTCATGGTACCATTTTTTTGTTTAATTAAAACTATTTTTTCTTATTTTCAGATCTAGATACTAGAGTATAAATTTGATGGAAACGTTTATGTATCTACTTTAACGTAATGATACGTTAAGTCACCGGATTTGCAACTGTCACGTTTTTTTACCAATACCAATATAAATAATCCTAATAATATAGTAAAATATGATCTATGTTGATTGCAAATAAACATGTTTGTATTTTCTAAAAAGTCCTTCGTATGCAGATTGGACTGTAGTACGCCTTGCCACCGAATCTGTATAATAAAAGCAATGTGGTGTATGTTAAGAATTTCTCTCGAATTTCCCGCTAAGATACAAAGTTGAAACTTCACACATCGATTACTTAAATGTTGTAGTTACCCCCAAAATTCTTAAGTCTGAATTTGTTTTTACAAAGTGAGGCTTCAGGGTGGATTCAGTTCATCGTTAACACGTGGTACAAGCGTGGAGCTCGCAAATTGATATAGTTTTGATGCGGTTTATCCGTGTGGAGAACGGGTCTAACTGCTTGTAATTGATAATTGGACTGCGACACAAAAAACTACTTATAAAACCGATTAATAAAACGGAATAAAAGATAATAAGGGATTATTTGGTTAAATACGAAATAAAGTCTGGATGCTAGCATGCATTTACACAAGTTCTTAAGAGTATATTATCCGTTAAGTGTGATTCATGGTAGAGGATTGAGAAGAATTGCAGAAGTTTAGAAACACCGGATTATTTAAGAAGTTGTTTGATATTTTTTAAATATAATTTTCAACAATACATAGGTGAAAGTTATCAGCAGGTTTATGACCAGTTTAAGATTAAAGTTAAAAAAAATAAAAACACTTTACGCGAAAATTTATACTTATGAGATTAAATCAAAATCTTAGAAATCTTCCTCTATCAAATAAAGTAATGTTTTATAAGGTTTTATGTAAGCTATCACACATTTTAAAAAAAGAATTAAAATTTAATCTTTTAAACTGGTGAGATCTTTTAGCTTAGATTTTGGTGAAAACAATACAGTATTTAAAAAAATATCAAACCACTTCATTAGACTTAATAATCCGGGAATTCTAAATGTCTGCAGCTTCACAATGCTCTCCCATGAAGCCACCCTTAAGGATATTTCCAAATAGGACAAATTTCTCATTGAACCATTGTTTGTGTTTATGTGCTTTGGAAATAGGAAGTAAAAAGCACTTACAGTCTGTAATCAGCAAATACAGTGGCTCCACCCAAACCCTGATTGAAAACGTGATTTGTATCGCGAAAAAGAAAATGCGATAGGTGGAAATTTCCAATCGCGAGAATTATGGTTCCTATTATAGTACCAGCGGCATCCTTTTAAATTGGTTATGAAAAGAGAAGAAGTCCATCCCACTAAAGACACGTAAATCCATGCTCTAGAGTACCAAGGCGTTGAAACTCAAGATAGCAATCTTCATATCTTATAATGATTTTATTTAAAATACAAACGAGGAATAAATTAATATGGAAAATATTTTGGAATTGTTTTACCTAAAAATCAGAACTATTAAAAATCATTAGGCTGAAATTATTTTTGTGTAAAACAAGGATGATAACGTTTATAAGAAAAATTAGTATCGCCAGGAAATATAATGGAATAAAAATAGTTCCAAGGTTTTAAATAAACAATATTAAATTTAACTAACGCAAGTTTCACGTTTTAAAGCTTATATCAAGCTAGTTTTTTAAATTATTAAATGTGAAAATAATCTCAGTTGCCAAAACACGCCGTCGATATTACCCGCTTCGGCGGCCGCGTGGTCTAAGCCCTGAGGCGTCACTCTCATGTTAGACTGTCCTGCTGATGACGGAAGATTGGGGTTCGAATCCCGGTCAGGTCTAAATACCACGCAAATGCGACTAGATTACCTATGCTTCCTTTCTCATCCCTGCCCCATTAGTGTAATTAGCATATATGCATATAGCCTGAACAGGTAGTAAGATACGGCGAAAAAAATAATTGGTACGTAGGATCTCACAGATTTCTCACAATTTTATATTAAAATAGACATTTACTAAAAAGGCGTAAGATTTGTGAAGTGGAATGAATAGTAGGTCTATACATTGTTGTAAAAACACTATACCAAAGATCATAAATGAAATAATATACACTGTTACTTACTCTATGGCATTAGGAACTACTAGGAATACTGTTACAGAAATATTGAGAAAAGAGAAACATCTTTGTCCACCAAAGAATATAAGAATCAAATTAATTTTCAAAGACCTGTATTAAAAATTATATATATATATATATGCTTATGGTTAAGAAATTATTTGTTTTATCAAATTTATTTCAAATTAAAGATTTTTTTCTTTAATAGTAACACAATTTTACAATGATTGATAAGTTCTTCGTGTCTCAAATAATTGTGGAGAAATGATGAAAGTTGGAAAATTCCCTTCAAATTCATTTTCACGAGAAAAAATGAGAGTGGCCATCCTGTTTAGAATGATAAACAGTGTCTTAGATATAAAATTTAATCAAAATCTTTATAGCGAATATTGATAAAATCGATTTTCTTCTCTTTTTGCTCTTCAGCAAACTATCTTTAATTTCAGAGCTAGATATCTAATTCCAAAAACCCCTCGGGGGGAACCTTATGAACACTCAAAATAGCAAGTTTTAGCCCAATCGGTAAAACAGTTTCGGTTCTAGCCTGAGGGCATTGCGGCAGGTGGCATTGCGTAGACAACTTTTTTTTTGTTTCAGGGGGTCATGAAACGTCGACATTTATTATAGCCTCGATTTCGACTTTTTTGACGATCACATTGAAAGTTAAGACCGTAAGTTCACTCTGGTGCTTGTGAGCCAACATGGGTAGTTGAAACTATCCCCTTTAATAGCAGATTTTGAATGAATCGGTCGCCATACGGCTAGAAGTGATTTTGATTTTATTAACATTTAGTGCGAATTAAAAAAAATGCAGCTAAAGTTATCAGATTTTCTTTTCTTCAAATTTCTTCCCGTCCTAGCCCAAACCTCAAGTTGGAAGAGTTGAGCTACAACACAATTTTCAGAGAAAGGGCCATTAATTATAAAATAATAATTTTGTTTGCGTTTTTTTTAAGGGTTATTACAGCATGCTATATCCCATATTTAAAAAAAATACAAATACTTTAATGGGTTTTTCTCCGACCACCATTGCAATGCATGCCAAGGAACTACACTCCAATTTTTAGAAAATACAAACACTCTTTTTTTTTAGGTCAACATTGATAATATTTTACTATATTATTGATGATATTTTATAAGTATTGATAATATCTATCGAAAATGACAACTGAATATGACACGACTTGAAGTATGAATACGTGAAAGTAGGTGTAGTATTTTTTTAGCAGTCAGATAAAGACTCTTTCTATGAAATTTGGATTGTAATATACCCTCCTTTATCACCAAGTCTACTACCTTTGTTGTTACCGCTTGTCTTATCGTCCGATGTCTGGAACGAACAGTTAGTTATGTACTGAGATAATCACTATACTTAGACATTGCTAGCGTACTCTAATCTAAAAGAAAACGTTCAGAATAAATACCTCTTAAAAAACCATAAATTAAAAAAAAGAATCATAGGTTGGGGAAGCGGACTAAATATAAAGGCTTATCTAATCTGGTTTGCTTTAGACGGGAAGCTATGGGCTCAAATCCCGGCTAGGTTTACCGAGGGTGCTTTTTCCTAAATAGTTTCTCACTCACCCTTCCCATCAATACACCATTGGTGTCATTCAAATGCGTAGAGCGCGAATGGGTAGTACGACGTTGTGAACAAAAAAAAAACCCAGAAAACAGCTTCAATTGTGTTTGATAACAGACGTGGCTATAAAACAGTGGTTTCAGCACCAATATGCCTAATCGTACGCGAATTTTCATGGAGAAAGAGTGAAAAACTATTTGCGGAATTCCTCCCAACTACACCCAAGAAGGATTCGAATCACTGCCCAGTCCAATCTATTGCGAGAGTGACGTCAGAACCATCGACCACTGAAAGCTAGTGTTGTCTTGTGGTCTATACTCGAAGGGTTTCCCAACCTTTATAAACCAAAGAAGCCACCAGGGAAAAATACATGCCGGAGTCCTCCTAAAATATTTTACACTTATGTTTTAAAAATTCAATAAGAGCAGTTAAATATTACAAGTACAAATTAATGAAACACACGTAAAACATCACATGTAGGACTACTGGCTACGTCTTTGGCAAATGTCCTTTATTTTCTGAAGACATCTATTTTAAGAAGAGATATAATGGATAAATGAATGTGTCGCCAGTTGATCACTGAAGATGGCGCGACTAAAGGAAGGAATGTCTTCTGCTTCAGCCAATGGGATTGGTTCAAAGAAACCATCACAAAATATGGTGGATTAGACAACAGGGATTTTTAAACTAAAGACACAAATCTACGAGTATCATAAACACATATGGACGAGAATTTCTTAATCACCTCCTACCGATCATAATCTGAATAAACACATCCCGACATCATAAACCAATTTTCTGATTGGTCGTGAAATAAAAACCAACAAAATAGTAAGCATTTCCGTCGAGTATTTTATTGTATTTTATAGCCGTTCTTGAATACAGGGTTTTGATTTTTTTAAAAAGAAGAGATAGATGATTAGGTTAAGTCGAACACTCAACGATCTTTTTTTCTTAGCAGGCCAGACTAGTTATGGGGTAATGGTGAGCTTAAGAGTATTATTTTAAATGATTGGTCTGGAAATATGTACACGGGAGACTAGCTGGTATTTTACGATTATCACGTCTTGTTAAATTAATTAAATTTTACCAACCTAATTTTTTATAGGCGCCTGCAAAGAGAGGGAGAGAGAAAATAAAAGAGACACGAAATGTGTTAAAAGTGCTTCATTAAAGAGAAATGCTTGTCTTTGATATATAATGTAATTATATCTTATGAAACATGCACGTACTAAACATTTTAAATTATATCTTTGGTTTGCACGTCGTTTTTGCGTGGAAGTAATGGATTCTAGGATTCGATTAATGAATAAGGTAAATATTTAGTCCAACTTTTATACAAATTAATAAAAAAAAAACACGATAAATTTCTTAGAATAAGTTGAAAACTATTTATACTACCATTCACGAAGGGCTTTTTTTTACTACCACTTCCTTTAAAATAGGGTTCTTTTAAGAGATTTTATTTTTTATGGGCAAATAGCTACTCTTGGAGCGACAAGAAACTTTAGCTGTTAAATTAGGAGTTTATAGGCCTATCTATGTCTACTGGCGGAATAGCAGTGCAATATTTCGTTTGAACGTAAAATTTTAAGTGGCGGTAAAATTGACAATAAATGTTGCCAACTTGGAGTTGTGACTTCATTATTGCGAGAAATAAACTTGTGCGTTTGCGCGCGCTACAAGCCACACTGCCCTTACGGGCTAACCACAACTTGCTCAAAACAAGAAGGTAATAGATTTTCTTTTTTAAGTGATACAACTAGTTTCCCCACCTGGAGGGAGAGAGCAGAGTGAACTATTAAGGCGGGAGTGTAGGAAACTCGAGTGAAAGGCGGTGTTTTTGCAGTTTTTATAGGAAAACATTGTTTTTTGTTAAAATAAATCAAATATTTTTCCAGTAGAAATATAGAGATTAATTTTCTTCATATGGTGGGTGATCTCATCATTTATTGAATATCTATCAAGTGTGTCCTGAAATTTAATGAAAACTTTTTCTCTTCATTTAAAAGTTTCTCATCTAATGCTGCTATGCTCATGACAAATATTCAACAACTGTTGATATCACCATGTGAAGAAAATTAATATTTATATTTCTATTGGAGCAATATTTGATTTATTTTGGCCAAAAAAGGTTTTGCCATAAAAATGTCAAAAACACCGATTTTATTTCGCGTGCTCTACATCTCCACCTTAAAAGACATAGCTATTGTCCTGAAGGGAAAAGGGGGAGCAATTAATAGAAAATATACCCAATAAAGCGTGTGAGAATCAACTATTTTAAATTTCGAATAGAATCGGAATATTTTATTATTAAATTGAATCAATTCCAAGTCGAGTAGTTTGAAGTGAAAATGCGACTGCCAGTCCGGGTTACATGGGTGTATGAGGGAGGTTGAATTTAGAGGAAGTGTACCCAGATTTGCATGTAGAGAGAGTGGAAAGCCATTTAGGAAAAAAAAAACCTCATTACACCCGACCGAGATTCCAGCCCCGATATCCGCGTCATCGGTGGTCCAGTCTATTGCAACATTGAAGCCTTTTAGACCAGTGGTTCTCAATATGTGGCCCACGCAGGATGTGAACCAGGCCCGAGGTAAATAAATAATTAAACCCGAAAAAAATATATGTATAACCCAACAACTCTGTTTTACACCGTACGTAAATATTAAAATAAAATTATATTTTTATAATATTACGAGGTAATTAATTTTAGTTTTTGAGTATAGACCACCAAATTAAGTGTTCATATCCTCTGGTCTAATCCAGGATAATAATAATAATAATAATAAATTGTGGCCCTTGGGGAGAATTAATTCACTCACTGCCTTATACCAATCTACCACCGAAGGGGGTTGACTTGACGTATAATTAAATTAAAACAATTGTATTGGTAACTTGTAAAATTTTCTTCTTGTTTGAATCGGACTATGGTGATGATTCAGCCCCCCCCCCCCCCCTCTCCAATGAGAAATATCTTGTTCGCGTGTGAAGAGGATTCCTTCCATCTTTCGTCTAAAGAGGTAACAGGGAAGACTAGTGTTGAGGAGGTCAACGGACACCAAGAAGATAGAGGAAAGGTGTGTATGTATACATATATGTGGCCGATTGCATCACCTGTTTGGTAACAGGCCCGAAGCAATACAACGCCACCTCTGTATCAATGTGGCCGAGTTTAGTTCCGCAGGACTGTCAGTTACTCGAGGCACAAAAGACCCGCCCGCAGCGAGCTGCTAAGGTGGCTATAGGCCCATTGCTCGCTCCCAGTCACAAACGGCCGCGACCGACTGTGAATTGTTAGTTATTTGACTTTCTCATGTATAGAAAAACTATTGTATTCACGAACGAAAAAAAAAAAATCTAACGCGAGAATATGATGGATCTTGACGTCTTATGTGTCAACCGAACTAAAATAAATGTGTCTTACGATTATTACGTATCTTTACCTGAAGCTACAACCAAAACAGCTTTATGAATTTCGTTTATACTTTATATTTATATGTATATAGTCATACCTTGAAGCCAACTCATGATTTTAATTCTACCTCTAAAAAAAGATATTTTTCCGAATAGGCTTGGTTATATTTGAGAATATATCTTACGTGAAAATATTTTTATTGCTATATTATTGTTATGTTATATTTGAGAATTTTTTGTGAATTTTTTAATATAGGATATTTGAAAATATAATTTATATGAATTTTTTTTCGAATCTATTTGAAAACTTTTTTTCGACTTTACTATATTATGATTACTATTTTTTTATTATTCTGTCAAAAATTGATATCTTGGTTGTGTTTTATATGAAAAATGTATGTGTTTATTTGTTAAGATAAAAACTGATTTGAGGTTTGTTTACCGATTCCTGATGTTTGAAAACTGTCACAAACTATTTGATTCGTAGCGATGTCAACAATTTTCTATGTTTCGTACACCCGAATTACAGGTATTATTATGATGGAAATACAGCAAATGTATTTTATAGAAACGTATTGTACAGCCATAATAGGTTAAACCATAACGTGATGGTTTAACGCGCCTTCTTCTGAAACCAGATGACAACCCCCCCTCCCCCCTTTATCTCCCCACAAAAAAGAAATCCGCAATAAAACTAGGTAAACCTAGTTCATGAATCATGTGTCAACAGCAAGGAACATCCAAACATTTGACAATTCAAAAGCGAACGAAGAATTAACGGTGTCACGCACGTTAAATTTTTACGGATGCGTACAGCGAACCGTTCCTCCAACCGTATGAAATGGGGCGTAAAATCGATCGATAGGCTTGATAACAACTTTTAAAAATGTTTCTAGACGAAATATTTTCACACATATTTGTTTCGCTCGATTTTCCGTTGAATAACTTTTGCGTCGACTCGTGCCCGTATATTTGCAAGGAGGGGAAAACATTCTGCTAAATTCTTTTGTAGCTACGTTCTAAACGATTGTAGTGACGGTTTTACGGACTCATGAACGTAATCTACTGTGCCGTAGTTTATTTTACTACCTTTTTTTTTTTGCCTCATGGAAAGAAAAGAGAGACAGCCGTTTTATGCCCGAGATTCTGAGATCAAATATTTAGGTCTAACATGAATTTAAATGAAACGGAAGTCTGGAAGGAAAAAAAACCACATCCCAATTGCTAGTAAATTTATAAAACCGCAAAGGTTTCTAAATAAATCCACAGCAAGCGAAACTGCCCCACAACAAGGCAACATTTTTAAAGACAACTGATAAGAACTATGAAAAGATTACTAACAAAAATATGTCATGATCTTCGTTTATTTGAGATAAAACTTTTTGAACCGACTGATTACATAAACATACGAGCTATATAACCTAACTTAAATCTAAAAAATACACAACACTCAACCCCTGGGCGTTGTTAATTCATCGCTGTGAAAAGGGAAACCTACTTTTCACCAATGATTAATTTTTCAGACATTCCACCAGGAAATGAACCAGGTACCCTTAGCTTAGCAGACATACATGATACTGACTTAGCTAAGGTGTCCATCTATGTGGTGATTAATAAACCTTAGTGATAGGTTGCATACCCCCTTAAATCCTTAGAGCCACAGTACCAAGATTTGGGAAGCACTATTCTGATTTTTTAAAACCAAGTAATTAGACCAACTATATTCTTTTTAATAGATTAATAAAAATTAAGCATGGTTAAAATTATATGGTCACTACAGAGTAGTATTTAAATTTTAAATCTACACTTATAATTTGTATGTGTGTTTATGGTTAAAAATGATACTATTTTAATTTAGATAACTCAACTCGTTAATGTAATTGTTCACTTTCTTTACAATTTTTTAAAAACTGAGTCTTACTGCCCAGTCGAGCTGTATGCTTATGTACTAATAATTTACTAATAGGTAAGGGATGAGAAAGGTTGAATTTAGATGAAAGTACCCACATATGCGTGGAAAAAGAGAGAGTGTGTGAATCACTATTAGGTAAAAATCACCCTCAGTACATTCAATGAGGGATTGAACCACGATCATCCCACTGTTGGCAATCTCATCTATTGCGAGAGCAATGCCTTAGACCATGTGGCCACTGAAGTGGGTTGTTTTTATTACCAAGCTTACTTATCTTTTACTTGTTATTTCGGTTTTTACCTGTTTTTTTTTAGTTGTTGAAGGTTTTAATGGCGTGAATATAAGGTCCGTGAAGTTGGCAGCACCACTAACGGCACAAATTCTGAAACCTATGCCAATATTTAGTGCTGAATTTGTGCCACAAGAATATTCTATCCCCATAATTTGTGCCGCCATAGTTTTCGTGAAAACGCAAAAAAGCTCTGGGTGCTGCCAACTTCACGTAGCAGCACCCATAACGGCACAAATTCTGAAACCTATGCCAATATTTAGTGCTGAATTTGTGCCACAAGAATATCCCATCCCCATAATTTGTGCCGCCATAGTTTTCGTGAAAACACTAAAAAACAGTGGGTGCTGCTGGCAGCACCCATAACGGCACAAATTCTGAAACCTATGCCAATATTTAGTGCTGAATTTGTGCCACAAGAATATCCCATCCCCATAATTTGTGCCACCATAGTTTTCGTGAAAACTAAAAAAAAAAAAGTGGGTGCTGCTGGCAGCACCCATAACGGCACAAATTCTGAAACCTATGCCATTATTTAGTGCTGAATTTGTGCCACAAGAATATACTATCTCCATAATTTGTGCCACCATAGTTTTCGTGAAAACACCAAAAAACAGTGGGTGCTGCTGGCAGCACCCATAACGGCACAAATTCTGAAACCTATACCAATATTTAGTGCTGAATTTGTGCCACAAGAATATCCCATCCCCATAATTTGTGCCATCATTGTTTTCGTGAAAACGCCAAAAAACAGTGGGTGCTGCTGGGAGCACCCATAACGGCACAAATTCTGAAACATATGCCAATATTTAGTGCTGAATTTGTGCCACAATAATATCCTATTCCCATAATTTGTGCCACCATAGTTTTCATGAAAACACCAAAAAACAGTGGGTGCTGCTGGCAGCACCCATAACGGCACAAATTATGAAACCTATACCAATATTTAGTGCTAAATTTGTGCCACAAGAATATCTTACTATCATAATTTGTACCACCATATTTTCCATGAAAACACCCTAAAACGATAAGTTGTGTTAACACCACGTTCTACTCAGTAGGCCCTACTTTCTCCCGCCTGTGCACCCTTTGACGTCATAGTGGTATCCAACAGTTACTGGGGTCCACGATAATTATTTGAGGTTGCATCAAAGCTCAGACATATATATGAGTGCCATATATTTATGACCATAGAATAAAAAATATATAGGAACTTGAATATAGCTGTTCAATATATTGATGAAATAATTTTTAAAATACACTCTTTTCTTTGAATAGCTAATGTTGATTTATTATAAAAGTTTCTAAATAATTTATAAAAAGTATCCCATTTTATTTATTAGTTGTAAAATTGATTATTGTACACACCTAATTCTAGATGAAGACTAATTTGAGGGAATGAATTCCTAGATGTAATAGTTTGCAATTAAGCATTATTCTTACCATTATTATACTAAAAATTATATTTAAAAAAATGTATTTCTTTACCATCGGTAAAAATTATGGAGCACTATGTTTAAATTGCGAATGTGAATACATAGCACTGTCATATGCTGATTTTTTGCCACAATTCTCAAATTATGTTCTGCCATAGTTTTCGTTTAAACGCATTCAAGCTTTGGGCGCTGCTAAATTCTTAAACCTATGCAAGTATGTAGTGCTCAATGTGTCCAAAATATTGTACATTCTCATAATTTTTGCCGTTAGCCCGCAATAGTGTTCGTAAAAATATTCAAACACGTTAGGTGCTGCTAACTTTGCATAGTATTATCACTAAATTAATGGCACAAATTTCTTAGTTTATACCACAAAGACATCCATCTCCTGTAATTTGTGACCTCATACTTTTCTGGAAAATATTGAAATACTGTGGATGCGGCTGGGAGCACCATCAACAGTACATATTCTGAGGCCTATGCCAACATTGAATACCAAATTTGAGTGGTAAAGAATATCCCACACCTATTATTTGTGTTGCCATAGTTTTCATGAAAATACCAGTAGCCTCATGTTCAAATTAAGGAAGGTCGTTTAGAGGAAGTGCACCCACATTAGCGTGGAGTGTGTGTGTGTGTGTGTAAAATGGAGTAGATGTGATAAATCATAATATGTTCTGAACCACTTGGCTAAGATTCTTGCCTTGTCCTCACAGTCAGCGGCAGTCAGTATATCATGAGGCTGACACCTTTTAAGCCATGCGGCAGCTGATGCAGATAACCCCTCTCTTTCAAATAAGCTTCTAGCCTTATCTGATGTCACTGCCTATGTTACATATTTGAGAAACACGTACAGATATTTAGTGCTGAACTAGTTTTTTATGTGAATAGTTGGCATTTTAATATTTTTCGTGAAAATGACAGAAAACTTTCGTTAGCTACCAGCAGCAGTTTAATACCACAAATTACGAAAATGTTGCCAGTAATATTTGCTGAATTTGTTCTTCAAAAACCCATTTTCATAGTTGGTGCTGCCTTAATTTTCCATAAAACACTTTAATGTATTACCGCCTATCACTACTACTTGTGTAACCCAAATAAAAAAATCTTTAATACAGGTCAATGGATAATATTTACTATTACTTAGGTTGTGCTACATAAATAAATCAGTTTTATAAATTGTGCCATCATTGGTTTTGGAGAAAAGAAGAACAAAACTGCTAAGTGAAACATACAGCACCAACATTTTAAAACTACAAATTAAATTAACAACACTGGCGTCCCAAATTAATAAGAAAATATAAATATGACTTGTATAGTTGTGATAATATTCTTAATTATTTAAAATGTCATGAAAATATTATTGCTTAATATATCAGTATTAGCTCACAT
Source organism: Timema podura (assembly GCA_033556935.1). Classification (NCBI taxonomy): domain Eukaryota; kingdom Metazoa; phylum Arthropoda; class Insecta; order Phasmatodea; family Timematidae; genus Timema; species Timema podura. The sequence goes on from JAVRXN010000009.1 coordinate 90,969,345, forward strand.
TTTCTTATGTGTAAGATTGTGGCTGTGTATATATAATGTGTGTGTGTGTGTGTGTGTGTGTCCAGTGTGGTGTTTACACAAGCTGCATGGCATATTCATACAAAGGAACTGTTGATAAATGCCTTAGGGGTGGCTAGAGGGTGAGGCAGAGAAACAGATTAGTCACTAACTCTTGTCAAGCCTTCGAGAGATCTCATGATCTATTTTATTTACAAACCCTTTTCAATTTTAAGATATACTTTTGGGATGTAACTCTCACAATAGACTGAGCCACCAATGTTGGGGAAATCAGGGTTTGAATCTCAGTCAGGTGTATTGAGGGTGTTTGTTTCTAAATATTTGTTTCACAATCTCCCCCAACGCAAATTCGGGTACACTTCCTATAAATTCAATCCCTCTCATTCTTAAAACACTAGCGCAACTTGCAGGGCCCACATAGGCCTACACATATAACCTGAACGCGGTGCTGATTGTAAAATAATAATAATTATTATTATCTTCATTTTAATTTCCTTTATTATAGTGGTGGCCAACAGTCACAAGAGCTATATAGCATCCGCTTCGGTGGTCACGGGGTCTAACGCGCTAATCTCGTGTTGGGCTAGACTGCCGAAGACGGGCATATTGGAGTTCGATCCCAGTCGGGTGCACTGAGGGTTTTTTCCCTAAAAAATTCCACTCTCCCTCCAAGCAAATGCGGGTACACTTCATCTAAATCAAGCCTTCCTATTTCCTAGCAAATTAGTGTAATTAGTGCATAGGCGTATAACCTGAACAGGTAGTACATAGGACGTGGTTCTAAAAAAAGTTACATAACAGGCCATCACTGAGTAATACACAAGTATGACATAGAAGTAGAGCTGCATAAGAATATAAAATAAACAATTATAGGTAACTAGAGATATATGAGACGGAAAATTTTGTAATTATTATGTCTGTAAAATAATTTCAACTGATTAAATGGATAATCATAATAACAGTAATAATAATTAGTGGTAGTGATAGTATTAGTAAAGAAACACCTGCTTGGGTGGCCGCACGGTCTAACACACTACTCTCGCAATAGACTAAACTGCTGATGACAGGGAAATCGGAGTCCGATCCTGGACGGGTATCCTGAGGACGGTTTTTCTAAATGGTTTTCCACTTTCAAACCACGCAAATGCGGGTGCAATTCATTTAAATTCAAACTTCCTCATCCCTAACACATTGGCGTATTAGTACATAAGCGTATAAGCCGAACGGGTGGTAAGATACGGTGATTAAAAAGTATTAAAGAAACAAATGAATGATAGACTTTGTAGACACGTTATTTTCATAAATCATACTCCAAATTTTGGTCATCAATAAGTTAACTAAAATAATTTTAAGGTTGACCCGACATTTTCTCCCCCCCCCCCTCTATCCTCCGTGCTTGCTATCTACCCCTCTCCCACCCCCAATCCTCGCCTTCTTTTAACACACTCGTCTCCTAACACACTATATTTTGAAGTATAATAGGCTCAAAGTGTCACCTTTTAACCCCCCAACCACAAGCCGCCACTGAAGTAAATTTTTATCTCTATAATGGTAACTAAATAATGGTGCATTACAATCATAAAAAAACAGTAAGAAGAAGAAGAATGTAAATTTAGAACATATACTGAGTGAATTGATGATAAGAGAGCTCCTTTAATAATAATAATAATAATAATAATAATAATAATAATAATAATAATAAACAAATACTCAATCTGTTATCGTTAATGGGATGTATGCAACTGTCCAAAATCCTTCAGCTGACACAAATCGGTGACGCAGGCCGCATGCGGCCCGTAGTTTCCTGCTGATCTAGATCATGACCTTCAAGCTCCTTCTCCTCGCAGTTAAGAAAAATTAATCAATATACATTCTTACAATATCCCCATGGAAACCGCATCCGTCGAGTATGTTTCATAATCTATACTAAAAATTGTAAATACTAGCACGTACAAAGTACCCTCTAAATCATTTTCCCGAGAAAATGAGATACGCCAATTTGTTAGTAGTATTATATTGTACCAAAATATGAATTTTAATCAAAAACTTTAAAGCGAATTATAATATAATAGTTTTTTTTCTCTTTTCATCCTTTAGTAAACTACTCTTAGTTTTTTTAGGGGTAAGTTAGATCTTTAACTTTAAAAGAAAACATTGTGTGACCTTATGAAACCCCAAGACACCAAGTCAATATTATCACTGTGCATAATTTCAGCTTTCTAGGTAATTTAGGGGATTCTTAATTATGTGGAAATACACAAAACATTAGGAAATTATATGTAGATATACATTACCGAACCGTGTGTATTTTAATTAATTAAAATAAAAATCATTTTTAAAGCATACATTTTTTATATTAATTAACCAATCTCATCGATATATATAATTTTAACGCACTATTAAATTTTGGTAAAAGTTTGTAAAACTTTACTGTGCAACAGTAAAATCAGTGTGAGGTCTTAAAAGGAATCCGCGAAGGGACATGCGATGCGGACTTCCAGTGTTAAAAGGTTTCCCACCCTTGGGTTAAACATTCACTCAAAGACAGAAATGTTTAGTCAGCATAATGTTTTGAAAGGGGAATGAGAAATGCAGCGGCCTTCGAGGAGGGAATTACAGCGTGAAGCTACAAAGTTTTTAGGTGTTTGATTGAAAATTATCTTGGCACAAATTTTTAAGGATAGAATATTCTTGTGGCACAAATTCAGCTCTAAATATTAGTATAGGTCTCATCATTTGTGCCGCTATGGGTGCTGCCCGCAGCACCCACTGTTTTTTGGCGTTTTCACGAAAACTACCGCGGCACAAATTATGGGGATAGGATATTCTTGTGGCACAAATTCAGCACTAAATATTGGCATAGGTTTCAGAATTTGTGCCGTTATGGGTGCTGCCAGCAGCACCCACTGTTTTTTGGCGTTTTCACGAAAACTATGGCGGAACAAATTATGGGGATAAGATATTCTTGTGGCACAAATTCAGCACTAAATATTGGCATAGGTTTCAGAATTTGTGCCGTTATGGGTGCTGCCAGCAGCACCCACTGTTTTTTGGTGTTTTCACGAAAACTATGGCGGCACAAATTATGGGGATAGGATATTCTTGTAGCACAAATTCAGCACTAAATATTGGCATAGGTTTCAGAATGTGTGCCGTTATGGGTGCTGCCAGCAGCACCCACTGTTTTTTGGCGTTTTCACGAAAACTATGGCGGAACAAATTATGGGGATAGGATATTCTTGTGGCACAAATTCGGCACTAAATATTGGCATAGGTTTCAGAATTTGTGCCGTTATGGGTGCTGCCAGCAGCACCCACGGTTTTTTGGCGTTTTCACGAAAACTATGGTGGCACAAATTATGGGGATGGGATATTCTTGTGGCACAAATTCAGCACTAAATATTGGCATAGGTTTCAGAATTTGTGCCGTTATGGGTGCTGCTACGTGAAGTTGGCAGCACCCAGAGCTTTTTTGCGTTTTCACGAAAACTATGGCGGCACAAATTATGGGGATAGAATATTCTTGTGGCACAAATTCAGCACTAAATATTGGCATAGGTTTCAGAATTTGTGCCGTTAGTGGTGCTGCCAACTTCACGGACCTGTGAATATAACATGTGAGACGCATCGGGTCGTGTCGAGGAATGATCCCGTGACCTTCCCTACCCAGAGTCACATGATTTAACCGCGCGATCAACCTTGTCGGCGAGATCATCATTAATATATAAAGTTATGTTAGGATCATGTTCTTGTTAAAACACCATATCGGAACACGTTCTCGTGTTCTTATGATAGAACTTAACTAAAATATAAAGAGTTGTTTTTCTACCAAAGACCATACATTACAAGTAAACATGTCTATATAATAGTCGATGGTTTTAAAACTAGGATTGCCTATGGTACCTTAAAACTTTATAGAATTACTTCTAACTTAAGATAATATATTTTTTACGATTTACTGGTTTATAAAATAGGAGAACATTTAAAGAACATAGATGTAAATTGGTAGGTCTAAGTTGAATATGATTTTATAATACATATCAATATAGTAGAACATTTAAAATTATATAAAACACGTTAAAAAAGTAAGTATAATAATTACAGTGTTAGAAAATAATTGATAGAATAAGTTGAAATAAAGTTCATGGCTTGATATAAATTAAATTCTATGGTATTTAAATGGATAAAATAGTAAGCTATTTTCCGCATCCAAATATCATATTCCTTCAATTTTAAAAACGACACCTGGTCACAGGAATCAAACCCGGGACTTGGTTTGCCAATGCTCTAGCCACTTTGCTACTTAAGAGTCATCCCATGTCCAGGGTCATTGTTCACTCATATTTTAAAATGGGCGTGTAAAAATCATCATCTACATGCGTGGGATCAATTAAGATCACGAGCTATCAGATAGCGCAGCCTCCTTCGACTCGGTAAGGCTTAATGATGCCAAATGTACAGTACAATGACAACTGTACGAATGCTCATATTATGACGAATTAAATAAAAACGCTATTATATTTGTTAGATACGGTTAAAGCCTTATCTAAATATTTATTCTAAGTCCTAGGATATAACGTTATATGTCTATTATTATAAATTGAAAACATGTTATTATTAGCACCGCGTCTTACTACCCGTTCGGGTTATACGCACTTACGCTAATGTGCTATGGTAGGGTGATTGTGAGATGAAATGGAGGACCTACAGTTTAACGTGGAATCCGAACCACGGTGGAGGCCTGGCATTCCTCACATTCACAAGTTGTGATTAATACACGTCTTGTCAGGGGTGAAGGAAGGGTTTGGCAATCAGATAAATCTGTGCCGGGACCGAGGATTGAACCCCGGACGAAAACATGTTGAAATAAATATTTAAAAAAAAAAATAATTGATTCAAACAAAAAATATAAGCCCAACAAATTAATAAAAAATATTCATAACCATTTAAAGTTAAAACAATTAAATATTAAAGAAATAAGTGAAAAATAAAGGAAAACTATTGAAGAAAGCGCTTTTTATTTAAAAAAAATTAAGTGAAAACAAAAGTTTTATGACACACTTATTTTTTCGTTACGTATTTAGAACTATCCAGAATACCCGCATCTAACTACACAAAGTGAGTCGGTAGAAGTAAGTTAAAATTTAGTGGAAACGTACCCAAATTTGCAAGGGAAGAAGAGTGGAAAACCATTTAAGGAAAATAACCTCTGTGGCTCCCTGCTGGAAGTCGAACCTCAACCTCCTCGTCTCCAGCAAATCAGACTAGATGGGCTCGATACTTAGACGACTCTCCCACCAATTCGGGTCACGTCAGCAATTAAATCCTACCCTCACACTGTTATTATTAAAAATGTTTTCATTAATTTTAATACTTTAACAGGTATGAGCCATTTTTTAATATAAATTTGAAGAAAGGAGAGTTACACATATGGGTATCTTTGTTTCAATACTTGGGTAGACCTCAAATAACTGTAAAGGCTTTTTTTTTTTAGATATATTTATTAATTGAGGATCCACCATTTCTGTAATAAAGTTAATCATCTAGTTTTTTTACTGCCCTAAGTTAAGTAAGTTTGTAAGTCATGTATTGATATAACCTTCAATTAAGTCCACTTAAAATATGTGAAAACTATACACGACGTCGATCATCGTTGAGCGCTGTCCGGCCTGAAGTGACGACGTTGTTGCGAGTGTCGTTGGAAATCATTCCACTTGACATTGTCACGAGTGACGTAGAGCGCCGTTCCACCTGAGTGACGGCGTTGTGGTGAGGGCGTTGAGCGCCGTTCCACCTGAGGTGACGGCGTTGTGGTGAGCGGCGTTGAGCGCCGTTCCACCTGAAGGGATGGATGGAGTGGTCGCCCGTGTTGGTGCGCGGGAAATCGCAGCGAGTGGCATCTGGAGCCGGAGCGGGTAGTTTTTTTCCCACGGTCAAGAGGCAGGTTGGTCGGTGTATGGCGGGTCTAATCAGTTTTTCATAGCTAGATGGTGGTGGTCCGTGGGGAAGAGGTATATGGGGGGAGGGGGGGGGGAGCCCCCGTGTTGTCAGAGCACTGGAGAGATGTCCTCCAGTTGTCTTTGAGCCTGGCGGCAGCATCATCTCTCGCTCCAACGAACACCTCGGCGCATCTCCGGGACATTCACAACTTCAATCTCTCGCTTAGACAACTCTGGGCTCAAACCTACTGCTTATGCAACACTGTATATTATTAATTTATTTTCAAGCATATAACCCAAACGCGTAGCTAGACACGGTGCCCCAAAAAAATTATGTTCATAAAACTTATGAATGTTTAATAAATGTCTTTATTCTTAGATAAAGGCGAGATAAACACTGTATCATTTATTTTAATTGGACTTTCTTTTAATGTTTAATTTGGACTAATTTAAGATTTTAATTTAATAAAATCTCACTATAAAATCTTCGATTCGAATTAAATTTTGAAATTGAGAATTTTGAATTCAAACAGGCTTAGCTATAACATGTTGTCCAGATATAAGTAAAACAAACAAAAAATAAATATTACGACACAATCCTAAATACCGTAGTATGTTAAAGCTTTAAAAAAAAAGTTATTTGTAAACCACCTTCGAATGATTTATATTTTTATAAATATAAATATATTCTTATTTAGCATGAAAATTATTCCCAGATACTAATTTTCACCACAATCTTAAAGGATCTTTTAGAAATATTTCAAATTTTCTAAGATTTGTCATATGATTACTGCCCTTAAATTAATTTATTTTAGAAAACCAGTAACATGATTTAGTATTATGTAAAATAGACCCCAAATACCAATTTTTGAATAAAATTGCTAAGAGTTATTTTCAAAAAAAATCAATTCTCTCAAAAATTAGTCAACGGTAGACCACTATTAAATGATATTTTAAGAACAACCTAAAACATATAATTATTTATAATGTAAAAAACACTTGACAGATACCCATTTTGAATCAAATTTTTATAGTCTAGTAATTTTTAAAATATTCAAATTGGAAAAATAAAACCAGTCTTAAGTAAATTATTTTTTACCCAAAAATCTAGTATATAAACTTAGTTTGGGAGATCAAACACTTCCTAGAAATACATTTTAAACAAAATCGCTAAAAGCCATAGGTTCGAAATAAAAAGAGTGTTCCTAGGTATTACTCTATATTCTATTACAGCTGGATATAAAAATTGGACAAAATCCATCAAACCGTTTCAATCTGTGGCCAGGAACAAACAGACATATATTGGGGCGGACAGAATTGTGAAATCCACTTTTCTAGGTTCGGACACATATACAACGTAAAGATTAACAATAATCTTGTGGTCGAAAATTTTTCCGATTACACTACTTTCTCATGATATGATAAAGTAAAAAGGGGGAAGCAATATTAAATTTTAAATAAAATTCCAGGGCACCTTATTGGTACCTATATTAAATGCAGATGTGGTATATGTAAAATGTTAGTATATTTAATTCTCTTCACACTTGAGGTGTAATCTTGTGCTAAATAACCACTAAATCAATAAATGTTCCAGTCCAAACACCCAAACTCATAGTAGCGTGTCTGTATAGTGAGCTAAGGGTTCCGTGTTGGATTCCCGGTATGGCCGAAAAAAGCTATTATTAGTGACATGTGGGCTTACCCTTCCACAGTGATGAATTAATGACTGGGGGCTGGATATTGTGTCTGTTCTAGATTTAAGTTAATTAATAAGTCATGTGTTGATATAATCAGTTGGCTCAAAAAATACACATTAAATACCTCAAATAAATGAGAAAACGAATTTCCAAACTCTACCACCAACCCGTCCCAAATGAAAGAAACATAATCTCCTTACTATTAAAGTATGTGACCAGAACAGCATGAAAGAAACGCAGGTGGCCGTACTCCCCCTTTTGTCCCGTCGGCTCTCATAAGCGCTGTGTTTTACTTTCTATTTATGATCAGCAATTCATCTTTTTAAAGAAACACATGTTATAATTTTACTACCTATGTTTCTTTTTATCAAGTTTATAATATTTTATTTTTAAAACCGGGCCTTATCCTTTTTTGTGGAAGGAGCCCAAAGCGAGGTAATTCACCAAACCCCTTAGTAATAATTATAGTCCTAGAAAGTAAACAAAATAAGGCAAGTAGTTAAAATAATATTGTATTTGAGATAATCTCTCATTCGCCTGACATCGTTTATGACTCTGGTAAGGTCGTTATTATCGGACTTATATAGTGTCTATAGACGACTACAGCCGCCAGTAAGTCCGCAACACACACACACACGGGCACATATGGCGATGTTCTTATACATAAACTAGTCGTGCTTTGAATGACGCTAATAAATTATTAAGCGTGTAACTATAATGACTCTGAAACTGATCAGCCAATAAACGTGTTTCCCGGTTGATGAGGATAGACTTATTCGGCTCATAGCCTGTAATTATATGGTCTTCATTAAGTTTTTTTTTTCCACTTGATTAAAGCGGTAGTATCAAGTCCAGATTTTTTTAACGATAATAGATCTGAATATTTTGTTCAAGCGATACACATGAAAGCAGCACTATCAGTGGCGTATCCAGACGGGGTGCGTTCGTCCCCAATCACCCCATATAGAAATTAATCAAAAATATTGAAATATATACCTTAATGTTGTAAAGAATGACAATATTTACCCTGCCCTATCTCCTATATGAACTGACCAATAATTATTTAATCTTAGCTTACATATGCAGAAAAGAAAGGCGCTTAAAACTAAAACTTTATAGTAATTATTTTGCTAAATTCAGTATCATAACCAAGTACTTGTATTAAAAAACATATTTTTCCTATTAATACTTTTGTTGTGAAGTGACTTTTTATTTGATGTCTTTACTTTCTCTCGACTCTCCGAAGAGAGGATCATTGTGATCATCAAGAACAAAGCTCGAGATTTTGATAAATTGCGACGTTTCAAGTTGTTTTCGTGACTACAACATTTTGTGTTTGTACATCTCAGACTAAAGGCGAAAACCATTTTACTGATTGGCCAAAAACTTGGTATTTAAATTTTCATATAGTTCCCACAAGGAGTTTTTAGGATTATATATCCAACCCTGAAGTTAAGATTAGTTTACTGAAGGGGAAAAAAATCGATTTTCTCAAAATCCATTTTAACAATTTTGACTAAATTTTGTATCTAAAAACTGTTTAACATTACACATTTTCACCTGAAAATGACTTTGAGGGTACTTTACACAAGTGAAAATTTTCAATTTTGACCTTATCTCTGCAAATATTTGAGATTATAAATTACTTATCATTGTAAACTTTTAGTACTATTAAATTTCTAAATTTCTAATTTGAAATGTTTTTTATAAACTAATAGTTTCTGAGCCATAATCAATAGACTATATATATATTTTATATATATATATTATATCCAGGTCTTTTAAATGTTAAATTTATTGCTATGTCCTTTGGTTCCCATTTCCTCAATGTTTCTGTAACAGTGTGTATTATCTAATTATGCTTTTTGGTTGAGCGTTTATTTGGTTTGTTTGGTTGAGTGTATATTATTTTATTTCATAAACCCTATGAGTTTTTATTAAATGTAATACTTTTTTTTCGGTTAAAGAGAGACAGATACATTTTTTGCTGTGCACCACACAATTTATTTTATGAATGGTTAATTCTAATTTTTCAAAAGACTCACCTCAACAATTGTGTCCTGTTTCCAGAGATTCATCCCCCGTGCTAACCACTCGACCGTCATCCCCCTTGGTGTACAAGATCTCAAGTTGAGCCCTACACCAAGTATAGTCGCCAGACCAAGCCCGCACGTGTGCGACATTGCCCCCCTCCCCCCTTCCTCAACGGGCCGTGGGTAAAAGGTTGATGATATTCTTCGTTCCGTAGCTCGCTCGAGTTGCGGTCCATCACCAAAAAAAAGAAATAAACAAAAATAAAGGGGGGAGGGCAAAGTTTTACTAGATAATGCAAAAACAAAACAAAAAAAACGGACCGCATCTAGCTGTTGGTAATACTGTAATAACACGGATCGTGGTCGTGTTTGGGTAATGGTGTAATAATACCCACACGGTCACAGTCATGGCATCCGGTCCAGGTAGGAAGAGGCTAGAGGAGAGGGTACTACAGAGGGGGTAAGAAGATCTCACGAGAAAGACGACAAGACCTGTGACGGTGAGACTCGACTGATGCTACCGTTCTCACCTTTCACAACGTCAAACTTAGGATATTCTTCGTCGGGCATAATTTTTTGTTTGACTACGTCTTAGGGGGTGTTCAAGTACTAAGTAAGCATCTTTTTGGCCATTTTGAGCCCCCTAACCCCTTCTTTAAGCAAAAATAAGCAAACGCCCAACATCCCACCCTCCCCCATCTTGCGTACGTTACATCTGTCCATTTTTTTGGTAATTTTTTTCACAGGAATAACATTTATTTTTATGCAATTTCTGGTTAGTATTAAAGCAAAATTTTATCCTGGGCCAATTTGTTTACGTCTTTCTGCCCTCTTCTGCCAAATCGTCTTCTATCTTGTTCATGTACTCTACTCTTGGTCTTCATTTATAATTACTCCCTTCTACATCTTCTATAGTAATCATTATCTTCGTAAGATTATCATGTTTTAGTATTTGGCCTACCATATCAACTCTTTTTTGTTGTATACCTTTCCAAAGTTTTCTTTCTTCATTTGCTTTTCTTAGTCCTTCTGTATTTGTTAAGTTACCATCTCCAGCCATTATATTTTTAACATTCGAGATCAATTGCCAAAAATTGTTCAATTTTCGTTGCAAATATATGAAAAGTTTGGCAGAAAACGAGTGTGTGAACCTATGGGTTTTTTTTCCTAATAAAAACGAACACACACACTAGAGATCTCTTTTACGGACGCGCATTTGTCGTCACTTTTAACAACGCGACTTCGACACAAGATATAAAGTCAAACACTGATACCATTGCTGAAAACAAAAGTTTTCATATTTTTGAGTTAAAATAGAGAGTATGTCTTAAAATTGTGTATAGTATTGCTTTTCCTTTTTTCTATAAAAATCATTTCAATTTTTAATTTTTAAATTTAATATGCTGACAATTCACTGGCCTGTCTCGTATCTGTAGTCAAATGCTCCAAGGCAGGATTATCAAAAGAGTCACATTGAAAATTAAAAAATCTACTGTCTTACTACCTGTTCATGTTATACGGATATATGATCGTTACTCTAATGATGTAGCGATGAGGAAGAAATCATTTTAGGAGTAATATACCCGCATTTGCGTGGAAACAAGGGGTGGGAAACAATTTAGAAAAAATTAACCTCAGTAGACCAAACCGAGATTCGAACCTCAATCTCCCGATCAAGATTGACGTCTTAGATTATTTGGTTACTGAAACTAGTTTTTGACTTATTAAATTACATAATTTAATTAACAAAGATCCATTTTAGGCTCATATACCAGTGACCTTTAGTTTCCCGGGCACTTAGGTCTTAATGGTCAACCGAAATATGTGTTTTTTTTTTGTTTTTTTAAGTTTCAGAGTGTAAAATGTCTACGGGGTCTATATTTTATTTAAAGAATCATAGAAAATAGTTTTGTGTTCATTCCAGTAAACATCAAACTCGTGTAATTTTAAAGGTTTTTTTCAATATTTAACCTAAGCGCAACATCTGATTGTAGATATCTCAGCTACCTAGGCAGCCCCCTTGAACCTCCGTGTAAAGTCGTTCGGAAGTTTCCACTCGACCTGCTCCCGCGAGACGAAAGTTCACATCGTAAGGATATGAAAAGAGGATCCTTGAGACAGTGAAGTTGTAGTCACGAGCTTCTAGAATAACGAACCATACCTCGGGACCTTGTTGAACCCCTTCCGACGTTTTCCACTCGAATAGATCCGCGACACAAGACATGTCCGTAAGACCACAACAGATTGGTGTTTGAGTTACAACAAAAGGCTCTTTTTTTTTTATCCTTACCGTTTGTTCCTGAGAACAAAGTACTGATGAGGACGTGCCCCTTCTAGTACAGTCACACTATACCACCTAGCTAAATAGTTCACCGAGTTTGTAACACCTAAGGGTGCCACCTACTCGAAGGGAACTGCCCATACACTACGGAACAAGGAGTCCGTTTTTTGTGGACCTTAAACACGATGTTTTTTAGAACTATCAATTTGTTTAAAAGGATAATTAAAGCTAAAACCCACTTCGGTGAAAGCGCGACCCAAAATGTCACATCCACAATAGACTAGACTGCCGATCGATACGGGAGGTTCAAATCTCAGTTGGGTGTACTCAGGGTAGTTTTTTTCTAAATGGTTATTCACTCCTCTACGCTAAATTTGGGTAAACTTCCTCTAAATTCAACCTTCCTTATTCCTAATACATTAGAGTAAATAGTACATATTATGCGTATAAGCCGAACGGGTGGTAGTGACCTCTAGATGTGAGTTTAAGGCTGTTTTCGTGGTTTGTAGGAGTTTTAAATTGGGGTAAATATTTCAAAGATTCAATCTTAGATACAAACCTATGATTTATTTAGTTTAATAATCAGTTCAAACCAATTACATAAAGATAAGACTATATTTCCCCCCTCCTATATCATGCGGCTCTATGCAGAGTTTGGCAACTCTGCTCTATATAATAATAATAATAATAATAATAATAATAATAATAATAATAATAATAATAATAATTTCAATTTCAATTTCAATTTCCTTTATTATAGTGCTGGCCAACAGTCGTAAGACCTATGACAGGCCAGTACTGAAAAGTAAACAAGTACCTTACAAATACATATATTTACATGATAAAATATGATAAACAAAAATGGCTAAAAAATGGTATATGCTGATGAATAATTTCGAAACAAGTAGTAATTAATAATGATAAGAATAAAAAATAGCATCAATAACAAATAGCTAAAGAGTGGTTAAAAGCAGTAATAATATGCAAAAAATAGATCAGAATATTGTAAATTTAAATATTATAAGCAGAATCTATACATGATAAATTATTGATATGGGATTTCCTTAAATAACTCTCTTGAGTTTAGCTTTCCTTTTATGATAGAAGTCGAATTCGACAAATCGAGAATTGGTGCTATGGATACAACGACCTATAGGGCTTACCTTATAAGAGCTATTGATAAAAAAAATTGGATTACGAGAAGCCCGAGAAGGGATATGAACGCCTACATGATCATGGGCAAATTTTCAAGAAATTTTATTATTGAAAATATTAAAAACAAAAAGGGCATGACAATAAAGTTTACGCGAGAAGAGAGCTTGGAGCCCTAAGAGGTTTCGAATTCTCTCATAATCATAATAAATCCGGTTGCTAAAGAATTTATCATAGCACGCAGCGACAAATTTTCTTTGAACATTTTCCAACCTAAGAGAGTCAGTTAAGGTAATGGAATTCCAAGCAACAGTAGCATATTCTAACTTAAATCTAACCAGGGCGTAGTACAGACATAAAAAACAGTCAACTTTCTTAAATGATAAAGTAATAAACTTAATAAGTCCAAGTAATTTCAATGATTGAGAAATTACATGGTCGACATGATAGTGGAAATAAAGTTTGTTATCCAGGAAAACACCAAGATCATTAATATAAAGGGTGTGATCTATATTTCCACTGCCCAATTTATAAGTAAAAAAGAAAGGACTTGTTTTCCTGGTAAAAGATATAGATTTGGTCTTAGATTTATTAATAGACATTCCATTTTCCAAAGACCATTGTGGAATGCCATTTACATCATTTTGTAAATCTATACAATCTGCAATTGATTTGACAGTTTTAAATAGTTTTACATCATCAGCAAAGAGTAAATAACTAGACGAGCTCAAATATTTACCAATGTCATCAATAAACACATTAAAGAGAAGAGGACCTAAATTAGAACCCTGTGGTATGCCACAGAGTGCTAAAAATGTATTTGAGGTGTGAGGATCAATTTTAATAATGAATGATCTTTCATGCAAATAACTGCTGAACCAATTTAAATGTGATTTACATAAATAATAATAATAATAATAATAATAATAAATAATAATAATAATAATAATAATAAATGAATGCGCTAGTTCATGGCTGACAACTATTCGATTATTAAAATTTATCTCTACCTTTTGATTCTAATTAAAACAGGGTTTATAAAATGTGTTTTCTTTAAAAAAATCATTTATTTGAAGTAGGCCTATTTAACGTGCACTTTCTGAGCCAACTGATTATATCAATGCAAGACTTATAAAATAGCTTGAATCTAGAACAGACACAACATCCAGCCCCCCGGCTGTTAATTCATCACTATGGAAGGGGAAACCCACACTTCACCAAGGATATATTTTTCGGCCATGTTTGGAATCGAACCCGGGACCCTTAACTCAGCAGACATACAAGCTACTGACTGATAAAATATAAGAATACGCAACGATGCCTTATGTTTTATTTCTGTTCGTTGGTTTGATTATAATATTGATTCTTTACTCAAATTTGATTGATTGAAACAAAACTACAGTTTGAAAAAGGATATTTTGGATTTTTCACCTTTAGACGTGAGCAAAAGACGAGTGAGGCAATACATTTCAATGTTCAAAGGATATTTGAAAGAGACTAATAATTATTTTGATTTGAATTGATTTATATAGTAATTTAGTTGGTTGGTTTGTATAGTTGTACACGTTCTTTACGTTCAAAAATTACTATATTTTAAATGTATTAATAATTCTATAGTGTCAATCGACTCTCCTACTGTACCCTGTAAACATACTTTCCATGTAGGCCCCCTACTGAAATATTATTACGGTAGCTTTTGTACAGAATGGTTATATTAACTGTACACCAATAATATTTGTTTTAAGAAATGTAAAATGTAATATTACTTACAGTTTGCAATAGCCAATAGACTGATGTAATTATTTATATAGCTACGTAATGTTTACTTAGGCCTACTCTTTCAATAAATAAATTTAAAGAGATATATAATTTTGTTGGTTTAGTATTATTCTGTTAATTTATATTTCTAAGAGATATAATTTATGTATTCTAAATGATTGATTAAGAAATATCTATAGATTTAATATAAAGCTATATACAGTTACGTCAACTTATATGTGCTGACTAATTGCTATACCTAGCCTTTAATACAGAGGTTCCCAAACTGTGGGTCAATATGTGTACTCGTAATATATTAAAAAAAATAGAATACTACATATAAGAAAACACATGTTTCGCCATTATGAACAAACTGTACACATGAGATCATGTACAGTACAACAAAAAATGTCTACTTCTAATTCATTCTTATTCAGATCTGTAATTTTGTTCTAATTTTGTATTTTTACATTTAAAATAATACAAGCTAGTAAAGTAAATTACAATTTTCTCTTTTAAAAAAAAACCACCAAATCGAAATTGGGGTTATTTTAAAAAATATATATAGGGTAGAAGGGCGTTGCACAGTAAAAATTGAAATGTAAATGGCGGCGCACTCTCAAAAAGTTTGGGACCCCTGACTTAATAACTTATTTCTGAATCTTAATTCTTATAATAAACAAAACATAAACAATCCATCTAAACGTTATTAAATCAAGACATAAGGACTATTTTTTCGTAAGTCACATATTTACACCAGTCCAGTCTATCAATATATTTACACTAATGGTGTAGGGATAAAGAATGTTTAATTTAGAATAAGTGTACCAGAATTTACATAGAGGGAGAGCGGGAAATACTTTAGGAAAGTTACCTTGGTACATTCAGCTGAGATACAGATGTCATAGCCGTTAAACTAGATAAGATGAAACTGACGCCTTCACCCATGGGGCCACCAGTGTGGGTATGAAATATTGTAATAAAAACGAAAAGTAGGCCTAATAAATGTTTCAACTAACTTGCAAATAAATCACCTTTAAACTTTTGACACTTAAACTCTTATAATTAAAGGGCTTATTTATTCAAATACATTTTTGTCTGAGCACAAAGTTTATAAATCTAGTTTTGAATAAAATACATTACTTTACGACAAGCTTCATGTGTAGATTATTTCAAAATATCAAAGCATTTTAATGTATGGCCTAGGTTGATTTGATACAATTCATATTTGGTCCTTGCTATCGATGTCACAACACTGACTGACACCAAACAAAGAATGACAAAATTCTTTAAATTTAAAAATGACACCTGTACACGGGAATTGAACCCGGGACCTTTGGCTTAGTAAAACAATGCTCTTACCGATGAAGTGTTTATGAGTCTGTACGTCCATCACAGACTCTGCCTTAAAATATATGTGAGGAATTACCTTGGCCACGAGATGAATCCTCGATAGTTCAGTGATATGAGCATTGACGCACTAAGCATAAGATGACTGGATCGATTACCGTGTTCAATTTTTTTTAAATTTAAATAATTTGCTATTTAAATGCAGCTATATCTGTAATTAACTACTATGATAACTTGGTTATTCAATCCATTAAGAATGCCAAGGTAAAATAGAGGAGATTTTGGTACATTCATGATTGTACCAAGAAAGCTATCAATGACTTTATAGGCTAAGCATAAGACAGCTAATAGTAAATATATCAGAAATGGCTTGGAATATATTTTTTTTATAATCTTGGGTAAATAATTGCAAGTGCCAGACTAAAACCAGAGTCCTTACTCCTAGTGACAGATTCAAGTCAAAGACAAACAAGGCGTCGCAAAGCTGAAATGTTATTTGATTTATTTATTTTTAGCACCATGTCCTACTACCCATTTGGGTTATACGCCTGTGTACTAATTACGCTAATGGGCTAGGAATTAAGAAGGTTCAATTTAGAGGATACGCACCCGCATTTGCGTGGAGGGAGAGTGGAAAACAATTTAGGAAAACCACCCTCAGTGCACCCAACCGTGATCGAACCCCGATCTCTCCGTCTTCGGCAGTATAGTCTATCACGAGAGTAGCACTTTAGACCACGCAGCCATCGAAGCGAGTAATTGACATGTTAAGGAGGCCGCCTCGGTTAGCGAGAAATCACCGCGCAGACGTTAAGCTATAATACAATATTTAATTCTACAATGTTTCATTTCAAAATGTGGTTCACGCCAAAATAAAGTCGAAAAATTCCAACAGGGCTCTCTTTCCTTAAAAATCCTATAGTTTGAGGTTTTATTAGTAAAAATAAATGTGTGTAAAATGGACATTAGCTCATTTTCAACGACTTTATAGCATATTTGTGGAGCTATGATACTAGGCTTGTTGAAAAAGGGCTTTAGGCTTAGCCTTCCTCTAACAAATGCAGTAATATTTTTTATAGAAAACAGAAAATATCAAGAAATTCGAAAACTAGCAGCGAGCTTTCCCCTTTGCCTTGTGATAAGAAGGTTCATAGTTTTCTTTCCCCTCTTTCTTACTGACATGGCAAAGGGTGGTTGTAGAAGAAGGGTGAAAGTGAGTATAAGCTTAGACAGATTAGAGAAGTAGTGCCATAAAACGATACCGACTATTGTATTTTATGCCCTGTGGCCTAACAACGATTGATATTTTCTTGCTGACCAAGGAGGCCACCTTAAAATATAGTGCATAGTGATGTTCTTGTTAGATGAAAAGACGGAGTAGCATTATTTTTCTCTGAAGATATTTACAGAAAGGATAAGTTCCAGCACAGTCTAATAACCTCCTTGGCCCACTCCTGCATGTTAAAATCAGCACCAAAACGTTATGACCTCACAAGGTCTTAAGAATTCTCTGAGAGATTTTATTGTTAAATTACTTTAATCAGCCTTTGACGTGAGCCACTAACAGTTTCATCATCATCATCAACTGTTTCCAGCCTATGACCGGGTCAGTTTAGTAAAATGCCTCCATCTTCCTCCACCCTTCCACCATTCTTCCTCCTTTGATTTATTCCATTATTCTCCTTTCACTCGAACACTTTCTCTTATCATTTCCTCCCATCTCCCACTTGGCCTCCCTTGCAGTCTTTTATCTACATACTTCATCTCCATCATTTTCTTTGGCATCCTTATTACAGGACCATGCCATCTCAGTCTTGCTTCCTCTACTATCTCATGTACTCCAACATCCTCATTACACGCCCATACCATCTCAGTCTTGCTTCCTCTACTATTTCATGTACTCCAACCTTCTCATTACATGCCCATACCATCTCAGTCTTGCTTCCTCTACCATCTCATGTACTCCAACATTCTCATTACACGCCCATACCATCTCAGTCTTGCTTCCTCTACTATCTCATGTACTCCCTGTACTCCCATTCTTTCCCAGTCAACTTTATCCCTAATCTTGTTTCTCCTCATGACAGCTAACATGCTCCTCACAAATTTCACTAACAATTTAACAGTAGAAATTATTTAAATAATAAAGGGTTGACTTATTCGTTTTGAAATTTCAGAACCACCGTTCCCATAGTAAATAGACTTAAGTAAATAGATACTCGACTTACACAGATTCAAGTTACGTGGATTTGTGGATACGCGGTTGTGGTACTTTGAATTAAGACAAGCAGAGCTATCTGTGAAGCGCCACTTTAAACATAACATACATATTACATGGTGTTCCTAGTAAGCTGACGTTGAACTGATAGTGTCATTGTCATTTTGATTTGTAAGCTAAAACAAATGGTATTTTTTCTTTTCCGGGTTCCACATCCTACTACCCATCCAGGCTTTCCATATACTCCCTATAATGGGGATAAGAATGAGGAAGGTGAAATTTAATACAAGAATTTGCACGAATATAGAGTGAAAAACCTTTTTGAAAAAAACACTCAACACACCTCTACCTCCTCATCAACGGGTAACCAGACAAGAAGAGACAGACGCCTTTTTCCCTCAATTAATTTACTATAAAAAAACTTTTGTAACAAGTTATGGTATTTTATAGGAAATATTTTGTATATTACGGTTAGCATTTGTCTTAAATTTTGTACTTAGCCTAGGAGTAATTTAAATTTTGAAAAGGCCAATTAAAAACTATTTTTAGATCTTACTCGTAATTATAAAAGTGTATAGGCCCTAAATTAAACAGGTAAGTAAGCTTATAGTGTCAAATTAACTAAATAAACGTATCGTTAAAGGTTTTTCTTTTAAAAAAGACTAAAAATTATGTAGGAAATTTAAATATTATATGTATTTTTAAACTAAATTAGGAAAAGAGTAAAAAGTCAAACATTACCATATAGAGTCCCATTTTCATAGGAAGAGCCTTATTCGACAGCTAGAAAAGCTACTGGATATACTTTCACGTATTCATACGTCAAGTCACGGGATCTTCACTTTTGATAGATCCTATAAAATATAGTATGGTGATATGTTATTAATGTTAACCTAAAAAAAAGGGGGGGAGTTATTTTTCCTAAAAAACTCTTCCTATGAAAATTGGAGTGTAGCTCTTTGGCATGCATTGCAATGAAGGCGAGTAAAGGAAAAAAAAAAGGAAAAACACGTGAAAGTATTTATATTGTTTTTAAATACGAGCTAGGCATGCAGTAATAACCCTTATGACACGGTTTCGGAGCATAGCACGTCAGACCAAAGCTGATTAGCATCTTTTAAAAGAAACCGACAATATCTTCCTCCACTTCTTTTTTTTTACTTTTGAGTGTTGAGGAAGAAAGGGTGGTTTAGGTCAGGAGGGGAGGGAGAGAGGGATAATGATAATAAATTGTTATTCCCCTTACCCCTTTGAAGCCACCACCTGTCATACTTCGAACCCCTTCTTTCCCTCAACTTCTCCCTTTCCCCCTTTTTTACCAAGGCTCTCAACGCGCATGACTGCCAATCATAGCGTTAAGCCCCGCCCATTAAGGCATGCATGGCCACGCCTACATGTAAATGAGATGCAAGTTATGTGTATACATATTTTTTCCTCCCCCCCTACCCCCCCCCCCCCACAAAAAAAGGATACTGCTTGAGTGAAAAAGAATAAGTGAGGTGGAAAGGGTTTAACAAATGTGCTCTCTTTTTCACACCCCAAACGCTTCCAAAATGTTTTTAACTTCCACCCAGTTCATTGTTTTATTTTATTTAAAAAAAAATTAGATGAGGGTTTTAGGAATAATAGGATGAGCAGGAAAGAGGTAAAAGTAAAAAAAAAAACAAAAAACTGATTGTTAGTCATGCGCAGTGAAAGAAATAAAGTTTGTTTTTTTTTTCGAAAAAATCGTGACACGAAGTTCAAAAACATACCGCCAGACGATTAGTTTCTCTTTATGTAAAAAAGGAAAAAGAGGGAGGAAGTCTTTGCGATCCGTGCTCACTGATTGGAAAAACCTTATTTGGTAAAACGATTGCAAGTTACAGTAGGATAAAAAGAATACAAATTAAAAATTGTTAAAAAGAACAATAGAATTATAAAAAAAATAAGTAATAAAAAACGGGTGACTTTGAACATTATTTTAAGTAAGTAGCCTCACTTAAGATATAAATTAAAAGATTTGGATTCCATTTCGAGCTACGTTTGGACATTCTGGCATATCCTCGTTTATAAAAAGTGTCTAAGCTATGTGTGATTTAAAAAAAAATTGATCTTTTACATGAACCAGATTTTTGTAACCGTGGGAATATATTGGCTACATGGTCAGACACATTAAACACTGTGGTGTATAGGCTCCCCGCTCAGTCAGACATATTAGTGACTGTGGGGAATGGATAACCTACCCAGTCAGACATATTAGTGTACTTGGGGAATGGATAACCTACCCAGTCAGACATATTAGTGCACTGTGGGAATGGGAATAACCTACCCGTCAGACATATTAGTGCACTGTGGGAATAATAACCTACCCGTCAGACATATTAGTGCACTGTGGGGAATGGATAACCTACCCAGTCAGACATATTAGTGCACTGTGGGGAATGAATAACCTACCCAGCCAGACATATTAGTGCACTGTGGGGAATGGATAACCTACCCATCAGGACATATTAGTGCACTGTGGGGAATGGATAACCTTCTCAGTCAACATGTTAGTGCACTGTGGGGAATGGATAACCTACCAGTCAGACATATTAGTGCACTTGTGGGAATGGATAACCTACCCAGTCAGACATTTAGTGCACTGTGGGGAATGGATAACCTACCGGTCAGACATATTAGTGCATTGTGGGAATGGATAACTTGCCCAGTCGAACATTTAGTGCACTGTGGGGAAGATAAACCTACCAGTCAGACATATAGTGTACTGTGGGGAATAGATAACCTACCCAGTCAGACATATTAGTGCACTGTGGGGAATAGATAACCTACCAAGTCAGACATATAGTGCACTGTGGGAATAGATAACCTACCCAGTCAACATATTAGTGCACTTGGGAATAGATAACCTACCCAGTCAGACATATTAGTGCACTGTGGGGAACGGATAACCTACCCAGTCAGGGCATATTAGTGCACTGTGGGGAACGGATAACCTACCCCAGTCAGACATATTAGTGTACTGGTGGGAATAGATAACCTACCCAGTCAGACATATTAGTGCACTGTTGGGAATAGATAACCTACCCAGTCAGACATATTAGTGCACTGTTGGGGAATAGATAACCTCCCAGTACAGACATATTAGTGCATTGGTGGGAATAGATAACTTGCCCAGTCAGACATATTAGTGCACTGTGGGGAATATATAACCTACTCAGTCAGACATAGTAGTGCACTGTGGGGAATATATAACCTGCCCAGTCAGACATACTAGTGCACTGTTGGGAATAGATAACCTACCCAGTCAGACATATTAGTGCACTGTGGGGAATATATAACCTACTCAGTCAGACATATTAGTGCACTGTGGGGAATATATAACCTACTCAGTCAGACATATTAGTGCATTGTGGGGAATATATAACCTACTCAGTCAGACATATTAGTGCACTGTTGGGAATAGATAACCTACCCAGTCAGACATATTAGTGCACTGTGGGGAATATATAACCTACTCAGTCAGACATATTAGTGCACTGTGGGGAATATATAACCTACTCAGTCAGACATATTAGTGCATTGTGGGGAATATATAACCTACTCAGTCAGACATATTAGTGCATTGGTGGGAATAGATAACTTGCCCAGTCAGACATATTAGTGCACTGTTGGGAATAGATAACCTACTCAGTCAGACATATTAGTGCATTGGTGGGAATAGATAACTTGCCCAGTCAGACATATTAGTGCACTGTGGGGAATATATAACCTACTCAGTCGGACATATTAGTGCACACCTAGCTCTGATAATGATAATTAGTCACGTAACACGCATCCCTGGTAGCCTGAGAACAGCTAAGAATATGAACAGACGAGTAAAGGTCGTAAGGACTAGCACAAATACTGCCGAGATTTCAGTGTTCCTCCCCCTCCCTCCTCCTAGCCGGGCCTAAAGAGGACCTAGATGGTAATTAGCCATGATAATGAAGTCTCATAGAGGTCCCAACAGTATTTAGCCCTTATGAGCACGTCCTCATTGTCAAGAGACGTGTTTTGTTTAGTGATTGATAATGAGTTAACATGGAGGAGGGGGAACCGGTTACCAGACTAATTAAAGATCAGGTAAACAAGGTATTTTATACAAGCTTCAATGTTATCTTCCAATAATGTTTCCTTGAGATTGAGTGGGAGGTAACGCGTTTTAAGGTCTGCATTTTTTTTACAGGTTGTTATGGTAAAATAAAAAATATATAATGGGGAAAACAAATAGAATATTGATTCAGTGGAGATGTTTTATTCAATTTTAATAGTGTGAACACTTCTTGTATATTTGTCATGGCCATAGCAGAATTTGATATTAATGTTATAATACCAATCCTAAGTTGAAGATGGCCGCGTTATCTGATAGCTCATGATTTTAATTGTTCGCTCATTTATGTAGCTGGAGGTTTCCACACGACCATTACAGACTCTGCCTTCAAAATATGAGTGAAGAATTAACCTGGGTATGGTAAGACTCCTGGATAGATCAGTGGTTAGAACATTGGTGAACTAAGCCAAAGATGCTGGCTGGGGTCAAATCCCGTCCAGGTGTGATTTTCATCTTCAAGAATATATTACTTAGATGCGGCTATAACCGTAATTAACAAATATAATAAGTCGGCTATTTAATCTATCATAGTTATACACAGTTACACCTCGTTACAATATCCTTATCTTGGGCTAGTTCTATTCAGTCCACCTCATTACACCCTATCCCTATCTTGAGCTAGTTATATCCATTCCTCAATACACCTAGCTCTATCTTGATCTAGTTCCATCCGGATCACCCCGTTATACCCTATCCCTATCGTGAGCTAGTTTTATCCAGTCCTCCTCAATACACCTAACTCTATCTTAAGCTAGTTCTATCCAGATCACCTCACTACAGCCTATCCCTATATTGAGCTAGTTATATCCATTCCTCAATACACCTAGCTCTATCTTGAGCTAGTTCTATCTAGTCCTCCTCAATACAGCCTATCCCTATCGTGAGCTAGTTAGTTATATCCAGTCCTCCTCAATACACCCTAGCTCTATCTTGATTTAGTTCTATCCAGCTCACCTAACTATACCCTATCCCTACGGTGAGATAGTTCCATCAAGCTCACTTCATTATTTAGCCTAGCTCTTTCAGATCTATTCTAAAGTCATGCTCCCATCTGCATATAGGTCGTCCCAATGGCCAGTCAATACCTTGAACAAGGTTACAGTTTATTTAATTCGCACTGATTACCCTTCCGGCGACAAATACAGAGTATGTAGTTCTTCATTATGTAACCTTCTACACTATCCATTAAATTCATCCCTTTTTGTATCGAATATCTTCCAAAACACTTTGTTTTCGAAGCTTCTCATCATGTAAGGCTAAGAGACTAGTTTTCACAAACATCTACAAAAACTGGTTAAACTATGGTATATGCTTATATATACATTTATTGGCAGGCGAAATGCTAACAACTTACTAGCCGACTAATTGCATGCGTTTTCCGACCGTATTGTTTTATTAAGTTCTGCTCTAGTAATGTTTTTACTAGTTAAAATTGTTTCTGTTATGTCCATGACTAGTAGTCAAGAAAGGTTTAGATTGATAGGAGTAGGGGACATGGCGTCTCGTCACAATTTGACCTACTTATCTGTGATTGGCTGTCACAATTTGACCCCGACGCTGATTGGCTGCTATAAATAGCCCTCCCCCACCCCTCCCCCTCCCCTCCCCTCCCTCCGCTCTGATTACAAAATCTCCACCAGTTGATTACGAAATTTCCTCCCCTACAACCCCCTCCCCCTACACCCCCCATCCCCCTACAACCCCACCACGCCTTGAACATGTTGGTACTTGTGTGGGTCCTTTTTTTTTCTTAATTATTGTTGCGTGCTAATTAATTATTCATGTCTGCTAATTGATTATTGATGTGTGCTAATTAATTATTCATGTATGGGTAGGGGGAAGGACATTGGAGTATATTTTATTTGGATGGTGAGCATACGTCTCTGCACGAACCTCTCGCTACGACTGTCCTGCGTAGAATGGAGGGGGGTCGGCCGCTTACCGAGTAGTGACCACGTATGGGGAGGAACACAGAGCACGAAGCTCTCCTGACGGCAGCGTGCGAGTCAACCATAAGGCCCCTTTCACCAACCCTACTCGCGAGGACAGCATGACCGTGCCCTCTGACAGCACTCAGTTGAATGCGAGCAAACCCCCTCATCGCGTCATACCTCCGCTCCTTTCACTTTTTCCCCCTCCCCCATCCCTACGTCACTGACGTTGAGTGGCAATGTTTAGGGGGTAGGAGGGGGTCAGTTGCCTCCCAGTGGAAAATTTTATGTTGCAATAAGCAAACGTTTAAAGTTTCTTGAACTCGTCTTTCCCGCCAACCCACCCCCCCCAAGTCCCACCCCCTTGTCACAGAGGTCGTGGAAAATTTTATGTTGCAATAAGCAAACGTTTAAAGTTTCTTGAACTCGTCTTTCCCGCCAACCCACCCCCCAAGTCCCACCCCTTGTCACAGAGGTCGTGGACTCAAAGCTAATTTTGGCTACTCTGTTTCTAGAAGCTACAGCCATCTTTTGGTAGAAACTCGAACTAGAAGGTCTCATGGGGTGACTAGAATTAAAATATATACAAACAACTAATTCTAATCGACTAGAAATAACCAGGAGGATAAAAAGTATAACGGGTGCATTAAAAATATGAGTGTTTTCATGTAGAAAAAAAATAGCTCAAAATCTTTGAAAAAAAATTGTCTGTCTAAAAAGATTATTCAACCAAGGGATTCGAACCACGATAGTTTCAAATTGTCTAGAATTAATCAAGCAGGTGTGCGTCCGAAATTAAACTTGCGCCCTAAGACCGCTACAAATACAGTCCAGGGCAGTCTGTCTTGCGTAGAATGGAGGGCATCTCCTCTGCTCGTTCGCTTACCGAGTAGTGATCACTGCGCATCACGGGTGCGCACTTTCCCCTCACCCTCTCCTCTCACCTCAATCACCCTGTGACGTCATCGAGACCCGTCGCTGGATCGACAAAACGTGTTGAGACAAGAATTGAGGTCATTGACCCTGGCAATGGGTTTTCCTGGTGTTGCAACACGACATTGAATTAGGTCCCCCACCCCCTATTTGGTAATGGGTTTTCCCTGATGACTGGCGCCGGTTTGGCGGGTTGACAAGACAAGTCGAGACAAGAATAGATCACGAGAGGGCCATCTCGTAGGGGGTTGGGTATATAGGGGGAGACCCGTTCGGTCATCTATTTATAAGCGTCTGTAGAGCGGTTCAAGATGGACAAGTTACAACAGTTGGTGAATATTGTTGACGCCGTGCAGACCGTAAAATTGAGTGATCTAACAGTGGATCAAAAGTACTCGCTGGATAAATTAAAGGCTGTCAATACAAAGTTCGGGAGACGCCTAATAGCCTATCTAGATGGCGAGTTTTGTGTATTTTTACCTTGTCGTTTCGGTACTCTAACAGATGAAGACGTGTGCGAGCTTAATAACGAAAAATTGGTATTTACCTGCGCCGGAGTAAAACCCGGTTCACCTACCATTGTGAACTTTGAACGTGTTTAAGAGTCAAGCAGTTAACAACAACAACATCGGGCAGACGGGTAGTTAATACTTGTGCACGGTGGACCCTACAAACCATACAGCACGTTTTATAGCTCACGGGTACGCTCACCATGTTTAATTTAACGTTTGTGGGTCATACGGTTACGGGTTGTGCCTATATGACAGGAGAAAATATTCACCGTGTGGTTGTGAGCGATAGACAGGTAATTTACAAAATAGTGAACCAAGACAGAGAGGAGCGAGGCTACATCGAGTTTTGCGACTCTACCTGTCACACGATAAGAGCGACTAAAGTACTACCCTACGAGAGAATCGAGGAGACTTACCTGTGTGATATGACATGTGCTGTGTACAATTTCCGCCAAGGGGGACGTCGTGGCCGTGTTGCCAAGGCCTCCACCACCCTTCAGAGCTCCATACCACCCGCCACCACCACCCTTCACGGCACCGCAGTCAACGCCCCCCGCCCCCAGAGTCACCGGCGTACCCGCCCCCAGAGTCACCGGCGTACCCACCCCAGAGTCACCGGCGTGCCCACCGCCAGAGTCGTCTGCCTACCAGTACTCACAGCCAGAGTCACCCGCGTGCTCACAGTCAGAGTCGTCTGCCAACCAGTACTCACAGCCAGAGTCACCCGAGTGCCCAGCACTAGAGGAGGAGGAGGAGGAGGAGGTAAAATCCGAAGAACCCGCAAATCTCGAGTGTTTAACAATGTACAAAACTTATCCAAACGTTAAAATTATTGGTGAAACGCCCGATGACTACATAATCGGTCTGGCCAGATTCGGTAACGTCTTACTTCCAAAGTCTGCCTATTATTTGGATTGTAAGCGGTTTAAATCTAAAGCACGTTGTATGATATATCTCGGAGGACAAAGTGTGATGTTTAAAAGTGAATTGATAAACTAGGCGCACTCATGTTGTCGTAGAACTCTGCTGACGTCATTGGAGCTAGTGGCAGACATTTTGAGAGGGGGAACGCAGTTTGTGAGTAGAGAACGTTGCCGCTTGAGCGAGAGGTTTTTTTTCACAGGGATATTTCTTTCGTTGCATTTCCGATTACCATTATGCCATATAAATGCTGCATTTGTAAGGGGGCCTACGCAAAGCTCTCCAGCCTTATTCGCCACAAACATCAATGTCATCAAACATCTCAAAATACTGCTCACCAGGATGCCTGTTGGGACGAAGAGGTATTGTGCAATGCGTTAGACAGGATCGAGAAAGAAGAATACAACCGTGTAAAGTGCTTAAACGAACTTGAGAAAAACAAAAGTTATAACGTTATGAGATCCCCAATGAACCGAACGTTATCGTGCTCGAGAATGTTGGAAGAGTAAGATTTCCATGTAAAAATATTGGAGACATTGTCAATAGACATTCTAGTGCCTCGCAGCGTGTCCTGTACTATTTTGGATGTGACTCGTACTCATTTTCTAGATGGTAAAAAATTATATTCTCTCCTGATGTTTTTAGTGACTATATGGTTTTTTCCTTGCTATCACATGTTGCACTCTAATCTTAATTACTTGTATTGGTCACAAGGCCTAAAAAATCAATCTATGTTGTTGTTGTTTTTGTAGCTTCTCGTTATGAATGTTTTAAATACATTAATTGTTGATTGTCAATAAAAAAAACTAGCAATAAAATGTTGTTTTTTTTAAACCCTGTAATATGTTGTGACTAGAAGGAGATGCCAATATACATGGGGCAACAATACCAGAATAAAATATAAAATGTGAGCACACACACACACACGTTCACTTATAAATTATAATTGTGGTGGCGTTATATTGCTACCACTGCCAAAGAGAAAGCAAAGTAAAAGGAATTAATTAATGTTTGAGACCAAACTTCCAGGCTAAATAAACTTGTATGATTTAATTATTTTATTCATAATGTTTGAGACAGAGGTTCTAGGCTAAATAAACTTGTATTTATAGGATCATTCTGCACTATCTAGTAACTAAACATTTTTTTCAATATCTTGGGATAGCACGTATATATTTAATTACTACTTGGACAATAATTTAAACATCCAAACGGGGTAGGAATAGTGAAAGTATTTATGAGAGGTAAGTGTACTCGCATTTGCATGGAAGGAGAGCTGGAAATACCATCAGTGTTCGAATTTCTCAACCAACCAATCATACAGGCAGAGCCTCGCTTAGTTACTTGTACAATTCACAAGACCTAAATAATATTGATTTATGTGTTATTATAATTTTTTAAATTCTTGGTAGAATATGTTTGGCTGGAGAATCAAAGACAATAAGGAGATGCGGTGTCTACACCAAAATCAGCGGTCGGAGTACTGTTCTAGGGGGAGAGAGAGAGAGAGAGTTCGGTTGTAGACGTTAAAACAGTTTATAATATTTATTCACCAACACTTAAACAACAAAGAAATGTTATTTTCGCGATATATTTTGATATATATAAAACTTTGGCAATAAATTCATAAGTAATACAATTATACATTTAAATTCACTAATATATAACCTTCACATAAATTAATATGTTGTTGTTGTTGTTGTTGATAAGTTTTAAATATGAAACTATAGCTGATGACATGATATATAACATTTACACTAAGCAAATTAGCAACTCAAACAACAAAGAAATTCAGTTAAATGATGTTCGCAAAAAATATTTTGATATAATGATATATTAAACTTTTACAAAAAAATCCTAAGTAATACAATTATATAGATCTTGAAATTATTTTAACTATAAGGCGGTGTTATTAATTTACAACGGGAACAAACCAGTACACATGCTAAGATACATACGTAATAAATATATGTATTAAAATGTTGCAAACTCTGTAGGAGAAAATGCTACTAATAAAGATACGTAAACATTGTTTTAAATACTTATAAAATATTCATTTTTTAGCGGGCCTGCTTGAGAAGCCCCGTTTAAATAACAATAAAGTAATGTATAAGTCTAATTGTAGTATTTTTAATGAGGCAAGCTAATTGTAACGACGCTGATGAAGGAATCGCACCAATGATACATTTTTAGGCCATTCCGGGAATCGAAGCCGGGACCCTTGGCTCGCTGGTCAGGCATGCAGGTTTCGGCTGAATATATTTATTTTTACGAAATACTTTTCTCTAGCACTTTACTACCAGAAATAAACGGGTAAGCCCCAAGACTGCTGCATTTCTCTTTTGAACCATCTAAGACTCCAATTTGACAGTAGACATGGCACCTGACAATGGCCACAAGCGTGAGATAAAAGCTGATGTCGACCAGGTGAAATGTGTAACAGCATTTGCCATGCGTTTGTTGCCCTCTAAGGGACGTCACAGGGCGAGGTGTGTACCCGCATTTGCGTGTCATTGACATTCGAACCCTCCAACACCGCCCGAATGAGAGAGATAAAATAATAAAATTATTGATGTACCGTCATTTTTTCAGGGCTGAAATGTGAAAACAGTCAAAGTTATTATTTATGCTTTCTCCTGCTAGATATCACCGATGGCATTCGAACCCGGGACTTGTGGCGTTTGTCGCCCATGCAGGGAATTTAACTCTGGACCTTTTGCAGAGTGCGTGTAATAAAATAAACTTGAACCCTAGGACAGCTACAAATACAGTCCAGGGCAGTTAATGTATCACTATGAAGGGTTAAACATACATTTTCAAGCTATACAGGGAATCTAACTCTGGACCTTTGCAGAGTGTGTGTAATAAAATAAACTTGAACCCTAGGGCAGCTACAAATACAGTCCACGGCAGTTAACGTATCACTATGAACGGTTAAACCTACATTTTCAAGCATACAGGGAATCGAAATCAGGACCCCTCGCAAAGTGTGTGTAATAAAATAAACTTGAACCCTAGGGCAGCTACAAATACAGTCCACGGCAGTTAACGTATCACTATGAACGGTTAAACCTACATTTTCAAGCATACAGGGAATCGAAATCAGGACCCCTCGCAAAGTGTGTGTAATAAAATAAACTTGAACCCTAGGACAGCTACAAATACAGTCTAGGGCAGTTAATGTATCACTATGAAGGGATAAACATACATTTTCAAGCTATACAGGGAATCTAACTCTGGACCTTTGCAGAGTGTGTGTAATAAAATAAACTTGAACCCTAGGGCAGCTACAAATACAGTCTAGGGCAGTTAATGTATCACTATGAAGGGATAAACATACATTTTCAAGCTATACAGGGAATCTAACTCTGGACCTTTGCAGAGTGTGTGTAATAAAATAAACTTGAACCCTAGGACAGCTACAAATACAGTCTAGCGCAGTTAATGTATCACTATGAACGGTTAAACCTACATTTTCAAGCATACAGGGAATCGAAATCAGGAACCCTCGCAAAGTGTGTGTAATAAAATAAACTTGAACCCTAGGACATCTACAAATACAGTCTAGGGCAGTTAATGTATCACTATGAAGGGTTAAACATACATTTTCAAGCTATACAGGGAATCTAACTCTGGACCTTTGCAGAGTGTGTGTAATAAAATAAACTTGAACCCTAGGACATCTACAAATACAGTCCAGGGCAGTTAACGTATCACTATGAACGGTTAAACCTACATTTTCAAGCATACATGGAATCGAGATCAGGACCCCTCGCAAAGTGTGTGTAAAAAATAAACTTGAACCCTAAGACAGCTACAAATACAGTCTAGGGCAGTTAATGTATCACTATGAAAGGTTAAACCCTCATTTTCACCCCATATCTGGAATCGAACTAGGGTCCTTGGCTAGGCAAACAAACAAATTAACATGCGCGAAGAAACCGGCCTCGGTACACACGCACGACAGACAAGCGTGAGGTGTAATAAAATAAACTTGAACCCTAGGACAGCTACAAATACAGTCCAGGGCAGTTAATGTATCACTATGTAAGGTTAAACCCTCATTTTCAAGCATACAGGGAATCGAAATCAGGACCCTTCGCAAAGTGTGTGTAATAAAATAAACTTGAACCCTAGGACAGCTACAAATACAGTCTAGGGCAGTTAATGTATCACTATGAACGGTTAAACCTACATTTTCAAGCATACAGGGAATCGAAATCAGGACCCCCTCGCAAAGTGTGTGTAATAAAATAAACTTGAACCCTAGGACAGCTACAAATACAGTCTAGGGCAGTTAACGTATCACTATGAACGGTTAAACCTACATTTTCAAGCTATACAGGGAATCGAAATCAGGCCCCTTCGCAAAGTGTGTGTAATAAAATAAACTTGAACCCTAGGACAGCTACAAATACAGTCTAGGGCAGTTAATGTATCACTATGAACGGTTAAACCCTCATTTTCACCCCATATCTGGAACCGAACTAGGGTCCTTGGCTAGGCAAACAAACAAATTATCATGCGCGAAGAAACAGGCCTCGGTACACACGCACGACAGACAAGCGTGAGAAAAGAGCTGATCTTGACTAGGTGAAATGTGTAACATGTTATGTCCAAAAGGTGAAAAATCAATTATTATTCTATAATAATATTTCTGTATGTCACCAATTAATAAGTACTATGATGTATTCATAAAAAATAAACACATAGTTTTGTTGATCACAATAACCAATCTGTAATTATAAACTTTAAACCAAATTGTTCTAATATGTTTAGCAAAATTTAAATTTTCAAAAATAAATTATTTGTTAATTACCCGAAATTATTTGGTATATGTGAAAAAAAAGTATGTTATTCTTATAGATCATGAAAAAACTAATCCCTGATTTTTATTTTGAATTCAATTTTCCCGGTTAGATTCTATAATATTGAGTACTATGGCGTGGATTTGTTTAGCTTACACTGAATATTTATTAAAACTTATACACAACCTCCCATCGTTCTACATGTCTAATACTTGTCACAAGAAATAAGTAAGGCTGAATAAATTAGATTTACTAAGGGAATACATCTCAATTTTCCAGAGTTGGAAACGGAAAACGGTTTATGAAAATTTACCCCAAAAATAGCTTGCTGTGGGATCAAACCCCCGACTTCCCTATAACCTGTTTCTAAAATGGAAACTCAAGCGTAATTACCTAGTGATCTGACACACATACTATTTCTAGACCACACGAGCTCGATGATATAATAACTAATATTAACGCAAAACAAATTAGCCACTTAAGCCTCAAGCCAATATTAGAGGAAGTGTGCCCACATTTGCATAGATGGAGAGTGAAAAAACAGCCCCCGGGTCTAGGACAGCACTATCGCAAAATACTAAGTTGCACGGAGTTCGAATCCTGGTCCACGGGCTGGCACACGCTAATGGATTGATAATTGGGAGGTTTGAGCCCGCCTTTGCATAGAGGGAGAGTTAAAAACACCCCTTGTTTACCCGACCGAGATTTGAACCTCGAACTCCTTAAGTATTAATAACGCTAACGGATTGATAATTGGTAAGTTTGAATTTAGAAGAAGTGTGCCCGTATTTGAACAATATAGGACTTGTCAAACTTGTAGGGATTGAACCCTCCTACCTCCTTACGTCACAGGGCGTGATGTGTAACCGCATTTGCGCGGCTGGAAAAAATAAACACTCCCTCAGAGGCTCCATCGGTTAAAGAACGGCAAATTTAGCATTTAGACGATATATCTCGGCTGACAATGAACCCCTCCCTAAGAAATAGACGAGCCTGACATTTAGACGGCATGCCCATTTGCGCCGGAGTGAAGATTGGGAAAGTATAACAATATCTTCTGCAACTGCGAGATTCCTGTTTAGTACGTTCACCTTAAGTTTGACTGTGCGCTTAAAGTAGTTGAGAAACATTCTTACTCTGTACAAGTGGTAGAGATTAGATCTTAAAGGATGGTTCTCTCTATCTCTCTCTCTCTCTCTGAAGAGACGTTTAAGACTGGTATTTGTCTGTTAATAGAGTTTTGATTTAATCTCTGTCGAGTGTCTCACTTCATTGCTCAAGACGTCTAAGAAGACACTTGTGAAAGGTCACTTGATGTGAGGCGTTAGCATGTCTGTTCACTGAGCCAAGTGTCCAGGGTTCAATTTCCAGTATGGATGAAAATGGTGGTTTAACCTTTCATAGTGATAAATTAGGGAGGATTGGTTTTTTTGTGTACAACTAGAGTAATTTTCAAAATAAAAGTAATTATGTTGTTACCAAACCTATGTCAAATATATTCATTTGAGCCGGAGACCCCTAACTGACAAAAGAAGGTGTGAGCCAGTGGACCAGGATTCGAACTCCGTGCAACTTAGTATTTTGCGATAGTGCTGTCCTAGACCCGGGGGCTGTTTTTTCACTCTCCATCTATGCAAATGTGGGCACACTTCCTCTAATATTGGCTTGAGGCTTAAGTGGCTAATTTGTTTTGCGTTAATATTAGTTATTATATCATCGAGCTCGTGTGGTCTAGAAATAGTATGTGTGTCAGATCACTAGGTAATTACGCTTGAGTTTCCATTTTAGAAACAGGTTATAGGGAAGTCGGGGGTTTGATCCCACAGCAAGCTATTTTTGGGGTAAATTTTCATAAACCGTTTTCCGTTTCCAACTCTGGAAAATTGAGATGTATTCCCTTAGTAAATCTAATTTATTCAGCCTTACTTATTTCTTGTGACAAGTATTAGACATGTAGAACGATGGGAGGTTGTGTATAAGTTTTAATAAATATTCAGTGTAAGCTAAACAAATCCACGCCATAGTACTCAATATTATAGAATCTAACCGGGAAAATTGAATTCAAAATAAAAATCAGGGATTAGTTTTTTCATGATCTATAAGAATAACATACTTTTTTTTCACATATACCAAATAATTTCGGGTAATTAACAAATAATTTATTTTTGAAAATTTAAATTTTGCTAAACATATTAGAACAATTTGGTTTAAAGTTTATAATTACAGATTGGTTATTGTGATCAACAAAACTATGTGTTTATTTTTTATGAATACATCATAGTACTTATTAATTGGTGACATACAGAAATATTATTATAGAATAATAATTGATTTTTCACCTTTTGGACATAACATGTTACACATTTCACCTAGTCAAGATCAGCTCTTTTCTCACGCTTGTCTGTCGTGCGTGTGTACCGAGGCCTGTTTCTTCGCGCATGATAATTTGTTTGTTTGCCTAGCCAAGGACCCTAGTTCGGTTCCAGATATGGGGTGAAAATGAGGGTTTAACCGTTCATAGTGATACATTAACTGCCCTAGACTGTATTTGTAGCTGTCCTAGGGTTCAAGTTTATTTTATTACACACACTTTGCGAAGGGGCCTGATTTCGATTCCCTGTATAGCTTGAAAATGTAGGTTTAACCGTTCATAGTGATACGTTAACTGCCCTAGACTGTATTTGTAGCTGTCCTAGGGTTCAAGTTTATTTTATTACACACACTTTGCGAGGGGGTCCTGATTTCGATTCCCTGTATGCTTGAAAATGTAGGTTTAACCGTTCATAGTGATACATTAACTGCCCTAGACTGTATTTGTAGCTGTCCTAGGGTTCAAGTTTATTTTATTACACACACTTTGCGAAGGGTCCTGATTTCGATTCCCTGTATGCTTGAAAATGAGGGTTTAACCTTACATAGTGATACATTAACTGCCCTGGACTGTATTTGTAGCTGTCCTAGGGTTCAAGTTTATTTTATTACACCTCACGCTTGTCTGTCGTGCGTGTGTACCGAGGCCGGTTTCTTCGCGCATGTTAATTTGTTTGTTTGCCTAGCCAAGGACCCTAGTTCGATTCCAGATATGGGGTGAAAATGAGGGTTTAACCTTTCATAGTGATACATTAACTGCCCTAGACTGTATTTGTAGCTGTCTTAGGGTTCAAGTTTATTTTTTACACACACTTTGCGAGGGGGTCCTGATCTCGATTCCATGTATGCTTGAAAATGTAGGTTTAACCGTTCATAGTGATACGTTAACTGCCCTGGACTGTATTTGTAGATGTCCTAGGGTTCAAGTTTATTTTATTACACACACTCTGCAAAGGTCCAGAGTTAGATTCCCTGTATAGCTTGAAAATGTATGTTTAACCCTTCATAGTGATACATTAACTGCCCTAGACTGTATTTGTAGATGTCCTAGGGTTCAAGTTTATTTTATTACACACACTTTGCGAGGGTTCCTGATTTCGATTCCCTGTATGCTTGAAAATGTAGGTTTAACCGTTCATAGTGATACATTAACTGCGCTAGACTGTATTTGTAGCTGTCCTAGGGTTCAAGTTTATTTTATTACACACACTCTGCAAAGGTCCAGAGTTAGATTCCCTGTATAGCTTGAAAATGTATGTTTATCCCTTCATAGTGATACATTAACTGCCCTAGACTGTATTTGTAGCTGCCCTAGGGTTCAAGTTTATTTTATTACACACACTCTGCAAAGGTCCAGAGTTAGATTCCCTGTATAGCTTGAAAATGTATGTTTATCCCTTCATAGTGATACATTAACTGCCCTAGACTGTATTTGTAGCTGTCCTAGGGTTCAAGTTTATTTTATTACACACACTTTGCGAGGGGTCCTGATTTCGATTCCCTGTATGCTTGAAAATGTAGGTTTAACCGTTCATAGTGATACGTTAACTGCCGTGGACTGTATTTGTAGCTGCCCTAGGGTTCAAGTTTATTTTATTACACACACTTTGCGAGGGGTCCTGATTTCGATTCCCTGTATGCTTGAAAATGTAGGTTTAACCGTTCATAGTGATACGTTAACTGCCGTGGACTGTATTTGTAGCTGCCCTAGGGTTCAAGTTTATTTTATTACACACACTCTGCAAAGGTCCAGAGTTAGATTCCCTGTATAGCTTGAAAATGTATGTTTAACCCTTCATAGTGATACATTAACTGCCCTGGACTGTATTTGTAGCTGTCCTAGGGTTCAAGTTTATTTTATTACACGCACTCTGCAAAAGGTCCAGAGTTAAATTCCCTGCATGGGCGACAAACGCCACAAGTCCCGGGTTCGAATGCCATCGGTGATATCTAGCAGGAGAAAGCATAAATAATAACTTTGACTGTTTTCACATTTCAGCCCTGAAAAAATGACGGTACATCAATAATTTTATTATTTTATCTCTCTCATTCGGGCGGTGTTGGAGGGTTCGAATGTCAATGACACGCAAATGCGGGTACACACCTCGCCCTGTGACGTCCCTTAGAGGGCAACAAACGCATGGCAAATGCTGTTACACATTTCACCTGGTCGACATCAGCTTTTATCTCACGCTTGTGGCCATTGTCAGGTGCCATGTCTACTGTCAAATTGGAGTCTTAGATGGTTCAAAAGAGAAATGCAGCAGTCTTGGGGCTTACCCGTTTATTTCTGGTAGTAAAGTGCTAGAGAAAAGTATTTCGTAAAAATAAATATATTCAGCCGAAACCTGCATGCCTGACCAGCGAGCCAAGGGTCCCGGCTTCGATTCCCGGAATGGCCTAAAAATGTATCATTGGTGCGATTCCTTCATCAGCGTCGTTACAATTAGCTTGCCTCATTAAAAATACTACAATTAGACTTATACATTACTTTATTGTTATTTAAACGGGGCTTCTCAAGCAGGCCCGCTAAAAAATGAATATTTTATAAGTATTTAAAACAATGTTTACGTATCTTTATTAGTAGCATTTTCTCCTACAGAGTTTGCAACATTTTAATACATATATTTATTACGTATGTATCTTAGCATGTGTACTGGTTTGTTCCCGTTGTAAATTAATAACACCGCCTTATAGTTAAAATAATTTCAAGATCTATATAATTGTATTACTTAGGATTTTTTTGTAAAAGTTTAATATATCATTATATCAAAATATTTTTTGCGAACATCATTTAACTGAATTTCTTTGTTGTTTGAGTTGCTAATTTGCTTAGTGTAAATGTTATATATCATGTCATCAGCTATAGTTTCATATTTAAAACTTATCAACAACAACAACAACAACATATTAATTTATGTGAAGGTTATATATTAGTGAATTTAAATGTATAATTGTATTACTTATGAATTTATTGCCAAAGTTTTATATATATCAAAATATATCGCGAAAATAACATTTCTTTGTTGTTTAAGTGTTGTGTGAATAAATATTATAAACTGTTTTAACGTCTACAACCGAACTCTCTCTCTCTCTCTCCCCCTAGAACAGTACTCCGACCGCTGATTTTGGTGTAGACACCGCATCTCCTTATTGTCTTTGATTCTCCAGCCAAACATATTCTACCAAGAATTTAAAAAATTATAATAACACATAAATCAATATTATTTAGGTCTTGTGAATTGTACAAGTAACTAAGCGAGGCTCTGCCTGTATGATTGGTTGGTTGAGAAATTCGAACACTGATGGTATTTCCAGCTCTCCTTCCATGCAAATGCGAGTACACTTACCTCTCATAAATACTTTCACTATTCCTACCCCGTTTGGATGTTTAAATTATTGTCCAAGTAGTAATTAAATATATACGTGCTATCCCAAGATATTGAAAAAAATGTTTAGTTACTAGATAGTGCAGAATGATCCTATAAATACAAGTTTATTTAGCCTAGAACCTCTGTCTCAAACATTATGAATAAAATAATTAAATCATACAAGTTTATTTAGCCTGGAAGTTTGGTCTCAAACATTAATTAATTCCTTTTACTTTGCTTTCTCTTTGGCAGTGGTAGCAATATAACGCCACCACAATTATAATTTATAAGTGAACGTGTGTGTGTGTGTGCTCACATTTTATATTTTATTCTGGTATTGTTGCCCCATGTATATTGGCATCTCCTTCTAGTCACAACATATTACAGGGTTTAAAAAAAACAACATTTTATTGCTAGTTTTTTTTTATTGACAATCAACAATTAATGTATTTAAAACATTCATAACGAGAAGCTACAAAAACAACAACAACATAGATTGATTTTTTAGGCCTTGTGACCAATACAAGTAATTAAGATTAGAGTGCAACATGTGATAGCAAGGAAAAAAACCATATAGTCACTAAAAACATCAGGAGAGAATATAATTTTTTACCATCTAGAAAATGAGTACGAGTCACATCCAAAATAGTACAGGACACGCTGCGAGGCACTAGAATGTCTATTGACAATGTCTCCAATATTTTTACATGGAAATCTTACTCTTCCAACATTCTCGAGCACGATAACGTTCGGTTCATTGGGGATCTCATAACGTTATAACTTTTGTTTTTCTCAAGTTCGTTTAAGCACTTTACACGGTTGTATTCTTCTTTCTCGATCCTGTCTAACGCATTGCACAATACCTCTTCGTCCCAACAGGCATCCTGGTGAGCAGTATTTTGAGATGTTTGATGACATTGATGTTTGTGGCGAATAAGGCTGGAGAGCTTTGCGTAGGCCCCCTTACAAATGCAGCATTTATATGGCATAATGGTAATCGGAAATGCAACGAAAGAAATATCCCTGTGAAAAAAAACCTCTCGCTCAAGCGGCAACGTTCTCTACTCACAAACTGCGTTCCCCCTCTCAAAATGTCTGCCACTAGCTCCAATGACGTCAGCAGAGTTCTACGACAACATGAGTGCGCCTAGTTTATCAATTCACTTTTAAACATCACACTTTGTCCTCCGAGATATATCATACAACGTGCTTTAGATTTAAACCGCTTACAATCCAAATAATAGGCAGACTTTGGAAGTAAGACGTTACCGAATCTGGCCAGACCGATTATGTAGTCATCGGGCGTTTCACCAATAATTTTAACGTTTGGATAAGTTTTGTACATTGTTAAACACTCGAGATTTGCGGGTTCTTCGGATTTTACCTCCTCCTCCTCCTCCTCCTCTAGTGCTGGGCACTCGGGTGACTCTGGCTGTGAGTACTGGTTGGCAGACGACTCTGACTGTGAGCACGCGGGTGACTCTGGCTGTGAGTACTG
Organism: Timema podura; assembly: GCA_033556935.1. Taxonomy (NCBI): domain Eukaryota; kingdom Metazoa; phylum Arthropoda; class Insecta; order Phasmatodea; family Timematidae; genus Timema; species Timema podura. Next base: position 91,008,270 of record JAVRXN010000009.1, read on the forward strand.
GTAGGCAGACGACTCTGGCGGTGGGCACGCCGGTGACTCTGGGGTGGGTACGCCGGTGACTCTGGGGGCGGGTACGCCGGTGACTCTGGGGGCGGGGGCGTTGACTGCGGTGCCGTGAAGGGTGGTGGTGGCGGGTGGTATGGAGCTCTGAAGGGTGGTGGAGGCCTTGGCAACACGGCCACGACGTCCCCCTTGGCGGAAATTGTACACAGCACATGTCATATCACACAGGTAAGTCTCCTCGATTCTCTCGTAGGGTAGTACTTTAGTCGCTCTTATCGTGTGACAGGTAGAGTCGCAAAACTCGATGTAGCCTCGCTCCTCTCTGTCTTGGTTCACTATTTTGTAAATTACCTGTCTATCGCTCACAACCACACGGTGAATATTTTCTCCTGTCATATAGGCACAACCCGTAACCGTATGACCCACAAACGTTAAATTAAACATGGTGAGCGTACCCGTGAGCTATAAAACGTGCTGTATGGTTTGTAGGGTCCACCGTGCACAAGTATTAACTACCCGTCTGCCCGATGTTGTTGTTAACTGCTTGACTCTTAAACACGTTCAAAGTTCACAATGGTAGGTGAACCGGGTTTTACTCCGGCGCAGGTAAATACCAATTTTTCGTTATTAAGCTCGCACACGTCTTCATCTGTTAGAGTACCGAAACGACAAGGTAAAAATACACAAAACTCGCCATCTAGATAGGCTATTAGGCGTCTCCCGAACTTTGTATTGACAGCCTTTAATTTATCCAGCGAGTACTTTTGATCCACTGTTAGATCACTCAATTTTACGGTCTGCACGGCGTCAACAATATTCACCAACTGTTGTAACTTGTCCATCTTGAACCGCTCTACAGACGCTTATAAATAGATGACCGAACGGGTCTCCCCCTATATACCCAACCCCCTACGAGATGGCCCTCTCGTGATCTATTCTTGTCTCGACTTGTCTTGTCAACCCGCCAAACCGGCGCCAGTCATCAGGGAAAACCCATTACCAAATAGGGGGTGGGGGACCTAATTCAATGTCGTGTTGCAACACCAGGAAAACCCATTGCCAGGGTCAATGACCTCAATTCTTGTCTCAACACGTTTTGTCGATCCAGCGACGGGTCTCGATGACGTCACAGGGTGATTGAGGTGAGAGGAGAGGGTGAGGGGAAAGTGCGCACCCGTGATGCGCAGTGATCACTACTCGGTAAGCGAACGAGCAGAGGAGATGCCCTCCATTCTACGCAAGACAGACTGCCCTGGACTGTATTTGTAGCGGTCTTAGGGCGCAAGTTTAATTTCGGACGCACACCTGCTTGATTAATTCTAGACAATTTGAAACTATCGTGGTTCGAATCCCTTGGTTGAATAATCTTTTTAGACAGACAATTTTTTTTCAAAGATTTTGAGCTATTTTTTTTCTACATGAAAACACTCATATTTTTAATGCACCCGTTATACTTTTTATCCTCCTGGTTATTTCTAGTCGATTAGAATTAGTTGTTTGTATATATTTTAATTCTAGTCACCCCATGAGACCTTCTAGTTCGAGTTTCTACCAAAAGATGGCTGTAGCTTCTAGAAACAGAGTAGCCAAAATTAGCTTTGAGTCCACGACCTCTGTGACAAGGGGTGGGACTTGGGGGGTGGGTTGGCGGGAAAGACGAGTTCAAGAAACTTTAAACGTTTGCTTATTGCAACATAAAATTTTCCACGACCTCTGTGACAAGGGGGTGGGACTTGGGGGGTGGGTTGGCGGGAAAGACGAGTTCAAGAAACTTTAAACGTTTGCTTATTGCAACATAAAATTTTCCACTGGGAGGCAACTGACCCCCTCCTACCCCCTAAACATTGCCACTCAACGTCAGTGACGTAGGGATGGGGGAGGGGGAAAAAGTGAAAGGAGCGGAGGTATGACGCGATGAGGGGGTTTGCTCGCATTCAACTGAGTGCTGCCAGAGGGCACGGTCATGCTGTCCTCGCGAGTAGGGTTGGTGAAAGGGGCCTTATGGTTGACTCGCACTCTTCAGCACGCTGCCGTCAGGAGAGCTTCGTGCTCCGTGTTCCTCCCCATACGTGGTCACTACTCGGTAAGCGGCCGACCCCCTCCAGTCTACGCAGGACAGTCGTAGCGAGAGGTTCGTGCAGAGACGTATGCTCACCATCCAAATAAAATATACTCCAATGTCCTTCCCCCTACCCATACATGAATAATTAATTAGCACACATCAATAATCAATTAGCAGACATGAATAATTAATTAGCACGCAACAATAATCAAGAAAAAAAAGCCCGCACAAGTACCAACATGTTCAAGGCGTGGTGGGGTTGTAGGGGATGGGGGAGGGGGGTGTAGGGGAGGGGGTGTAGGGGAGGAAATTTCGTAATCAACTGGTGGAGATTTTGTAATCAGAGCGGAGGGAGGGGAGGGGAGGGGGAGGGGTGGGGGAGGGCTATTTATAGCAGCCAATCAGCGTCGGGGTCAAATTGTGACAGCCAATCACAGATAAGTAGGTCAAATTGTGACGAGACGCCATGTCCCCTACTGATAGGTATAGAAAATTAAACTAAAATTAACCTTTCGACTAAACTTTAAGGTAGCAAACTTACCTTGCATTACTCCACTCTGGTGTAGCTTATAATATGGGGTCATAGTGTAATCCGTCAAGGTAAGACTGTTATCGTTTGGGGTAGAAGCATTGTACATACTGAACAAGTATTTGATATATTTTGACCAAAAACATATTTTTGTTATGAAAATTGCAAAAATACTTATCTTAGCTCGTATTTTCTTCCATCCCACCTTTAAGGTTGTTCGTAAAAGCATAAAAAAAATTTCAATATTTTATTTAAATGTTTAAAAAATATTTGTACCATCTTTTTTTTTTATTTAGCACCGCGTCTTACTACCCGTTCGGGTTATACGCTTAAGTACTAATTACACTAATTGATTAGGAATTGGGAAGGTTGAATTTAGAGGAAGTGAACCCGCATTTGCGTGGAGGGAGAGTGGAAAACCATTTAGGAAAAACCACTCCCAGTTCACCCGACCGAGATTCGAACCTCGATCTCCCCGTCCTCGGCGGTCTGGCTCAACACGACTGACGCGTTAGCCAACTACGCCACCGAGGCGGGTTTGTACCATCTTGATCAACAAAATGGACCTTAAAATCAACGTTCTTTAATTTTTTTGTTTCTTTATGAAAAATACTTCTTTTTTTAGGACTATGCCTTACCACGCCTGTGCTAATTACAATAATGTGTTAGGGATTAGGAAGTTTGAATTTTAGAGGAAATGCACCCGAATTTGTTTGGAGGGAGAGTGGAAAAACACCCTCAGTAGACCCAACCGGGATTCAAGCCCTGATCTCCCCAACATCAGCAGGCCAGTATAACTCGAGAGTGACACACAAGACCGTAGTCAGTGGCGGTTTTGGGGGTTCAAACCTCCCGAAATGTTATGAACAAAATATATATGGCTTTATTTATGATTCAAACAATATCAAAATTAAGATACAAGTACAAATTAAGGGGATGTATTACCATAAAAAGCACTTCAGAGAGCTTCTAAAACTGTTTATCATTTAGAATTTTGTTCTATCCTTACACAAATGGGGGATGTGCCCACCAAAACCCCCCTGAAATTATTGGCTGGCTACGGCCTTGGCTGACTCCTTAAACCATACAGCCACTGAAACGGGTGTTTTTGTTGTGGGGACTAATATTTTTTCTTCCCTTTTATAGATTTAAAGTGTTAATCAAAAAACATTCATAAAATAGGAAGTATAAAACCTGAAAATTTTATAATTTATATTTTCACTAAAGTAAAACTGCGCGAAAAATATCCATCAGTGGTTGGGTAATTAAATACGTTCTAAAGTTTTAACATAAATGATTATTAGCAGTAAATTGGACGCAAGAAATACTGCGAAGCGTTACAAGCTTTTCGAAAACCTTTTCCTTTTTGTAAAATGTAATATTTTATATTTTATAGCCCATTTCGGTGGCTGTGTGGTCTAACGCGCTACTCTCGCAGTAGGATAAATAACCGATGAGGTGGAGATCAAGGTTCGAATCTCAGCTGGGTGTATTGAGGCTGGTTTTTCTAAAATTGTTTTCCTCTATCCCTTCACACAAATGCGGGTACATTTCCTATAAATATAGTCTTTCTCATCCTTAAAACCTCTAGTATAATTAGTACATAATCGTATAGCCTGAACGGGTAGTAAGACGTGGTAAAAAAACTATATATTCTTTTTATAGAACCCAGCAGGCTTCTCATGTCTACTTTTACAAATTACATTTTCAACTAAAAATTTAGTTTAATAATATCACTTTTTTGGTGATTTATACTTAATAAATTTTTCCCTTCAAACCACCCATCCAGGCTGTACATATTTATATATGGTAAGGGGGTAAGGAGGAAGATAGAATATAGTGGAAATGTACCCACATTTACGTGGAGGAAAAGTGTTAAACCATTTAAGGGGGAAAACAGTCAGTACGCCCGAACATGAATCGAACCCCGAACTCCACATCATCGGCAGTCCAATATATTGCGAGAGTGACGCTTTAAGAGTCCAGGGTTCACTAACTCACGGTCCGCGAGACATAGCTTGTCTGCTATAATGCTATATTATAAGATATGGCCTGCAGTCATACACGCACACAAAGCATAATTGTTTTGGTTTAATGTGTACATAATTGTGAATAATAAAGAAACACTTATAACTATTTCAAAAATGTATTATATTTTAATAATTATCTCTACTCGAGTGTGGACATTTTTATTTATATGTCTATTTTAATAAATACTGTTTTTAATATTTCGCTAACCCACATAAGCGTCTGGGGAAATATAAGTGTTTAACTATTTTAAATACATAGCATAAATAGCTAATATAAAATAGTTACATCCGTGGACACGCGAATTAAACGTAAGGCTCTTCTGGATTAGTTTTCCAGTGTCAGGTAGGTCAGGGTTCGAATTCCAGCTGAATGTACGGAGAGTGATTTTTTCTATATGGTTTTCCACATTCCCTTCACTCAAATGTAGTTGTATTTATTCTAAATTAAATATCTATCATCCCTTACCCACTAACTGGATTAAAATGTGCAACGGCCAGACGGGTTGTAATATGCGCTCGATAAACAAAAGTATAGAACATATTTAAGTCAGCATGATTCCACAAGCTGTGGTCCGCAACACGCCCCAAGATTGTGAATTTAGCCCTTCGACTAATTTTAGTTCGAAAACTCATTGACTTGAACCATTCAATACCACCACGAAATGTTAATTCAGAAGAAGATTTTAAGACATGGTCTGTGATGAACGTGCGTAAATAGTCAATTATATCCAAGCGACCAATTAAAATCACGAGCGGTGGTGATCTGGTGGTCTAGGGGTAAGGTGTCAGACTTCTGTGCTGAGTATCAGGGGTTTAATCCTCGGTCCCGGCACAGATTTATCTGATTGCCAAACCCTACCTTCACCTCTGACAAGACGTGTATTAATCACAACTTGTGAATGTGTGGAATGCCAGGCCTCCACCGTGGTTCGGATCCCACGTTAAACTGTAGGTCCTCCATTTTATCTCACAATCACCCTACACATTACACATTAGCGTAAGTGCTTATAACCCGAACGGATAGTAAGACGCGGTGCTAATAATAATAATAATTTCAATTTCAATTTCAATTTCAATTTCCTTTATTATAGTGCCGGCCAACAGTCGTAAGACCTATAACAGGCCAGCACTGAAAAGCACACAAGTACATACCCTACAATACATACATTTACATAAGAAAACATGATAGACAAAAAATGGCCAAATAATGCCATATACCGATAAACAACCACGAGACAAAAAAGTAGTTAATAATGATAAGAATAAAAGTAACATTAAAAATAAATAACCAAATAGTGGTTAAAAGCAGTAACATTATGCAAAAAATAAATCAGAATATTGTAAACTTAAACAATGTAAACTTAAATAGTATTAAATAATATAGGCAGAACCTCTACAAGATAAATTATTGATACGGGATATCCTTAAATAACTCTCTGAGTTTAGCTTTCCTTTTATGATAAAAGTCGAATTCAACAAATCTAGAATTAACACTATGGACACAACGACCTATAGGGCTTACCTTGTAAGAGCTATTAAGAAAAAATAATTTTTGATTACGAGAAGCCCGAGAAGGGATAAGAACGCCTATATGATCAAGGGCAAATTTGCAAGAAATTATGTTATTGAAAATATTAAAAACAAAAAGGGCATCACAATAAAGTCTACGCGAGAAGAGAGTTTGGAGCCCTAATAGGTTTCGAATTCTATCATAATCATAATAAATCCGGTTACTAAAGTATTTATCATAGCATGCAGCAACAAATTTTCTTTGAACGTTTTCTAACCTAAGAGAGTCAGTTAAGGTAATGGAATTCCAAGCAACAATAGCATATTCTAACTTAGATCTAACCAGGGAATAATACAGACATAAAAAACAGTCAACTTTCTTAAATGATGAAGTAATAAATTTAATAAGCCCAAGTAATTTCAATGACTGGGAAATGACATGGTCAACATGATAGTGGAAATAAAGTTTGTTATCCAGGAGGACACCAAGATCATTAATACAAAGAGTGCGAACTATGTTATCACTGCCCAATTTATAAGTAAAAAAGAAAGGATTAGTTTTCCTAGTGAAAGATATAGATTTGGTCTTAGATTTATTGATAGACATTCCATTTTCCAAAGACCATTGTAGAATACCATTTACATCCTTTTGTAAATCTATACAATCTGCAATTGATTTGATAGTTTTAAATAATTTTACATCATCAGCAAAGAGTAAATAACTAGAAGAGTTCAAATATTTACCAATGTCATCAATAAACACATTAAAGAGAAGAGGACCTAAATTAGACCCCTGTGGTATGCCACAGGGTGCTAAAAATGTATTTGAGCTGTGTGAATCAATTTTAATAATGAATGATCTTTCATGCAAATAACTGCTGAACCAATTTACATATGAGTGAGAAAGTCCAAAATTACCAAGTTTAGCGAGAATAATATTATGCTGACATAAGTCAAATGCCTTACTTTGGTCAAAATAAATAGCATCAACCTGACCTTGGCCAGAGACTTGAGGGGCAACATGCCCAAGGAATTCTACTAAATTAGTTACAGTAGATTTATTTTTTATAAAGCCATGTTGATTATCTGAAAATTTATTTTTAAGGTGGTGAAAAGTATGCTCATGTATGATTTTCTCGAATACTTTGGAGAAAGTGTTTAAGAGAGAAATTGGTCTATAATTACAAACATTTGTTTTTACCCCCTTTTTATAGATAGGTATGACAACAGATTGTTTCCATGTACGAGGAAAAGTTTCATTTGACAGGCTAATGTTAAAGATATAGGCTAACAAAGGGCTGAAAATGCTGGCACAGCCTTTAACAATAAAACTTGGAATTCCATCTGTCCCGGCACATCTAGAAGAACTCAATTTTTTAATAGCATTAGCAACATCCAAGGGTGTAATGTGGCATGGATACAAGGGCGCGCTAGTTTCAATAACGGGGCAGGGTAAAACAGGAATAGCTGAATTATAAACGGAATGAAAGTAGGTCCCAAACTCATTAGCGATTAATAAAGGATCCGCTATAGATTTGCCATTAATTTCTAGGTTGGATGGGAAAACTTTATTCGTACGATTATTTTTAACAAATTTCCAAAAATCTTTAGGTTTGCATTTAATACTATTTTCAATTGAGTTCATCCAATTGGCTCTGTCTATAATCAAAGTAGTTTTAACTAATTTACGAAAGTGTGAAAAATGTGAATAGAATACACTATAATAATAATAATAATAATAATAATGTATATTATATTAAGAATGAATAGCCAAAGCTATTATTTATGCTTTTAGTGAGGATTACTCCATCTAGATATCATATTCTGAAAATTGAAAAATCACACCTGGACACGGGAATAATTGAACAAATGGCAGCATTAAGCCAACTACCAAGTCGAAGATGGCTGCGTTATCTGATAGCTCGTGATATTAATATAATCACACACTTGTAGCTGACGATTTCCGCACGTCCATCATAGGCTCTGCCTTAAAATATGAGTGAAGAATGACCCTGGGCACGGGACGATTCCTGGATAGCTCAGTGGTTAAAGCATTGGCATACTAAGCCAAAGGTCCCGGGTTCGATTCCCGTGTCCAGGTGTCATTTATCAATTTTCGGAATATATATTATATTACTTCACAAATCTTACAAGTTTTAATAAATATATTTATTTTAAGATAAAAGAGAGAGAAAGTTTTTGAGGCACACCATAACATTTATTTTTTTCAAATAATGAACCAGGCATTATATCAGGCAAGGAGGACCGACCGTTCCACTGATGCAAATTGCCAGAGCTGTTGACGCATCATTCATAACCTCACGCGGGGTCACCTCCATTAATCTACTACCCACCACCCCTTTCCCTCCCTCCCTCGTTCAAGGGGACTAATAACACCTTTTAAGATAAAACTAAATCCACCTAACTGCGCTTTAATTACTTACGTCGTATTAATCACTTGCGCGCGTGAAGTAACAGGAGCCCGTACACACTCTCTGTTCCATTACTCACTCCACGGACCACTTGACAACACTGTATAGTGTGTCTCGTCAAGGGTCAAGGGTTGTCAAACGTCCGATGAATGATTGCCTATCCCACGGGTGAGTCGCGCGGCAAGTTTAAAAAAACAAAAACAAAGAAACACCTGCATTATTAAAATAAATGTTACGTTGCACCGCACAAACTTTCTCCCGCTTTTATCTTAAATCTTGCAAGATTTGTGAAACAAAGCATTAATGTACAGGTGTTTTATTAAAGAGCTCAGGGTTTTTTAAAGCAAATTGTATTAATGAAAAATACAAAATATCACTCAAATGAATATATGTCTCATGGAAGATCGTATCTTTAAGTGTTTTTTTTTGTGACTAATACACTTCAATGCGTGCCCCATTATACCACATTTAATATATTTAATATTAATTTTCAAAACTTTGGAGTTCTTTTATGAACACCCTGTACACTCTTATAGAAACACTGAGAAAATAGGAACATCTCTCTCCACCAAAAAGAAAAGCAATCAATTTATTTTTTCAAAAGTTTGTTTAAAAAACTTAATATACTTACTTATAGCTAAGAAACTATTGATTTAATTTAAAAAATATTCCAAGTAAAATATTTTTATTTTTTATAGTACTATAAATTTACAACGATAAGTTAGTTCGTATCTCAAATAATTGCGGAAATATTAACAAAAAATTGGAAATTTCCACTTATGTAAAGTGCCCTTAAAGTGTCATTTTCATGGGGAAATGAGAGTGGCAATTTTATTTGTAGCGTTAAACAATACCTAAACACAAAGTTTAATCAAAATAGTTGGAGGAGCGGATTTTGGAAGAACCCATTTTTTTCTTCTTTTATCATTCGATAAACTACCCTTAATTTTAGGGTTTGATATCTAATCCCAAACACCATCGCGAAAACTACTTTTTCGCTTTCAGTGGGTCATAAAACGCCAACATTTATAAAAATCTCAAGGTTTTTTTTCTAACGATCCCAATAGTTCTCTCTTCAAGAGGTGAAGAAGAAGAAGAAGAAGAAGAAGAAGAAGAAAAATGACTACAGCAGTAAAGGTACGGACATGAGCTATTTTTATTTCATAGCGTACTAGTTTTTAGGCCTGTCTTAGAAAGATTGATTATGATACTAACCAACTTGACAAAAAACCTAGCCTTCAATTGATAAACGCATTGAAGGTTGGGCTTTATTTGTAAAATAAAAAGTATATTTCTTTCAATTATTACTTAAAAGGCCGGATAAAATGACAGTGAACTAAATTTTTTACTTTTTTTTTAAATTAAATAAACAACAAAATCGAAAATTTGGTTTAGTTTCTCTCTCGTGGTCTATAGAACAAATGTGCAAAGTTTGAGGCGTCACTTCTCAATCTAGTGGAGAGATCGGGTTTAAAATCGCGATCGGGTGTAAATAATACGTCTTTTCCTAAATGGTTTCCCACTCTCCTTCCACGCAAACGCGACGAGATTACCTCTAAAATGCTTCCTTCCTCATCTCTACCCCATTAGAGTAAATTATCATATATGTGTACAGTTGAACAGGTAGTAAGAAGAGGTGATACAATACGGCGTACAGTTGAACAGGTAGTAAGAAGAGGTGATACAATACAGCGTAGTACAGTTAAACAGGTAGTAAGAAGAGGTGATACAATATAGCGCTCCATACTGAATTAATTTTAGAATGTTTTAAAATATGTTTCAAATTAATTTTCAATAAAATTTAGTGTGAAACTTTAGTAGACCTACATCCGTAGAATTGAGTACTTGACACAAGTTGTAAATATATAATTACAGTCAGATAAAGATAGGAAGCACATGTTTAGGACAGTTACACATGTTATTAAAATAATGTTGGTATATTTATACGTCAAGTCACGTAATCTTCAGCTGTAATATTTGAGAGCTATTATCAATACTTATAAAATAACAATATTAATAATACCTATGGTAGAATGTTATCAAAGCAGGCTGCGAAAATATTGTATTCTTTAAAAGGTTATATCAACCAGAATCCTACCATACTTTCTTTTTAAGCACCGCGTCTTACTAACTTTGCAGGAAGCGCATACACAATTGCGTGGAAGGAGAGTGGAAAAAACCACTTTGGAAAGCCACCCTCAATACACCCGACCGAGATTCGAACCTCGATCTCCTCGTCATCGGCAGTCTAGTCTACTGCAAGAGTAGCGCCATAGAGCATGTGGCCATAAAATTGTGTCTGCTATAGTTAATGTTCGTAAGGGTAGGCAGGCAGCTAAAGGTGGGTACCAGTTCCAACTAATCTGGTTTACCGGTAACTTGGAGACCGAGGTCCATATCACGTATGGAGGTACTGAGGAAAGGGTTTTTCCATAATGGTTTCTCACCTTCCCCTCCAGGTGAACGCTGGTGCATTTTATTAAAACCAACCTTCCTTTTCCCTACCCTGCTAGTGTGAATATTTGAAAAGACCGGACCAGTATTTCGACGCGTAGCACTACAAATAAACAAAACAGTAGTTATAAAATAACACCATACATTGCCTTGGTGCTCTTGAACCCGTTAGGAGCCAGATAGCAGTCTGAGCCATGTTTCCGCCCGTAGCATTGACATTTTATTGCAGTGCTTTTTTTTACAGACTGCCAGGGAGATAAACGTCGAAAGAGTCACCGTCATCTTGTGTGAGCTATTTCCTGTCAAGTCGGATAAAACTTGAAAAAAAAAGGCAATTTTTTAGCAGGTGACACGGGTCGATATCGCCTGCCACAAGAACCGACAATCAGCGATGAAGCTCGCAAAATATTGCCAAAAAGTTTAGCGGTGGATGCTCTCGTACTCTCTGTTCAAGTTAAATGTAGTACGAGACTGACGCCTTTGGACCAGGAATCCCCAAACTTGTTGAGCGGAGGACCACATTCGAATATTGAAAGTCAAAGGCTGGCCGGATTGAAAGAGAGACACACATTTATAATATATATATTTGTTTGGAGGGAGGGTGGAAAAACACCCTCAGTAGACCCAACCGGGATTCAAGCCCTGATCTCCCCAACATCAGCAGGCCAGTATAATGCGAGAGTGACGCACAAGGCCGTAGTCAGGGGTGGTTTTGGGGGTTCAAACCCCCCGAAATTTTATGAACAATCTGGCCAGACTTTCATATATATATATATATATAACCTTGAGAAAACAAACCTATATCTATTCATGTTTAATTATGGCTAAAAGCCATGAGTATATAATTAATATAATTCTTTTTACCAATTGCTGCATCAATATTTGCCTGAAAAGTAGATTGGAAATCAAATTGAGTTTAAAGAAATTAACTCTTAATGCACCCGGTTGGGAATCAAGCCACTGTCCTCCAAGTTCCAAATAAACTACGCTACAGCCTTGTCAGTAGGAAGGAAGACATTATGTGTATTGGGGAAAAGAATAGAAAGCTATTTCTAAGTCATCCTATACCTTCCCTCATGCGTTAATCCTCCAATGAATATGTTTTTACTGAGGATTGTGTCGTGTGTTATAGGCCTATGTAATCCTGTGAGATCTTCCCCACTCTCCCTCACATCCTCATCTCATCAAAAACTACTAGAACTGTAGGGAGAGTGTGTGAGGAGGAAAGAGTAATTCCTCAAGGCAAACAAATAGTAGTGGTTTTGAAAAGGGAGTGTCCCGACAAGCTTTGTGTGTTTCTTGCTCACTGCGTCTCTCAAAACGGGGACCTTAAGGTAGGAGTGTATAGAACACGAGTTAAGGGCCGTAATTTTGTAGTTCTTATGTCAAACTATCTTTTCTAGTCAAAATAAATCAAATAATTATTCTGTAGGAACGGAAATTAATTAGCTTCACCTCAACAGTTGTTGAATATAATATGTCAAGGGTGTCCTGGAATTTAATGACAACTTTTTATCTTCATTTAAAAAGTCTGTCATCTAATGCCGCTATGTTCATGACAGATATTCAATAAATGTCGCCATTAACATGTGAAGAACATTAAACTCTAAGGTTTTACTGGAGCACCATTTTATTTATTTCGGTCATAAACATGTTTTGTTATAAAAACTGCAATAGCACTAACCTTTTCTCGCTTGCCTTACAATCCTACCTTAATATTGAAACATTTTCTAAGCTACTTCAGGAAAATTTAGCGATGGTTTCCTAGTTCTAGTTTGCTGTAAGACCGTTAGACTGGGTGCGTAATCCATTTCCTGTTGCCGTGGTACGTACCCAAAACAAAATACCGTGCAGCGGAAAATTTAGGCTTGTTCAGTTAAGCGTGAGCTTAAAAGTTTGCGAAACACTGCTCTAATATACTTAGTCACTCTATGGCGTAATAACTTGAAATGTCATTGCCACACTTGCAAAGTACGCACCTATCCTATCTTGAGCTAGTTCTATCCAGTCCACTCATACCCTATCTATCTTGAGCTAGTTCTATCCAGTCCACCTCATTACACCCTATCCCTATCTTGAGCTAGTTCTATCCAGTCAACCTCATTACACCCTATCCCTATCTAGAGCTAGTTCTATCCAGTCACCTCATTACACCCTATCCCTATCTTGAGCTAGTTCTATCCAGACCACCTCATTACACCCTATCCCTATCTTGAGCTAGTTCTATCCAGTCCACCTCTTTTACACCCTATCCCTATCTTGAGCTAGTTCTATCCAGACCACCTCATTACACCCTATCCCTATCTTGAGCTAGTTCTATTCAGTCCACCTCATTTCACCCTATCTCTTTCAGTTTCATTCTAATGTTATCCTTCCATCTGCGTTTAGGTCTTCCCAATGGTCTCTTCCCATTGGGTTTGCCATCCAATACCTTGAACACGATTCTAAATTTTCTCTGCATGTTTTGCCCACCGTAATATACGAGACTTGATTACGCTAACAATGTATTGTGATGAGTACATGGTATTCAACTCATAATTATGCAACTTCCTCCACTCCCCTGTATCATCATCCCTTTTTGGACCAAATATACCTTGTTTTAAACCTTGTTTTATAAAATCCTTAAGTTAATTTTCGTCATGTAAGTTAAAAGACCACGTTTCACGACCATGAAGAACAACCGATAAAATAATTATTTTGTATATTCTGAGGTTTATATCTTTGAAACCAAGCAAGTTGTCAACATATTAAAAAAATTATTTGGGGAATGATTTGATTTTGATAGGAATAAAATTACTGGTATTTATTTTTTGTCACTCTTCACCATTATCTTCCTCTTCCCCTTCTTCTGGAAGAATCTCTCTCTATCTCTCTCTCTCTCCCCCCCGCAGGCGAGAGTTCGCAAGATTGTTTTCCAGAAGGATTAGGTCTTGTGAGATGAAGGATTAGCACTGTCAGTTGCACTGACACATCGCTAAATATTGGGAGAGAGATGTTTGCTACAGGGCGAGGAACAATAATTACCTCTTCAGTCAAGAGCGCCTTCTGTAGCCACAGCTGCTGGACTGTTTTATCTCTCTCTAGTTGAGGTATTTAACGTGTACCATCTAAACACGCACTTTATACTGTCACGTGGCTTACAAACTACGGTAACTTAACACATTGCTACTACATTGATACTAACTATTTTGCCATGCGGATTCCATCTTAACTTGAAGCACCTAAACACTCTAAGCACTATCACACTAAACTCGGACAAATTAATGTTCATACACTGGATTGCCCTAATATCTGCATTAGTAGGCACGGGTATGGTTTCTGGTGACAGAGAGGTCGGGTAATCGAATCCTTGCTGAATGTAATTGAGGGTGGTTTTTCAAAAAATAGCTTTCCACTAGTTATCTCTCTTTCCTCAAGCAAGTGCTTGTATACTTAAGTTATACTTTCCTGATCTCTACCTCCCATTAGTGTGATTAAATGTCCGGAAGGATAGTCAGATGCGGTTTGGGAAAAATTATCTTGTTTGAAAAATATTGGTAACGCTTAAGGCTGCCCCCTTGGTCATCGAGAAAGTTTAAATCACTGTCAGGTCAGGCCACACGGCTTAAAATACATTGGTCTGTGTCTTTTTATGGAACTACTTCTCTACTTTAAATAAACTTATACTCTATTTTGGCCTTCACCTACGACCACCCTTTGTAATGTCAGTAAGAAAGAGAGGAAATAAAACTATGAAACTTCTTATCTCAAGGTAAAGAAGAAAGCTCGCTGCTAGTTCCCAAATATCTTAAAAAATGCTGTTGTGAGATTATCAAAAAATACTTTATTTGTCAAAGGAAGGTTAAATCTATAACGCTTTTCTCATCAAGCCTTGTATCGCAGGTTCACAAATATGTTTAAAAGGTAGTTGAAAATTAGCGAGTGCCGCATTTTCATAATTTTTGTTCTTTTAATAAAACTCGTACTATAGGGATGTTAAAAGAAAAGAGCCCTGTTGGAAACATTCGACTTTATTTTGGCGTGAACTACATTTTGAAATAACGCATCGTTGTATCAAATATTGCTTTATAGCTGAGCGTGTGCGCGGCAATTTCTCGGTTAAAAGGTGGCCCCGTTAACCTACTATATAGATAATATGAGATGGTGTCTGTTCCTTTTTCACGCAAAAACAACTATACTAATTGTGATGAAACTTTGTATGGCCATGACTCGGACATCCGGTTAAAATATAGGCTAATTAAAATTTACATACACTATTTTTACTTTCTCGCTATCTGACAGGTATAAAAAGTATTGTGGTCATCAAAAAAAAAATTGAACTTTAGATTTTGATGAATCTCGAGGTTTCGTGACTCGACTCCCCCCCTCCCCCCCGAATCCTAAAAAGTGTTTTTTGAATTTCCGTCTACCTATCTGTCAGTACCTCCAACTAGAGCCTAAAATGTTTTACCAATCGGGCTAAAACTTGGTATCTAGGGTTTTCATAGGATTGCCCGAAGGATTTTTGGAATTGGATATCCAACCTTAAAATTAAGGGTAGTTTACTGAAGGGCAAAACGAGAAAAAGACGATTTTCTCGAACGGGGCTCTAACGATTTTGATTATATTTCATTTCTAAACATTTATAAATATTACAAACAAAATTGCTACCCTCAATATTTCGACAAAATTACTTTAAGGGCTCCGGTCTGATGCTAAATTATCATTTTTTATCATATTTCCGAAACTATTTGAGATATGAACATACTTATCATTGAAAATATGTATATATATTTATAATACAAATATTTTATAAGAAACATATTTTTATAAAACCTAAATCTTCTATACACAAATTTATATATTTTTTAACGTTTCGAACACTATAAAGGTAAAGTCTTGCGACCATAAAATAAATCAACCCGAAATGTTGATGGATGTCAACGTCTCATGACCCCCCGAACCTGAAAAAGTGGTTTTCGCAATGCCGTCTGTCTGTGTGTCTTTTTAACCCCAAAATAAAGAGTTGTTTAGTAAAAAGTGAAAAGAGAAAAAATAGATTTTTTCAAAATCGGCTCTAACGATTTTGATTAAAACTTGTATATAGGCGTCGATTAAGATTATAAATAAACTGGCTACTTTCATTTTACCATGAAAATAACTTTTAGGGTACTTTACAGAAGCGGAAATTTCCGTATCTCCGCAGCTATTTGAGATAATAAATAACTTATCATTGCAAAATTGTAGTACTATTAAAAATAAAAAACTTTTATATGAAAAATATTTTTATAAAACCAACAGTTTCTGAGATATTGGCAAATATATTAATACAATTTTGTGAGCATTAGTTGTAAAGAGATAGCTACTACTTAATAATTATGTAATGCCATAGAGTAATTAAATATAAGTAAGTCTCTCAAAAAGTTTGTTATTTTTCCTTTACCCTCCTAGGAGAAATTTTTGTACAACAATGATCAAGCTCCTCATTTTAGACTCAATAGTCAATATTTACATTTTTTACGGGTCAAAATTTATAAATTAGGAATTGAATAATAATGCGATGACCTGAACACCTAATAAAATGTTAAATTTTTAACCGGAAGTTGAAATTTTAATACGAAGTGTTGACCCTTGTGGACCCAAAATCGATCTTTTTTATTGGTACAAACACACAAATGAGAACATTAATTCTTTAAAAATAAAAATTATAAAATTTAAAACCGGGACTTAAAAAATGTTTTACGTAAGTATAGTACAATTTATGCTTGGGTTTGCTAGTGTATATTATTTTGTTTCACATATACTACGAGTTTTGAGTAAATGTCTCCATTTTTTAAACAATAGAGCGAGAAAGTCCTTGCGGGGTTCCGTACTAATTTTTTACCTTACAATTATATGTCTATTATATATAAAATATACACACAATTTCTTTTAAATTAAATACTAACGCCAATTTTTTTTAACATTGGGCACATATTTTAATATACATCCCGTAAGAAAAACGGGTAATTATCTAGTTTATAATTAGGTTGGTAATGGTTTTTAATCCAAGTCATGACACCTTGTCTCTTGGTAATAGCAATAGACTTTGTAAGCTTACAAGAATACAAAACTTAAACAACCTAACCACACTCCATCAAATGTCCATCTCTACCCCACCTCCTCCTCCCCTCCCCCCATTTTTTTGTAAACTGATCAATCTTTGAAGGGCAAACAGAAGTTCAATCCTCCTACTCTGACGTATAAACGAAAAGAATCGCATCACGTAGTCAATGACTCACTTTATTGTTTTTGTGTTTTTATTTATAAACTTTTCCCCTTATTTATTTCTCTGACCAATGTCTTTTTTTATATATATAAAAAAAGTTCATTGTCCTTCAAAGAGCCGATGATCCTCTTTCTCTCCCTTGTTTTGAAGTATATGTTCTCTCCCTTTCTGTTGAAACTTCCTCTTATTTGTCATCGCTTGTATCCTTAACTTCCGAAACGAATCAACTCACGACAAAGTGAAAAAATCCATCATATATATATAATGATTTATTTATATGTATATATAAGGTCCAAATCTTATTATATTTTATGGACTCACAAAAAGTATTCAATGCTTGCAAACATTTTTGACCCGGCGTGGAGAGGTTCTGTTTTAACTTGACCATCTGTCATTTCATCTGTATATCTATACTACGATAACTGTCAAATGCAAGAAAAGATTGCTTCCTTTCAGGAGAGACGAAGTGTACATCGTTTTTCAATTTGAGTACCCATTTACATATGTTTGCCCCTCAAAACCTTTTTCGTTTAGTAGTTCATCTCAAGTGATTTAAATTTAAAATGCTAAGCCTTCAGTTGAGTACCTAGGACCTATTTTTATTTACTTCTATTACCAGGCTGACGTCTTTAGTCACGTGAACAACTGTTATTCTCTATTAATGTATTGTACTAATAAATAAAGTAGTCATTTATTGTTTGTCTAACTTCAACATTAAGAAAAAATATCGGATTAAGACATCTAAACTAACTTAAATCTAGAACAGACACAACACCCAGATCCCGGCCGTTAGTTTATCACTGTGAAAGGTAAAGCCCATATTTCACCAATCATACATGTTTCGGCCATGCCGGGAATCTAGCCCAGGACCCTTAACTCAGAAGACAGACAGGTTACTAAGCTAAGATGTTGGATTCAAAGAGAAATGTTTACGATTGTAGTAACGATAAGGCTATTACATAATTCTTAACATGATGTACTTAGCATTTTTACTTTCTCTCAATCTTACAGGTAGAGAAAGTATTGTGATCGTCAAAAAAATCGAACTCGAGATTTTGATGAATTTTGACGTTTCATGACTTCCTGAATCCGAAAAAGTGGTTTTTGAATTTCCGTCTGACTGTCTGTCTGTCTGTACCTCCAACTAGAGCCTAAACTATTTTACCGATTGAGCTGAAACTTAATATCTAGGGTTTTCATAGGGTTGCCCCGAGGGGTTTTTGGAATTGGATATCTACCCCTAAAATTAAGGGTAGTTTACTGAAGGGAAAAAAGAGAAAAAGTCGATTTTCTCAAAATCGGCTCTAACGATTTTGATTAAATTTCATTTATGAACATAAATAAATATTCCAAACAAAATGGCTACTCTCAATATTTCGGCAAAATCGTTTTAAGGGCTCCGGTCTGATGCGTAAATTAACATTTTTTATAATAGCTCCGAAACTATTTGAGATATGAAATTACTTAGCATTACAAATATGTATATATATTTATAATACAAATATTTTATTCGAAACATATTTTTATAAAATCAATAACTTTCAATATATACGTAATTATATATATATTTTTAACTTTTTGGGCATTAAAGCTTAAGTATTGCGACCGTAAGAAAAACTAACCTGAAATGTTGATGGATGTCGACGTCTCATGACCCCCCGAACCCTTAAAAATAGTCTTTGCAATGCCGTCTGTCTGTGTGTCTATTAAAACTTAAAATTAAGGGTAGTTTACTGAAGGGCAAAAAGAAAAAAAGTCGATTTTCTCAAAATCGGCTCTAACGATTTTGATTAAATTTCATTTATGAACATAAATAAATATTCCAAACAAAATGGCTACTCTCAATATTTCGGCAAAATCGTTTTAAGGGCTCCGGTCTGATGCGTAAATTAACATTTTTTATAATAGCTCCGAAACTATTTGAGATATGAAATTACTTAGCATTACAAATATGTATATATATTTATAATACAAATATTTTATTCGAAACATATTTTTATAAAATCAATAACTTTCAATATATACGCAATTATATATATATTTTTAACTTTTTGGGCATTAAAGCTTAAGTATTGCGATCGTAAGAAAAACTAACCTGAAATGTTGATGGATGTCGACGTCTCATGACCCCCCGAACCCTTAAAAATAGTCTTTGCAATGCCGTCTGTCTGTGTGTCTATTAAAACTTAAAATTAAGGGTAGTTTACTGAAGGACGAAAAGAGAAAAATTTGGTTTTCTCAAAATCTGCTTAAACGATTTTGATTAAAATTCGTATCTAGGCGTTGATTAAGATTATAAATAAACTGGCTATTTTCATTTTCCTATGAAAATGATTTTTAGGGTACATTACAGAAGCGTTAATTTCCGTATCTCCACAACTATTGGAGAAACTAAACAACTTATCATTGCAAAATTGTAGGACTATTAGAAATAAAAAACTTTTATTTGATATATATTTTTATAAAAGCAGCAGTTTCTGAGATATTTGCAAATATATTAATACAATTTTGTGAGCTTTAGTTGTAAACATATACTACTTAAGTCTTAACGCAATAATACTCCAATGCCATAGAGTAATTAAATATAAGTAAGTATCTAAAATAAATGGTACGGCACACCGCACAGACTTTCTCTCTCCTTCTATAAACTCGTAAGATTTCTGAACGGAATAATGTACATTGTATCATCACCACTCCACATAAGAACACGCATAAAATAATATACAATGATATAGAATCAATGAGAAAAGAGGCGCATCTTTGTCCACCTAAGAGCATTTCAAACAGTTTAATGTCTTCCACAAGGGTCAACACTTCGTATTAAAATTTCGATTTCTGGTTAAAATTTTAACATTTTAAAAGGTGTTGCAGATCTTCAAGTCATCGCATTGATATTTAATTATTCATTTATACATTTTGACCAATAAAAAATGTAAATATTGACTATTGAGTCTAAAATGGAGATAGATCATTGCTATGCAAACATTTCTCCTAAGAGATTTAAGGAAAAATAACATACTTTTTTTAGATACTTACTTATATTTAATTACTCTATGGCATTGGAGTATTATTGCGTTAAGACTTAAGTAGTATATGTTTACAACTAAAGCTCACAAAATTGTATTAATATATTTGCAAATATCTCAGAAACTGCTGTTTTTATAAAAATATATGTCAAATAAAAGTTTTTTATTTCTAATAGTCCTACAATTTTGCAATGATAAGTTGTTTAGTTTCTCCAATAGTTGTGGAGATACGGAAATTAACGCTTCTGTAATGTACCCTAAAAATCATTTTCATAGGAAAATGAAAATAGCCAGTTTATTTATAATCTTTATCAACGCCTAGATACGAATTTTAATCAAAATCGTTTAAGCAGATTTTGAGAAAACCAAATTTTTCTCTTTTCGTCCTTCAGTAAACTACCCTTAATTTTAAGTTTTAATAGACACACAGACAGACGGCATTGCAAAGACTATTTTTAAGGGTTCGGGGGGTCATGAGACGTCGACATCCATCAACATTTCAGGTTAGTTTTTCTTACGATCGCAATACTTAAGCTTTAATGCCCAAAAAGTTAAAAATATATATATAATTGCGTATATATTGAAAGTTATTGATTTTATAAAAATATGTTTCGAATAAAATATTTGTATTATAAATATATATACATATTTGTAATGCTAAGTAATTTCATATCTCAAATAGTTTCGGAGCTATTATAAAAAATGTTAATTTACGCATCAGACCGGAGCCCTTAAAGCCATTTTGTCGAAATATTGAGGGTAGCCATTTTGTTTGGAATATTTATTAATGTTTATAAATGAAATTTAATCAAAATCGTTAGAGCCGATTTTGAGAAAATCGACTTTTTCTCTTTTTGCCATTCAGTAAACTACCCTTAATTTTAAGTTTTAATAGACACACAGACAGACGGCATTGCAAAGACTATTTTTAAGGGTTCGGGGGGTCATGAGACGTCGACATCCATCAACATTTCAGGTTAGTTTTTCTTACGGTCGCAATACTTAAGCTTTAATGCCCAAAAAGTTAAAAATATATATATAATTGCGTATATATTGAAAGTTATTGATTTTATAAAAATATGTTTCGAATAAAATATTTGTATTATAAATATATATACATATTTGTAATGCTAAGTAATTTCATATCTCAAACAGTTTCGGAGCTATTTAAAAAAATGTTAATTTACGCATCAGACCGGAGCCCTTAAAGCCATTTTGCCGAAATATTGAGGGTAGCCATTTTGTTTGGAATATTTATTTATGTTCATAAATGAAATTTAATCAAAATCGTTAGAGCCGATTTTGAGAAAATCGACTTTTTCTCTTTTTGCCCTTCAGTAAACTACCCTTAATTTTAGGGGTAGATATCCAATTCCAAAAACCCCTCGGGGCAACCCTATGAAAACCCTAGATATCAAGTTTCAGCTCAATCGGTAAAATAGTTTAGGCTCTAGTTGGAGGTACAGACAGACAGACAGACAGACAGACGGAAATTCAAAAACCACTTTTTCGGATTCAGGAAGTCATGAAACGTCAAAATTCATCAAAATCTCGAGTTCGATTTTTTTGACGATCACAATACTTTCTCTACCTGTAAGATAGAGAGAAAGTAAAAAGTATGTTATTTTTCCTTAAATCTCTTAGGAGAAATGTTTGCATAGCAATGATCTATCTCCATTTTAGACTCAATAGTCAATATTTACATTTTTTATTAGTCAAAATGTATAAATGAATAATTAAATATCAATGCGATGACTTGAAGATCTGCAACACCTTTTAAAATGTTAAAATTTTAACCAGAAATCGAAATTTTAATACGAAGTGTTGACCCTTGTGGAAGACATTAAACTGTTTGAAATGTTCTTAGGTGGACAAAGATGCGCCTCTTTTCTCATTGATTCTATATCGTTGTATATTATTTTATGCATGTTCTCATGTGGAGTGGTGATGATACAATGTACATTATTCCGTTCAGAAATCTTATGAGTTTATAGAAAGAGAGAGAAAGTCTGTGCGGTGTGCCGTACCATTTATTTTTAAATGGATGAAGCGAGGTCTACTGTTCACAGAACTATTCGTTTTTAATTATTATGGGCCGAGTTTGGACTTAATGACTTAAAAATGGTCAAAAAATAACCAACAGAATGATGCTAAAAATGTTTTTAAAATAATAATTAAAATATAAAAAAAGGACCCAAAAATGTGAATGAAAACTCGAATAACTTATATAGTGTAAATGAATAGCTCAAAGAGAATCTTTAAAAATCTAAACTAAAAGAGATATGTATGCAATGTGAAACCTTTAGTACCTAAACGCTTGATTTCCGCTAGATAATATGGTTTTACAAATACCTGCTTCAAGTAGTATTCAGTGTAGTGTTGCCAGGGTAAGCAGTTTTTGTCTAAACTGTACCTGTGAATTGTTATCATCACTCAGTAAAACACTCATTGACCTGATATCAATGAAACTACAGCCCTGTGTAAGGGGCGTAGATGGAAATGGGAGAATAGGCTACAAGTACAGTTTTAACAAACTCTGATTACCCTGGCAACACGCCACGCCATTGGTGGTATGATACTATTATAATGTCATAATCACTGAACAATGTTTGTTTTGATTTACGTAGCTCGAGTGGACGCAAGCGCTAAAATTGCTGGCTTAGCATGTATGAAGTAACGCACTAGAACGCTTACACGAGAACGCTGACCATTCATAACAGTAATTGAACTAGTTGGCCAGAAAAGGGTCCATTGCGGGGTATAAAATACCTTTACTTTTTGGCAACGGGGCTGTCCCACGATGCCGTACCGTATCAGATGACATCTTCAGGTCCTCAATAGTACTTGTACTTAGAGGTCATCCGTTGAGTTAAGGGTCCCGAGATCAAGCTCTGTAGAGGTCACGTTCAGTAACAGTCAACTTCATCGGTTTAAGTATTCACAGGTTAATCCAGTTTTTTCCCGAGCACGGGCGTCCAGTCTCTTTATTTCTTTAACTTTCGACTAACATCACATTTTGATTGATCTTTTAATAACTACTATGAACACCAAAATTGGTAAACGTAAATATTATTTCGAACCCACACAATTACCTTGCCTGCAACCTTACCCCTCTCGAAAGCTATTCTGACAGATTAAGCCCACAGGGTGTAGAGTCACGACAATATTGATCTTATAAAAGTTATTTGATGAAATAAATATCACGAAACTTTGACAATTCATCAAAGATCTTTTATAAAATAATATATTTTCCAAATATTTTATAAAGAATTTACATCATAGAGCATGCACTAGGATTTTATAAAAAGAAAATGGCAACATTTGAAACATGAGACGTAGTTAAAGATTTACTTGCACGAGATAAACATAATGTTTACTAAAATGACACAAACTCCACACTTAAATAATTTTTAAAGTGGTTTTTTTTTAAATTAATAGCTCAAGTTTGGTAGCAACCTTTAAAATGTTTTTGGTCAATTCTTAAATGTTATATCTGGTTCTAGCCCAAGTACCCGGTGCCCGGAAGAAATGTTTCTGGATTGCTTTGCTTCTGACTTGCTTTTAATTAACTTTGAAAAATCCAATTAACGTTTTAAAATTCCGGCTTCTAGGTGCATAGGTTCATGCGCAAGAGGTTACTAATTTAAAAAATTTCAGACCTCTGCATGCAGTGGATATCGTACAATGCTCTTTACAAAAATAACCTCTTAATTTAATTAATACAAGCCTATTAACTTTTCCTCGCAGCTTCCCTAGCGTTAATGTTTTTAAAACATATTCATTGAAACAATAACGTTTAAAATCACATATTTTTTAATTTCTCGTACAAAGAAGAGATAACGCAGCGTATTGGGTAGACTGCCGTTGATGGGGAGATGGGGCTCGAATCCCGGCGGGACTACTGTCGTAACATTACTTTATAATTTTTGTTCCAGCAAGTCAATAAGTTGATGTGTGCCTTAATTTTATTTTAACTCAAAGTCACCCGCTTCGGTGGCTGCATGGTCTAAGGCATCACCATCATGTTGGATTGGCTACTGATGACGGAGATATCGTGATTCGAGTCCCAGTCAGGTACAACTGAGGGTGTTTTTTTCCCTAAATTGTTTCCCACTCTCCTTCCACTCAAATGGGGGTAGATTATCTCTAGATTGATTCCTACCTCACCCCTACCCCATTAGAGTAATTATCATACATGCGTATAACCTGAACCGGTAGTAAGACGCAGTGATAAATAAACTTAACTCAAGTCAACAGATTTTATTATACTGTACGGTACATTTTATCTCAGTAGGTCAATAAACCAGTAAAATATTTTAAATTTGTTTATTTCATAGGCATAAAGGACCTCCCTTCTCCCGCTTCCAATCCCGCCAATAAGGGTAGGAGGGGTGGGTGGCGCCTGTCGCGTATATTGACACTTGACAGTCGGGTTTGACAGCGACGGAAACACATAGTTTCCGGTGAGGAAGTCGATCCGACTCCGATGACATATACAGGGATGGGAGGGGGGGTATGTAGGCATGCCCTCCCTCACCCTCCGCCCCACACCCTTTACAAGCTGCGTCTCACATTAAACGGGAAATCACCACAGGGTAAGCAATCAGGAGAAAATTTGCTGCGTCAAGTTTTACGGATGACATTGATTGAATCCCAAGGCATTTTTCACCTTTTCAGTTATTCGAGTTGGGTCCGTGTTGTTTTGAAATGTTGTTTAGATTGAGTCCAGGGTACAACACCTAACCTAATAAAATTTTAAGCAAAGCCATTAAAAATGTAAGAAGACAGAGGAAAAAGAGAAATTGTTGAAGGAACAGATGCTCCTATATTAAAAATGGAGATGTATGCAGGGTTGAATATTTGAAAACTGTCTCCTTCAATTTCCATCCAACAAACTTTAGGGATTCAATTCGGACAACCCAGAAATTAGGGTGGTACTCAATTAAATGTTTGGGACAAATCAATATTCTACAGTTTTACAAGGATAATTAAAGCTTGTTTGAACAGTAATTTACTTACCTGTGATTAGTTACCAGCCAATCGGTCCCCATTTGACCAACCATTCAGAGGCTCTGCTCTACACACCTCACATGATAAATTTATTTCAGTTGATACCTGGCCAATGAATGTTCTACTGGGTGATGAGAATAATAATTTAATAGGTAGAGTTTAAACTGACATTGCTTACCATGGCAACATTCCGTGGCACAACACTGCATTTAGGGCCGTATATAAAGTCAAAATTTGGAGTCAGCTATCCCTATTTCAACATGAACTGCTTGTTATTCGTATATTGTCAGAGTGGATGTCTTCCGATACTAGACTATAAATACGGCCCTTAGTACAATGGGATATTAGTTGACTTCCGAGACTAGATTGTAAATTACAGCCCTTAGTACAATGGGATATTTGTTAACTTCCGAGACTAGACTATAAATACTGCCCTTTATACAACGGAATATTGTTTGACTCCAGAGACGACTATAAATACGGCCCTTAGTACAAGTTGTTGACTTCCGAGGCTTTACTATAAATATGGCCCATAGAACCCTACATAATAATTAATTTAAATGCGCTCAATACAATGCTATAATCACACGATCATTACTGTTATTGTTTCCTAATATTTTCGTACGTTATAGAATATGAAGAGAAAGAAGTTGCTTTCTTTGCACTTCTTGCACACACATCTTCACGTGTCCTTGACATTGAACCTACAGTAGCCCCATGGCTTCTTTGGTGCTGACTGACAGTTCACAGCTGACAGCTGACAGTCAACATTTAGGTATATACCTAAATTTTGACTGTCAGAAGTGACAGCTGCTAAACACATGTTTTTTACAGATCATATGGTTCAGCGTAGGGATACATAATTTGGTCTGGTAGCTTTTCAAAGCTGTCAGCTGTCCGCTGTCAGTCAGCACCAAAGAAGCCATGGGGCTACTGTACGTATCCAAAATAGCTCAGATTTATAGTAAACCAGTGTTCACAGTTTGAATAATAGAGCTTTATATTAGGTAGTAATGAAGCGGTCCTACTTTAAATATTTCTTCAAAAGTTTTTTTTCCAATAAAATTTCATTAGATTTAGGTGAAAAAGCAGGACAAGATATTAATAAAAATAAATGTTGAAAAACAAACAAACTTGACACACACATATCTAAGCGTTTTTAGTTGCCAGACGTAGGATAGTTCCGTGTCCTTGGCTCTGCGTTTAAAATGTAATTGTCCGCAAGTGTAGCCACCAACAGTTGAACTAATTTCCCAAGTAATTTATATCGTGTGTAATTACGTGGTAGCTACACACCACACACAAAAACACACATATATGTGGTTCAGACATTAATATACTAGGGCCTACCGTGAAAAAAAAAGTTCCTTTAAAAAAACGGGGATTAGGGCGGCTTTACTGTACGGCAAAACGTACACAGAAGGATTTATTTACTAATTGTTTATAACTACCACTAATTTGTAAAACTACATTTTCAGTTCTCCCACCTGTAGATTGAGAGGAACAATTTTATTTTTAATATTTATATTTTTTAAAATAGGTTAGGGTCAGCATACAACTTTTTTAATAGACGCCCGCAACGGTTTCCGGGTGGTCTGAAGTATATATCTTGCGTCTTACCACCTTCTGACCTATATACGCTTTAATTAAGCTACTGGGGTAGGATTAAGGAAGTTATATCTTGGAGGAAATGTACTCGAATTCCCTCGGAGGTAAATTAGGAAATACAAAGCTATAAATTTTAATACAATTTCGTATCTTTATTTCAGCGTTGGCTATTCTTAGTTTTCCCAGAGTCCAACATTAGTAAAGTTCAATTTTCTTAAAAATAACCCTTATCTGAAAGCTTGAAAAGCTACCAGACCTACTTTCATGTATTCATACGTCAAGTCGTATGATATGCAGCTGTCACTTTTGATAGTTGCTATCAATATAATATGTAAAATAACACTAAAAAAATAGTAAAATGATATCAATGTTGACAGCAAAAAAAAATTGATTTTCTTAGAAGTGGACTGTACATCCTTCACAACAGTTTATTTCTGTGAAAAAGTGTAGTAAACAATAATATTTTACCGTTTACCACTCGGAATATAAGTAAATTGGAACTTTATGAGCTTGTTCCAGTTGATGTTTCAATAATAAATGGTTCAATTTTAACTCGAATTACCTGTTCCCCTTTCGACCTAATCAAGGCACGCCACTGGCTACACAATGCGAGTACTGTATTATTGTATTTACCTACAATAAAGGAAGGTGTGGTTGTTCGTAATGGAGGTTAGGTTAAGTTAGAGGAAGTCAACATTTCGTTCAATTACCGTGTTGACAGTTTGATGAGGCTGTGAAGAGTGGATATAAATAAATACAGTCAAATTTTAATAAATAATATTTTTTTTGTATCCATTACGGTTTCCAGCCTGTGGCCTGACTATGTTTTTTATTGAAGCCATATATTTTCCACTTCCGGTTTGCTAGGCCTGTCGTAGCTTTATATGCCTTATAATATTAACAAATTAGGACAACCACAACATTCAGTCCCCCAGCCGTTAATTTATCAATGTGAAAGGGTAACCCCATATTTCACCAATGGTAAATGTTTGGGACCATGCTAGGAATCAAAGCCGGGACTCTTAGCTCAGTAGGCAGACATGCTACCGACTGAGCTAAGGTGTCTGAAATTAACTTATTTGATAGCTATAAAAGCTATACCCTGATTTTGGTTGGAAGAACAGTTTAGAAAATTCAAACATATTTTTTATTTTGCAGTCAACGTTGATAGCATTTTACAATATTATGTATTATGATATTATTATAATAATAATTATTATTATTATTATTATTATTATTATTATTATTAACACCACGTCTTACTACCCTTCTGGTTATACGCACTACGCTAATGTTGTAATGATAGGGTGATTGTGATATGAAATGGAGGACCTACAGTTTAACGTGGAATCCGAACCCCGGTGGAGGCCTGGCATTCAACACATTCACAAGTTGTGATTAATACACATCTTGTCAGAGGGAAGGAATGGTTTGGCAATCAGATAATTCTGTGCCGGGACCGAGGATTGAACCCCGGACCCTCAGCACAGAAGCCTGACACCTTACCCCTAGACCACCAGGTCACCTTTACAATATTATAAGTGTTATTTGATAGTTATTTATTATACTAATCAGTTGACGTATTATAATATTAAAAACAATTTTCAGTAACTAATATAGGCCTATACTGTTCTTCCTACCAGAGTCATACTATACTAGATCTAATTTCATGTATTCATACGTCAAATTATGTTATCTGCAACTGTCACTTTCGATCGATGGTATAAATTATTATAAAATAATACGGATGTGCGAATCTTTGAAGGTCAAAGGTCAAATCTCCCTCGCTCTGACATCGACACCCATAATAAACTAAGCCTCTTCAAAACATTTCGAAGGAAAAAGAAAACTCCAAAAA
Source organism: Timema podura (assembly GCA_033556935.1). Taxonomy (NCBI): domain Eukaryota; kingdom Metazoa; phylum Arthropoda; class Insecta; order Phasmatodea; family Timematidae; genus Timema; species Timema podura. The sequence goes on from JAVRXN010000009.1 coordinate 91,037,038, forward strand.
ATATTAAGAACAGATTTGAAATATCTAACTAAAGATGATATTATTTCACCATCATTTTAGGACAGTATTTTAACAAGGACTAGAGATTAAGTGACAATTATAAGGAAAGCATAACTCGATTCAGATATGTGACAAAAAAAATAATAATAAAAAGTCTGGTTGTTTTATTTCTCTAAACCTTTATCTTTACCTAAATGCTACTTAAATTGATAATTTAAGAATTGAAAGTTGTTTCACGTGACAACAACTAAAACCTTATCGTCGTCTTCTTCTTCGACTTCAACTTCATTTCGCATTTCAAAGTGGGACTTTAAGGCACGCGAGTTGAGGTCAAGTGTTTTTACAGTTTTAATAGCTAAAATAGTTTTTACCCACAATAAATAAAATATTATTCCAGTAGAAACATTTAGTTTAATTTTATTCACCTGGTGATGTCAAAGATTTCTTAAATATCTGTCAAGGATGTCCCGAAATTTAATGACAACTTTTCCCCTTCATTTAAAAAGTTTCTCATCTAATGCCAAAATCCTTACGAATTTCCTGCTTGTTCTTTTGATACCGATACCTAATGTTATCGATAATTTTCTTTTAGTTCTAGTGATGAGTAAAGTATCGAATCTTTTCTTCTGATATTAGAAATGAGTAAGGTATCGAATCGATGCTTTTCTTCCCATACTAGAAATTAGTAAAATATTGAATCGATTATTTTAAACCTAAACTATAAATTAATAAAATATCGAATCTTTTCTTTCCCCCGATACCAGAAACTAGCTTAGCTAAATATTGAATCGATCCTTTATTCCGATACTAGAAAATAGTGAAGTATCGATTATTTTATTCAGATACTGACATGAGTAAAGTATCGACTATTTCACTCCGATACTAGTAATGAGTAATGAGTAAAGAATCGATTCTTTTATTCCTATAAGCCTATTAGAAATGAGTAAACTATAAAGTCGATACTTTTATTTCGATACTAGAAATTAGTAAGTATAGATTCCTTTCTTCTAATACTACAAATGAGTATTGTATCGGTATATATATTTAATTATCACATCCTTACCTACCTATGTCATCTTCGAAGATCAAGGAGAAATATAAATAACACTCCAAGGCGCGGTATTACTCTTCAAAGGCACCCGAATAAAATGGCCACCTCTCACATCTCTTCTTTAGTAGATGATTACAGATGGTTAATGTACGGAACATACTATGAGAAATGTTTCTAATTATTATGACGTGTTATTATATATTAGTTGGATGTAGGGGGAGAAATTGCACCTTCACGCATCATGGAGCTAACATAATATATACAACGGGACCGCCGCACAATTACGTTGTTAGTTTTAAAATAAAGTCGGACATCTCTATCCGCAATTATCCTTGGCGGATACATGGGAGCCCCCATGCTGTTAGCTTTACAGCCTCATTACCAGGTACTGCACGACCGAAACAAATATTATCAGTCTGAGAAATACAGTCAAATTTTCATAGGGAAGGCCTTTTAGAAGAACAAACTTTTTTTTTGTGGTCAAGCTTTATAACGTACTAATTTACTATATTTTTAAGGTTATTTTTAAGGTAATAGCAGAAGTCCCCGGCATCGACCACAGGGATTTTCTTTGCTTCAAACAAAGAGGAAAAAAAAATCTTCATTTTATTTCTTCCAACTCGGTTTTTAATGAATTTAAAATATCTAAAAAAAGTATTTAAATTCCAGTTTTGAGGTAAGCCTACACATATTTGTACATAGAGGCTACTGATTTTAAAATGTCAGCTCTCCGCGTGCGGTAGTATCGCGCAAAACTCATGACAGACAGGCAGAAAAACATTTAATTGTATTGATATAGACGGTCGGCATCGGTGGTCTAGGAGTAAGTGCTCACCCGATGAAAATTAATAACTGTGCAGTATCCTTTCGGTCTGTACTTTCGTCGAGAGCAATCGAGTAATTTATTGATTGCAATACTAAATATAATTGCTCATTTAAATTTTCATCGATACATTCAATTCTTCGTGCTATTGTTCGCCGAGATAAACTTAAGTTCTCAAATTTATGTTTAACATCAGGGCATATAATTACACTAGCTTGAATCATACACTTTTAATAAAATCTCCATCAGAAAACGATTTGTTTCTTTTGGATATTAAAAGAGCAATAGTAAAACTTGCCTTTGTAGCTACTTCTTGTTTTGTAATTTGCCTCGTAAACACATTTTGCTGTGAAGACAAATTTTGAATTAATTTATCTGTTTTCTTTCTGGCTTCTGGAGCTAAGTCGGAACCGTATTCGGAATGTTTAGTAATTAAATGTCTTTTAATATTATACTCTTTTAACACTGATAAACTTTCCTGGCGAAGGAGGCAAACAGCCTTGTTATTTACTTCAGTAAAAAAAATATTTGTTTTCTACTTTTCATAAAAAACACGACACTCTTGTTCAATTTTTCATTTTATATTAATTTTTGACTTATATTTAACAATTTGTATCATCGTTTCTCCTATCTAATAGAAGAAGTGACGAATACATTTTCAAATATATTTATAAACAAGGAAGGAAAGGAACAAACATAAGAGAGATATACAAGTTTAACAAATCAGTTTATTTAAATTCAAACAAGACGAAACAATTACAAATGTTAGGGCGAGATCTTATCCAAAACATTCCATTATTTATTATATAGGAAATTAAATCAATTACTTTAGACATCGTTATCCCAATAGGGACGTTAGGGTGAAACACCTTGGTTAGACCTGCGATCAACACAAGTATAGTTGTGTCTATATTGTGAAAAGGTGCAACTCGTTAAAGTAGAACTAACACACATTCTACTACGAGATGCATCTGCCTCAGCACAACGGCAATTTAAATTGGAAGCAATTATTAATTTAAGGTTAAGCATCAATACATAACACCACTCCAGCCTTTCGCTACTAAAATTTGACCAAAAAGGTATTTACAAGAATAATAGTTAACGATACTTAATTCTAGAAAATCCTAGTTTAAAGAGTTACAAAGTTGGTAGTTAAATGATCTAGCTAGCATGAGTTAACTCCATATATAGTCACGAGATACAAAGGTTAAGTTGCTAGAAGAGGAACTATAGGTTTACAAATACTGTGGCCGGTCTATTCCTCATTAGTACTGCCTGGTCTTTCAATAGTATATTTAAATATCAACACAAGTCTGAACACAGACTATAACACCAGCAACCAGTTAAACATTAACTAATTCAAATGGCGCCTGAAGGGGGCCGGGTAAAATAAATAATACCCCGCGGGCCACTACTCTCTAGTAGTAGCATACCCACGAGTTGATCACCGTAGGAAGGTGCACCAATAGAAAGATTAGACACTGGTATCAGTCAAAGACCCAAATAGGTCATGGAACAAAACTCTAGATAACCTGATTTCCACCAATATTGGTTGTAAAGATTTACACTGACCCGAACATGGCCATACAGTATATGGCGTCAAAATATTGCCCAGGTATTTAAGATAATGTCTTATGGACATGGAAAAACAAGCCAGAAACTCTGGCATATTAAACTAAATCTTATAGACATAGAAAAACAATCACGAGAACTATATCTAAGATAGCTAGATTAAGTACGCAATAGTCACAGACTTGACTTCTCTGCAGCGAGGAGGAGAGACCGACGCCTCAAACATCATGATCTCCACTTACTTAGTCCACTGGTCCATGGTTCACTTCTAGGCAGCTCCTCCGATGAATCGTTACAATAGAATACCAAATGTCAAGCGAGGGATGGCTGTTTTATACAAGATGCACTGACGTATTAGGAAACGGACGTCAACCAGGAAAAGGTGGGGTGGTGAGTTTTCAGAATTTAGCAAGAAGACAACTAGCGCTAGAAGACGGCCACTGAGCCCAGCACAGAGAAGCGACTCGTAATTTTTGTTTGGTCTTTCAAGCGTTCAAGAAGTCTTTGTATTGTAGCTCCAGGAAGTGTTTAAACAGTCAGCTGGGGCACTTTCCTCCAGTTTGGGCTATTCCAGCAACACGATTTCACCATGAGTTTATATCTGCCACATTATTAGGATTTATTAGTTCTTGTATTTATAGTGATAATTTTATATAAATAAGGTATTTTGAGTGTACGTGCTAACGGGTAATTAGCACGTTACAGCTTTAATATTTAAAAAAAATCTTATTGACATAGGCCTACGTAACGTAACGCGAGCGAAACAACCACCAGCCTGGCATTCAGTACTCAACTGATCGGAACCAGTGAGGCGTCACTTAGGGCAGTTTCATAGTCAGATTTAGTACGCCTAAAGTGCGAGTCGATACTAAATACAGGACGACACCTACCTAGACCAAAATGGAATGGCAGTTTCATATGCGAAACTGGCCCATTCCATTCATTTCAGGTAGGTGACGTCTGTATTAGTATCAACTCGCACTTTAGGCGTACTAAATCTGACTATGAAACTGGCCTTAGTCTGTTGGAGTGATCAGGGTTGCCAACTATTTGGTCTCAAGCAATAGAATACAAACATGGAATAGGTATTTTGCCCGGCAGGAGACTTGTTACTAGGATTATATTTAAAATTTAACTATTGTTTCTAGAATTTTATATATATATATATATATATATATATATTATATATATACATACATAGATAGCTTGGCGAGCCACATAAAAATACGTGGCGGGCCGCAGTTTGCCCAGGTCTGATTCTAGTAGCTTTTCTAGCTAGTACCCTTCCTATGAGTACTTATCAACGATTTAAAATAGTGTACCGTATGTCATTTAATTTTACTTGCTTGCTGAATCAGTTGATTATTTCAGCAGGCGACTTACAAACAAACTTTAAGTCTAAAACAGCCACTTCGGTGGTCGAATGAACAAAGGCATCACTCCCGCAATATAATGGCCTGCCAATGACGGGGAGATCGGGGTTTGAATCCTTGTAGGGTGTATATTGAGGTTTATTTACCCTACAATGGTTTTCTCCTCTACCTTCACGCAAATGCAGGTACACATTCTCTAAATTCTACTTTTATCATACTTAACACATTATAGTAATTACTACATATGTGCATAGCCCAAATGTGCAGTAAGACGCGACGCTAACAGTAAATCAAATATTTACAACAAACAATTAGTATTTTATCTCACCCCCGTTAATAGTCTTATAAAAAGAGTACTCAATAATTGTTGCAATCCAGAAAAGAGTAAACAAAATAACCGCTTCGGTGGCCGCGTGGTCTAACGCGCTACTCTTGTAGTAGGCTAGACTTCCGATGACGGAGAGATCGAGGTTCGAATATAGGTCGGTTGTACTGAGGGTGGTTTTCCAAAATGGTTTTCCACTCTTCCTCCACACAAATGCGGGTATCACTTATTTAAATATAACCTTCCTAATTCCAAAAACCATTAGCGTAATTAGTACACTAGCGTATAACCCGAAAGGGTAGTAAGACGCGGTGCTAAAAAAGTAGACAGAATCTTCCATCTTTTTCTAAAGCAGCGTCTTTGTAAAGACGGTGTCTTTGAATTAAAACCCGCTTCCAACAGAGAAGAAAACATCTAAAATAAATATGTGGTATTGAAGTGTGAGGATACCATTGTAAAGGGGGTCTCAGGGGTAGGCGACCAAATTATAGTCCAAGCTCTTTATTCCCTCCCTCTTAACCCCCCTCCCCCTCGTTTCCTCCCCCGAGGCCAATTCATCAAATAAAAATGTGGTCACGTCCCTTTTGGAAATCACACGACTTATAGCGACGGCTCTAATACGCACTCTAGGCGAGAGAAAGAATCTTTTGTTCAAACATTCACCGGCTTGTAAGGTATAATTAGTGTACGCAGAGATTCACCGCTTGGCACGCTGGCAGTGACAACAAATGAGTCTCGAAATATCTTCAGCGCCGTTCACACGGACGAGTTTTACAGCTAACGTAAAGATGGTCAACCGTTTCTTAACTGGTTGAAATGTAGAGAACCCGATAAAAGGTCAGTGTTTTGCAGTTTTTATGGAAAAACTTTTTTTGATCAAAATAAATCAAATATGGTTTCAGTGGAAACATAGAGTTTGATTTTCTTCACATGTTGATATCAACAGATGTTGAATATCTGTCATCTCATGAGCATATTCGTATTAGATGAGAAATTTTTTAAATGAAGAGAAAAGTTGTCATTTAAATTCCAGGACATCCTTGAAAGATATTCAACAAATGTTGATATCACCACGTGAAGAAAATTTAAACTATGTTTCTACTGGAGAAATATTTGATTTATTCTTATTAAGTTGCGGCAGAAGGGAGCGTGAATATTTTATTGTTTTTATAGCATTAAATTTTGTTGGCCAAAATAAATTAAATATTTCTCCAGTAGCAACATAAAGTTTAGTTTTCTGCACATGCTAATAACAACAGATCTTGAATATCTGTCAAGGGTGTCCTGGAATTTTGTCAAAACTTTTTCTCTTTATTTAAAAGTTTTGACAGAATTCCAGGACACCCTTGATAGATATTCAAGATCTATTGATATCAGCATGTGCAGAAAATTAACTCTATGTTGCTACTGGAGAAATATTTGATTTATTATGGCCAAAAATTTCAATTCTGTAAAAACTGTAAAAAATACTCGCTCTCCCTTCTGCCGCACCTCAAGACATGGAAAGAGCTTCAACAAGAAGGCTGGACCAGTAGGTAGTTCATCTTTCTGGGCTACGAGTGATATAGCCCAGACACGCATATATATATATATATATATAAAATAATTGTTTTGTTATAAAAAACTGCAAAAATACTTACCTTAAATCGCCTTCCCTTCCACCCAGCCTTATTTTTTTTATTTAGCACCCGTCTTACTACCCGTTCATGTTATACGCTTAAGTACTAATTACGCTAATGGGTTAGGAATTGGGAAGGTTGAATATACAGGAAGTGAACCCGCATTTGCGTGGAGGGAGAGTGTAAAACCATTTAGGAAAAACCACCCCAGTTCACTCAACCGAGATTTGAACCTCGATCTCCCCGTCCTTGGCAGTCGAGCTCAACACGACTAGCGTGTTAACTAACTATGCCACCGAGGTGGGTCCCCCCGGCCTTAATCATGCATAGCCTCTATGGTCGTTGTGAAAGATGGTTTGTTCAGTTTGGAAGTTGAGAATAATAACCATGGAGAGAATCTATCTCTACTTGCACAACCGGACAGTACTAACTTCCGGTTAATCCAAACAATCTGGAGCAAAGATAATTATATTAACGCACGCGGCTCAAGGCCCCGATGTAAACAGAGCTGACCAAAGTTTACCAGACGAAATCGACATTAATAACTAATAACAATGAAAATAGCTTACGCAAATAACACTCCATGTGAACATCACTCTTCGTGGTGTGCCAGCTAATACCAACGAAAATAACAGTGTTACGAAGTTATTTTGAAGCACACAGTTTACGCACTGGTGTGAACAGCGCTCACCTCAGTTTGCCAGCTAATACCAACAATAATAACAGTGTTGTTCTGTTAATACAAACATTGTTTGGCACTTGGAGGCTCACTCGCCTTCCTATAACAATACTTCGGGGTAATTGTTGCTTGATTTGTACTCTGGAGGCAGGTCTCCCCCTTTCCCCTCTCCGGTAATCATCAACCACGGCTCTAGGCGAGGTGCTATTTAGCTTTCGGAGCTTCAAACGGGTTCCGGGTTCGAGGTGCCAATTAGAGCTTTAATGTAATCATCTTACATCGTAATAATCCGATATTAAAATAAAAGTATCACATTGTTGTAACATTTGTTTTTTTCTAAAATTATTTAGACCTATCTAATTTTCTGAAATAATCAACTATTTTTGATATTTTGTGAGGTCAAGCCTCGGAGATCACAACTCGCATGGTCTAACACGTCACTATCGTTATAGACTGGATTGCTGGGGTCGGGGAAGTCGGGACTCGAACCCCTATGGGGTGTGCTAGATGAGCATTGTTTGCAAACATTGTTTCTTCCTGTTGCTCACAAACATAGGTAAATAGTTCGCAAACACGGGAAAAACATTATTTGCAACTTCAATGATGAAACTTGTTCCCCCATCCAGAATTAGTCAAGTACAAGATGTCTGCCGAGGATGCTATTGTGGTTTGTGTTTTGTATGTAGATATGGACTATTCAAGAGGACATACAAGACTAAAACGGTGGGGGTTTCGTACATTAGTATCGTGTAGGCCCGATGGCCCATATTTGACCTTTGACCCCGATCTGTGTGACGTCATCATTGCTTGTGATGTCGCAACACTCCCCCCTTCCTCCTTATATGTGGCAACGGTTTTCCCAATGACGTCATCACTTGTAGCAACCTGCTGACTCATACCTGGCGCCAATTTGGCGGCTTGACAAGACAAGTCGAGACAGGAATAGATCACGACCTTGAATGATGTCACAAACCTCCCCCTCTCCCTTCTATGTGGCAATGGGTTTTCCCCGGTGACGTTATCGCTCATTAGGGTGATGTCACAACTAGAGATCCTTGACACAGCTCTGATTATGGACATCAAGGGTCCTCTCTCCAAATGGAGGCCTCACAGTGATTTATAATCCTCAGTTAGGGGCCCTATCCCCCCTACAAACTTCTACTAAAAATGGTTGTATGGTATCTACAGTCGACATGTGGGGATGTAGGTATCCGCCATACCAACATGGAGAACTGTTGGCGAATATAAGTGGTAGGGAAGAGTAAGGTAGAAATGTTCCAGCGTTTACGTGGAGCGAGGGAAGAGGGAAACCATTTAGTGAGAACTAGTGACAGTACACCTAGCGAGAATTCGAACCCCCGACCTCCCCACCATAACTAGATAAGTTACACTCACCCTTTCTGGCTAAACTTCTATATATTAATTATGATAGTGTGGTAGGGATGATTAAGAAAATGTTCCAGAAATTTACCTGGAGGGAAAACTACCAACAATTTATCAAGCAGGGAATCGATTCCAACCTCCCCGCCAGAATTAGATGAGCATGAATTTAGACGGCGTGCAAACCTCGATAGCTTTCGCAGAGTTAGCAAGGCTAATGTATGTTAGAACGGTCATCCAATCAAATACTTCCTTCCCGTGATTGATACACCCCGAATTCGCGAGAGTGAAAAATAAGACGAAATCAAAAATCAGGCTTGTCGACCAAGTTTTCCGTTTGATATAATTAGACCAGTTACAATGTGTATCAGCATTTGGTGCGGGATAACCATACAACCATATCCCCCAACTGCGGATCCTGAGAGTACATCAACACTCCGTGATGCAAAAGAACAATTATTGACATTTAAATATCATTTAATAATCGCAACTATATTTTGTTTACATAATAAATAGATAACTTTTACATAAATTTATAGGTAATATCAAATACAATTATGAGGACCTTGAATCAATATTAGAAATGCCAAACAAAACAAAAGAGTATTAAAACAACAAGGTTTAATTTGTATAATTTGGTTTAAGGTAAGGTGTCAAGTTCACACACAACCACACACACGCAAAACAAATCTAACACATTCATTTATAAATTGTAACTGCTGTGACGGTAGAATGATACCCAAGGAGAAAGTAAAAAGGAACTAATTTTGAGGGTAAAATATCAAATCCACACAAAATTCTAACATATTCATTTTTATTTATAAATTGTAACTGTTGTGATGATAGAATAAGGCCAAGTCGTAAATCACAGGCTATTCAAATACTGGGAGGGAGCAGTAGCCTACACATGACAAGTTAGTTTGCTTGTTGGAAGAGTATCAAAATCAATTCGCTAATAAAGTGTTATATTTGCTGATTATGAGGTAATATAAATGTACAAACAAAGAAGTTTTGTTTTTAAAATATCTTTTAAATATGGTATCAACCATATTTTGTTGACATATAATAAATTATATAAATTAATATGTAGTCTCAAATACAATTATGGGGCCTTGAATCAAACATTTTAAAACAATAAATCAATGATATAGAATTGTATAGTTGGGAGAGGGTAGCAAGATTATTTAATATATATGATGTCATAAGCATGTCAAACAAAAACAAGTTTTATATTCAGAAATATTCTAACGGTCTCAAGCCAAAATTAGAGGAAAGTGTAACCCACATTTGCATGGAAGGAGAATGGAAAACCTATTATTAAAACCTACCTAAATACGCCCGACGCTGATCAAGGAATTTATAATATATCCTTTAAATTGAGTATTATGGCGTGGATTTGTTTAGCTTACCCTAATATTTATTAAAACTTATAATGTCCGTTTACAATACTCACAGAGCTCCCATCGTTCTACATACCGTATTTAATATTATCACAAGAAGGAAGTAAGGTTGAATAAATTAATTTACTAAGGGAAATCGATTTCAATTTTCCAGAGCTGGAGGTGGGAAACGATTTATGAAAATTTACCCAAAAATAACTTCCGGTGGGATCAAACCCTGCCCTTGCTATAACTATTATCAAAACCTGTTTCTAAAATGGAAACTCAAACGTAATTATCTGGTGATCTGGCACACATATTATTTATAAACCACATGAACTCGACACATTTTTACTATTATTATTATTTTTATTATTAATTAGCACCACGTATTACTACCCGTTCGGCTTGTACGCTTAAGTACTAGTTACGCTAATAGATTGAGAATTGGGGAGGTTTAATTTACAGGAATGAGCCCGCATTTGCGTGGCGGGAGAGTGGCAAACCATTTAGGGAAAACTAGTTCACCCGACCAAGACTCTAACCTGGTCTCCCTTTCCTCGGTGGTCAAGCTCAACACGAATTAAGTGCGTTAGCCATCTACGACACCGAAGCGGGTTAACTTGACAATTAGTTGGTGTAGCCTGCAGGGGGTCAACCCTTAGGGAAGTGCACCCACCATCGGTCTACCATGCAGCTACCCCCTGGTAGGACCTGTGACATAGTGTGCCTATCGACACAGTGAGGAAACATACCCGCATTAGCGTGGAGGCAGAGTGGGGAAAACCCCACAGTGGACGCACTAAGAATCCAAAACCCTCGATTACCCCCCGTGTGAGGGAGGCTATCTGTAGAATGGAAGCTTTAGGTAGATTTTCAATAAAATAAGATTAATAATGTATAACTAATATAATATTATTGTTGTAACAAACGCACGTTATAGTTTCGAAGCTGAGTATACAACAACCGCCTTAGACCACGCAGCCACCGAAGCGGGTACGCAGTGTTCGGCAAACTGTGTGCCTATGCTTGTATGTTATTTAACAGACTTTTCGTAGTAAACAAAAAACTATTTGTTTCTAAACCTATTCATATTCTGAAAATTGAAAAATGACCCCTGGCACGGGAATCGAACCCAGGACCTTTGCCTTAGTACGCCAATGCTCTAACCACTGAACTATCCAGAAATCGTCCCGTGCCCAGGGTCATTCTTAACTCACATTTTAAGGAATAGTCTATGATGGACGTGCGGAAATCGTTGGCGACATGTGTTTTTTTATTAAGATCAATTGTACAAGTGGCAGCATTAAGCCAACTACCGAGTCGAAGATTTCTGCGTTATCTGATAGCTTGTGATCTTAGTAAAAAAATTGTAAAGTTATCTGTTAATTATCTCAACAAAATATAGTTGCGAATATTAGATGACATTTAAAATAAATTTATTTCCATCTCACCTCTTTTGGTGCCTCTGCTGTTGTTTCTTTTACAAGCCAGGTGTCAATTTTATAAATAAATAAATGAATGTGTTAGATGTGTGTGTGTGTGAGCTAGACACCTTAATTTTATAAATAAAAAATGAATGTGTTAGATTTGTGTGTGTGAACTTGACACCTTACCTCAAACCAAATTAAGTTAAACTTATAAACTTTATCCAAACAGTGAAACTGTTTGCGATGATCATAATAATAATAGTAATAATAATAGACTTGTTTATTCATTCTACTCATTTTAATATATATATTATACAAATAAAGCCTTGCTGTCTTAATGCTCCTTTGTTTTGTTTGGTATTTCTAATATTGATTCAAGGTCCTCATAATTGTATTTGATGTTACTTGTTAATTTATGTAAAAGTAATATATTTATTATGTAAACAAACTACAGATGCGATTATTAAATGATATTTAAATGTCAATAATTGTTCCTTTGCATCCACGGGGTGTTGATGTGCTCTCTGGTATCCGCCAGTTAGGGGACATCCTTGTATGGTTTTCCCGCACCAAATGCTGGTACACATTCTACCTGGTCTAATTATATCAAACGGAGAATCTGGTCGACAAGCTTTACCTGATTTTTGATTTCGCCTTATTTTTCACTCTCGCGAATTCGGGGTGTACTCAACCACGGGAAGGAAGTATTTGATTGGATGACCGTTCTAACATAAATTAGCGGTGCTAGCCTCACTAAATTATTATTATTATTATTATTATTAGCACCGCGTCTTACTACCCGTTCGGGTTATACGCACTTACGCTAATGTGTAATGGTTGGGTGATTGTGAGATGAAATGGAGGACCTACAGTTTAACGTGGAATCCGAACCACGGTGGAGGCCTGGTACTCCACACATTCACAAGTTGTGATTAATACACATCTTGTCAGAGGTGAAGGAAGGGTTTGGCAATCAGATAAATCTGTGCCGGGACCGGGGATTGAACCCCGGACCCCCAGCACAGAAGTCTGACACCTTAACCCTAGACCACCAGGTCACCTGCTAGCCTCACTAAAGATATTGAGGTTATAATTGCTGTGGGCACGCCGTCTAAATGTCAGGCTCATATAATTCTGGCGGGGGACTCGCAAATGCGGGTTGCTCTCAACCCCGGGAAGAAATATTTGATTGGATGGCCGTTTTAACATACATTAGTGGTTATAGCTCTGTGAAAGGTATCGAGGTTTGAATCCTTGTGAGCACGCCGTCAAAATGTCATTCTCATCTAATTCTGGCGGGGAGGTTGGATTCGATTCCCTGCTGGGTAAACTGTTGGTAGTTATCCCTCCAGGTAAAATACTGGAACATTTTATTAATCATCCTTACCACACTACCATAATTAATATATAGACGTTTAGCCAGAAAGGGTGCGTGTAACTCATCTAGTTATGGCTGGGGAGGTCAGGGGTTTGAATTCTCACTGAGGTGTACTGTCACTAGTTCTCACTAAATGGTTTCCCTCTCCCTCACTCCACGTGAACGCTGGAACACTTCTACCTTACTTCTCCCTACCAACTTATATTCACCAACAGTGGTCCATTGTGTTATGGCGGATACCTACATCCCAGTGGTCCATGTTGGTATGACAGGTACATACATCCCCACATGTCAACTGTAGATACCATACAACCATTTCTAGTAGACGTTTGTGGGGGGATAACGGCCCCTAACTGAGAATTATAAATCACTGTGAGGCTTCCATTTGTAGAGAGGTCCCTGAATGGCTTAATTAGAGCTGTGTCAATGCTATTTAGTTCCGACATGACTCTAATGAGCGATGACGTCACCGGGAAAACCCATTGCCACTTAGAAGGGAGAGAGGGAGATGTTTGCGACATCATTCAAGGTCGTGATTTATTCCTGTCTTGACTTGTCTTGTCAAGCCGCCAAACTGGCGCCAGGTATGAGTCAGCAAGGTTGCGACGGAGCGATGACGTCATCGGGAAAACACAATGCCACATAGAAGGGGGAAATGGGGAGGGTTGCCAGGGTCAATGAATTCATGTACTAGTTCACGGTTTCAAAGTCACGGTCTATTCCTCTCTCGACTTGTCTTGTTGAGCCACCAAACCGGTGCCGGGGTCGCGATGACGTCACCTGTAAAACCCATTACTACATAAATGGGGAGGGTTGCGACATAATTCAAGGTCGTTATCTATTCTTGTCTAGACTTGTCTTTCCGATCTGCTTAACTGGCGCTAGGTATAAGTCAACAGGGTTGGGACAGATCGATGACGTCATCAGGAAAACCCATTGCCACATAGTAGGGGAGAGGGGGAGAGGTGCCAGGGTTAATGACCTCATGTACTAGCTCACGGTTTCTAGGTCACGATCTATTCCTTTCTCGACTTGTCTTGTCGAGCCGCCAAACTGGCGCTAGTGTGGCGATGACATCACCGGGAAATACCTATTACCACATAGATGGGAGGGAGAGTTGCAACATAATTCAATGTCGTGATCTATTCCTGTCTTGACTTATCTTGTCAAGCCACCAACTGGCGCCAGGTATGAGACATCGGTGAGAACCCATTTCTACATCATTCAAGGTCGTGATCTATTCCTGTCTCGACTTGTCTTGTCAAGCCGCTAAGCTGGCGCTAGGTATGAGTCAGCAGGGTCCATCGGGCTTATATGCTACTTACATTGCTTCTAAATAGTTCATACTATGCTAATAAAGCTTCTGACAACTGAAACTCGACAGAGTGGTTATAAGAACTTCACTCGCATTGAGCCAGGTTGAGTCCGTCATCACTGGGGCTCCTCAGTATCAATGCTCAGTGAAAAAAGCACAATCAAATGTACAGTTGCTAAACGACTAACTTTTAACATGTGAATCATAAAGAGGCAATTGTAATCGTAATGTTAAGTATGCTTAAGCTCTTCTGAGGCAGAGTTTTGGGAAAAGGAGGCTGGGTCACTACCTGAACCTAGTTTTGTGTACTCGGTTGTTTGACTAGAGATGGATATTTGTGTCCTCTCAAGTGAAATCATATTTAAAATTAGCTTTTTTTTTAAAAAAAAAAAGCCCCTTTATGGCACTTAGCGAAACCCGTGTTGAAAGACTCAAACTCTCCTATGAACGACTGGCCTGGACCACGTTTTTTACTGTCGACAATCTTGTCAAACACATCCAGACACGCAAACTTTGAATCTTGTGAGCAATTTGAAATGTATGACAATAAACGCAAAAGGAAACACACAAACTTGTTTCAAACAGTTTGAAACATATCCCAAACTCTTTCCGAAATTACTAAAAAAGCAGTTCTAAAACAATAACAACATCATTTGCAAATGACTGTCTGCAAACAATTTCCGGGAAATGTTTTCAAGTGCGTACTAGGCTTTTGACGGTTCAGCCACCGAAGCTGATACTTTGCGCCTAGATATTTAAAACCCTAATTAGATGGCTAAGCCTATTTTGGTGGTCGAATGGGATAAGACGTCACTATCCCAATAGTCTGGACTACCGATGACGGGGAGATTGGTGTTCGAATACTGGTAAAGTTTTTTTCAGCACCACGTTTTACTACCCATTCGGGTTATACGCCGATGTACTAATTACACTAATGGCTTACGTACTAGGAAGGTTTAATCGAGAGAAAGTGCATCCACATTTGCGTGTAATGAGAGTGGAAAACCAACCTCACAGCACCCGACCAGGATCAAACCTCAATTTCTCCGTATTCGGCAATCTAGTCTAGAACTAGATTAGCGCGTTAGACCACAAGTCTACCGGAGCTTAGGGCCTACTGAGGGTAGTTTTCCTAAATGGATTTACACGGTCCCTCAACGCAAATGTGGGTACACTTCCTCTAAATTCATCTTTATCTTCCCTAACACATTAGCGTACTTAGTATTTTAGCGTATAGCTCGAACGGGTAGTAAGACGTGGCGCATAGAACAAATCAAGGAACTATGGCTCAGTATATAACATTAAGCTTGTGGCCCTGAGTTAAGTTAGTTTGTAAATCGAGTAAGGCACCATAAGCTTAGAACAGACACAATAATTACAATCTACAATCCATGAAAGTATCGACACCCTACATATAAAGTCCACGAAGAGGTGTCCAATTGTAGTTTAATAGGACCGTACCTGGGTGTTACGTGTCGCCACTAACAGATCTCTTGGAGATACTGTTGAGGCCTATCTGTCGCGTGACTTCGCGAGAGAGCTTCGTGTTTGACTCCAACTGGGAGGGGAATAAAAACACAGTTCTGTAAAACAAACTACTCGCAATAAAACACACAAATATTTATACTGCCGGGTATGTAGCGTGTGGTGCTGGAAACCCCAGCGGCTCAACAGAGTTATAATTTTTTAAGGGATTTTTATATTTTAGTGGTTTTTAAAATATACGCTTTCAAATTTGTTTTCATACTACCTGTCCGGGCTATTCTCACTTAATTATATTGGAGAAGGGATGTAGTACAGTCAGCTATATATCGGAATGAAACTTTTTTTTGACAGCTATAAAATCTACTAACACAGTTTTGATAGATTTGTAAGTTAAGTAGTTTGATCTGCATCTGTATAATATTATTATTTCTGAGGGTACACTAGCAAAAAATTGGTTTATTTGATTAATTTAGCACCGCGCCTTACTGACTGTTCAGGTTATACACATATGTACTAATTATGCTCGTAAGTTAGGGATAAGGTAGGTTGAATTCAGAGAAATTGTACGGGAATTTTGTGGAGGGAGAGTGGAAAACCATTTTGTGAAAACTATCACCAGTACACCCGACTGAGATTCGAATCCCGATCTCCCGGTCATCGGAAGTCTAGTCTATTGCGAGATTGACGCCTTACACTATGCGGCCACTGAAGCAGCTCAAAAAAAGTTGAATCCCACTAATGTACATCATACATCCCTAGTAGTGTACCTATCTATGTCTCACCAGTTATAAAAAATAAAATACAGACGAATCTCAATAGATCGAGTTGAATCACTAGAGAAATGAGACGGAATATTTTTCCAATATTTTTTCCATTTCTGTAAAATAATTATTTCAACTGATTAAATGGAGCTAATGTAATCAAGATATAGCTATCACAAATTTCAACGTTTATACTTAAGATTAATTTTTCCTAAAAGCGTTAACACCAGAAACATCATCAAACGTGCTTCGGTGGCCGCACGGTCAAACGCACTACTCTCGCAATAGACTAGACTGCTGATGACAGGGAGATCGGTGTTTGATCTCGGTCGAGTGCACTGCGGGAGGTTTTACAAATGGTTTTACACTATCACTCCACGCAAATGTGGGTGAAATTCCTATGAATTCTACCTCCCTCATCCTTAACACATTAGCGTAATTAGTACATAGGCGTACAACCCGAATGGGTAGTAAGACGTGGTGCTAAAAGAAGTAGTAAAGAAACAAATAAATGCGAGCCTTTGTATAACTGTTATGTTCAGAAATCATACTTTATTTGATATCATCAATAAGTTAATTAAAATAATTTTAAGGTTGGCCCGATATTTGTATCCCCCCCCCCCCCAACCACCGTGCGTTCTATTTACCCCTCCCCCACGCCTTTCCCCCCTTCCCCTTCTTACAACCCACCCGTCTCTTAAAACACTATATTTTGAGGTATAACAGGCTCTAAGTGCCACCTCTACAAATTAACCCCTCCACTGTAAGCCGCCACTGCAGAAAATTTTCCTACTCAAGATTTCCCGGAAAATTTTCATCTCTCTCTGAATGAGACCGGACCCATCTCGAACTATCCAAAACTCTAAATACACGGAATAGCCGGGGAAAAATACAAAAATTCTCACATGTTTTTAAATGTATCATGTACTTCATATATATTTTAAATTACATAATACAAAAATAATTTCCTAAATATATACAAGCTTATGAACGTGCTATTATAATCTAAAAAAGAACAACTATAAATCATTCACCGAAGTTTTTGCCGAGTAAACAAGCTAAAATGCTATATTTAAGGCATCGAGCTCTATGGAGTAGAAACTTGGACTCTTAAGGTAAGCGCCCACTGGGTCGGTACCGCACGGACGGAACGTACCGCACGGACCGCACATTTTAGGGGGGTGCGCCCACTATCCGCACTGACGGCACGGATGGAAACTAAGTTTGCTCAGCTGCTCTTGAGCCAGAAGGTGAGCTTCTCGTTTGAAAGCTCAAGGAAGTAATGTTTGCATTTCTGTTATTGTTGTATTTGTTTAATGTTTATATTTGTGCTTTTGAGAGTGATATTTCACCGTAATATTTAAATATGGAAAGCGATGAAGAATGTTTAGCTCTTAGTTGCCTTTTAATTGAAGAGGAAAGAAGAAAATGTACGAAACGACAATTCTGGGTTCACATCAACAGGAAAAGAATTATGTTTGGCGAATACTACACATTATTTCCTGATCTGGTTGAAGATGACGCCAAAAATTCCGGCCCGCACTTGATTTTAATTCACTCGCCCGGACTTTCTGTCGGATGGCGGAACGGCGGAGAGTTCGTTGCCGGTGGTACCGACGTAGTGGGCGCATCTTGGTAACAAATAATGCTACGAATTAGTTGTACTTTCCGTTCCGTCCGTGCGGTCCGTGCGGTACCGACCCAGTGGGCGCTTACCTTTAGGGAGATAGAAAAGAAATACTTGGCGTGCTTTGAAATGTGGTGTTGGAGAAGACTTGAGATCAGGTGGACAGACCGAGTGACAAATGAACAAGTTCTAAGAAAAGTGGGTGAGAAGAGAACAATTTTGGATGTGATTCTTTGGTACAAAGAAAACTGTATCGGACATTTCCTTAGTAGGAATTGTCTTCTGCACAACTTCATGGACGGAAAGGTTGAGGTAAAGAGGAGCTTAGGAAGAAGGAGGATTCAAATATTGGATGACACTAAGGAAAGAAGAAAATTCTGGGAGTTCAAGGAGGAAGGAAAGAGGAACTTAGGAAGAAGAAGGATTCAAATATTGGATGACACTAAGGAAAGAAAAAAATTCTGGGAGCTCAAGGAGGAGGCAAAGGACAGGATTGATGGTCAAGTTAACTGACAAAAGGAATGGATTTGTCGTAAGATATAATACCTAATAATAATAATAATAATAATAATGATAATAATAATGATAATAATAATAGTCTTTCATCTTATGTAAAATAACTTTTAGGTGCATCCTTACCTCGAACAATTGAGACTATACTGTGAATGAAAATAAACCCTCTATCTTGGATCTACACTTTCGTAGGCCTTTCATAAAAAAATATGGTGGTTAGTCCACCTTTCCCTCCGGTGTAAAGCGGCTATGCAAGATATCTTAGAAAAAAAAGAGGGGGGAGGGCAGGGGTAAACCGACCCTGAGTACGATACCGGAGGGAAGGGTAGTTTAATTGTCGACTTCTCTCTACTCCCTTAAAAAACAGATTCCTTCCGGGAGCGCGGAAATTCAGTTGTGATTTAGATCCTTTCCCCCATTACCCACTGTATCCTGAAAGTAGATATTCCGCCGTCTCTTCTTCTCGGATGATTTAAAACATCCCGTGGAAATAGCGGGAGGCTTCCAATCTAAAATGGCTGGAAATAGAAGGGAGGTTAGGGGGAGTATTATACTTCATACCTCTAGCGAAGGGTAGAACGGACGCAGTCTGAATTATTAGACGATTAATAGACACATAACGCAGTTCAGAGCTTAGCGTCCACGATTTACTTCACTTCCCTAAGGGCCTTCTACCAACTCTGCTTTAAATTTATAATTTTGCCACCCCATCACTTCTTTTTACCCTCTCGGCTACCCACGTTTAATTACACCAGTGTTCTAGTGATGATAAAGGAATAAATAGAGGAAATGTACCCTCATTTACGTGGAGAGAATGGGAGACCATTTGGGGAAAATTATCCAGCTGGGAAGGAATAATGTAGATGATATATACCCTCATTTGCGTGAAGAAAGTGGGAGAACATTTGAGGAAAAAGACCCTCAGTACGCCAAGCTGGGAAGGAATAATGCAGATATGTACCCTCATTTGCGTGGAGAAAGTGGGAAACTATTTGGGGGAACTACACCTTCAGTACACCCAGCTTGGAAGAAAAACTTGAGAAATTTTTGGCCACATTTTCGTAGAGGGAGGAGGGGAGACGGACAAAATGAAATTGAATCTCTTTCAAGGTAAACGATAGGACTTTTTTTTTTAATTGTTCTCCTCCACCTCCTGTAGCATTATATCACTCACTGACAGTTCTATATATATGTGTAGTTCACGAATAAATAATTCAAATTGAACGAAACCTCCCAAATGAACTGTTGGAACTAGTTCACCTTCTCGAAGTGATCTGGTTCAGAGTGATCCACGAGATGACGCAACAGTCAGTACACAATAGTGATGATTCTACCAATCTTGGTCACATAAACGAATTGACAAGAATAAAAAAACCAAACTTCTCTAACGAGCTACACTTTTGTGCTAGCCATTATGAGAGTTTAGAGTGAGTTTCGTTGTTGGACATTTCCATTGTTCAACAGTCATCACCCCCCCCCCCCATCCACTCACTACCCCTCAGCTCCCACAAATAATCACCACTATTCCAAAATATATTATTATATAATATTACCACTGGCATGAATGCAGGCGCGGACTCGGGGGGGGGGGGGGGGTCAAAGGGTCAGTTTAACCCCCTGTGAAAGCTAGAAAATTAAAACAAAATGAACGTTCAAATTTTAAAACGAAAATACAACACAAATAAATTTGATAACATTTATAATCTTTTTAGGAGCAGACACCTCTAAAGCTGGATCCACACGTGCATTATTCTTCCATGATTAATCAACGTTCAATATGACTCACGTAAGTATGGAAAAAATATTTGTTTTCATGTACTAATATCTGTCGTGCATAGCGAGTAACGAACATTGTTCCGCATAGAGACGGTAGAATACCACACATCAAAGAAGACTAATAATCGCCTGAGAGCAGTTCATCCACGAATACCGAATATAGAGTATGTGTGGACACCAGGAGCTGTGGAACTGTGGGGGACTCTGCCTCCTGGAAATAATTTTCCCCTTTCTGGAATAAATCCTCCCCCCTGATTTATTTCAAATCCTCTGATGTTATCTAATATGAAGCTCAAAGATGGCCTTGAATCAAACTCCAAATGACTTCTAGATGCATTATATTGTCAAAAATTTGCCGGAGAGGACCGCTTCAATCAACTACTAGACTAGAGGCACCTAGCTGGCAGAAAAATTCGGGGGAGGAAAGCTCTAAATAGCTTCCAAGTTCATCCAATTTTCAAAAATGTCTTGGGGGGGAACAATTCCAAATTCTGAATTTTTTGAAAGAATTCAGGAACAATTCCAAATTCTGAATTTTCTGAAAGAATTCAATTTTCAAAATTTTATTGGTGGAAGACCACTTCAAAGATTATCTTCAGAGGTATCTAATTTTCGTAAGAAATTAAGGTGAGTATCACTCTAAATAGCTTCGAGGGGCATCCAAATTTCAAAAATTTCTAGGTGAGGAACACTTTAGATGGCCTATAAAAGAATCTAGTTTTAAAAAAAACAAGTCAAAGACTACTCATAGCTTATAGAGTGAACCATTTTTCAAAAAATTGTTGAAGGAGGGCCATTCCAAATAGTTTATAAAAACTATCCGATTTAAAATAAATGGTACGGGGCACCGCACAGACTTTCTCTCTCTTTCTATAAACTCGTAATATTTCTGAACGGAATAATGTACATTGTATCATCACCACTCCACATAAGAACACGCATAAAATAATATACAATGATATAGAATCAATGAGAAAAGAGGCGCATCTTTGTCCACCTTGAACTTTTCAAACAGTTTAATGTCTTCCACAAGGGTCAACACTTCGTATTAAAATTTCGATTCTGGTTAAAGTTTTAACATTTTATAAGGTGTTGCAGATCTTCAAGTCATCGCATTGATATTTAATTATTCATTTATACATTTTGACCAATAAAAAATGTAAATATTGACTATTGAGTCTAAAATGGAGATAGATCATTGCTATGCAAACATTTTTCCTAGGAGCTTTAAGGAAAAATAACATAATTTTTAGATACTTACTTATATTTAATTACTCTATGGCATTGGAGAATTATTGCGTTAAGATTTAAGTAGTATATCTTTACAACTAAAGCTCACAAAATTGTATTAATATATTTTCAAATATCTCAAAAACAATTGCTTTTATAAAAATATATGTCAAATAAAAGTTTTTTTATTTCTAATAGTCCTACAATTTTGCAATGATAAGTTGTTTAGTTTCTCAAATAGTTGTGGAGATACGGAAATTAACGCTTCTGCAAAATACCCTAAAAATCATTTTCATAGGAAAATGAAAGTAGCCAGTTTATTTATAATCTTAATCATCGCCTAGATACGAATTTTAATCAAAATCGTTTGAGCAGATTTTGAGAAAACAAATTTTTTCTCTTTTCGCCCTTCAGTAAACTACCCTTAATTTTAAGTTTTTATAGACACACAGACAGACGGCATTGCAAAGACTATTTTTTAGGGTTGTGGGGGTCATGAGACGTCGACACCCATCAACATTTCAGGTTAGTTTTTTTTTACGGTCGCAATACTTAAGCTTTAATGTCCAAAAAGTTAAAAAATATATATATAATTGCGTATAGATTGAAAATTATTGATTTTATAAAAATATGTTTCGAATAAAATATTTGTATTATAAATATATATACATATTTGTAATGCTAAGTAATTTCATATCTCAAATATTTTCGGAGATATTATAAAAGATGTTAATTTACGCATCAGACTGGAGCCCTTAAAGCCATTTTCCCGAAATATTGATAGTAGCCATTTTGTTTGGAATATTTATTAATGTTCATTAATGAAATTTAATCAAAATCGTTAGAGCCGATTTTGAGAAAATCGACTTTTTCTCTTTTTTCCTTTCACTAAACTACCCCTCATTTTAGGGGTAGATATCTAATTCCAAAAACCCCTCGGGGCAACCCTATGAAAATCCAAGATATCAAGTTTTAGCTCAATCGATAAAATAGTTTAGGCTCTAGTTGGAGGTACAGACAGACAGACAGACGGAAATTCAAAAACCACTTTTTCGGATTCAGGGAGTCATGAAACGTCAAAATTCATCAAAATCTCGAGTTCGATTTTTTTGACGATCACCATACTTTCTCTACCTGTAAGATAGAGAGAAAGTAAAAATAGGAGAGGATGACCACGGTTTAAAACATACATATGATCAAATATGAATGAGAAATTATTAAATGGTTTTAAACAGAAATCTAACATTGTAAGTAGCTATGTTGTTTATAATTATGACCCCCCTTATGAGAATGATCTGGATACGCTCCTGCATGGGTGTAGGTCATAAACTGGTGAACGCCTGAACTACAAGCTGTAGCTCAAGAACAACTAAACTACAAGCTCTATGTCAGTAATGAACTATTGAACCGCAAAGAGTAGGTAGGTCGTGAACTAGTGAACGACTGAACTAATAGCGGTAGTTCACGAAATAACTAAACAACAAGCTGTAGCTCACTAACAACTAAACTACAAGCTCTAGGTCGGTTGCAAACTAGTGAACTACAAGCTGTAGCTCATGAACTACTGAACCACAAGGAGTTGTAGGTCGTGAACTAGTGAACGACTGAACTATAAGCTGTAGCTCAAGAACAGCTAAACCACAAGCTCTAGTTCGGTCTAAAACTAGTTAATGACTTAGATACAAGCTGTAGTTCACGAACTACTGAACCTCAAGCAATAGGTCGGTCGTGAACTAGTGAACGACTGAACTAAAAGGAGCAGTTCACGAACGGACCAAACAACAAGCTGTAGCTCGCAAACTACTTAGCTATTATACTAAATACATGGACTGCTCATTTCACTGAACTGAATCACTTTGAACTATTCCCATCATTGGAAAGTCCTGTCCATCTCTACCGAGTATTGTAATTGAGGACGATCAGAAAATGACTGTCACGCGGTGTATGAATCACGTGACACCGCCCTAACCCTCCTCTTTTCAATATCACTTGATGAGTATATGTTGACGCAATGTGTTATGTCGGGTTATCTCGTGACGTCATGTAACCTACCAGACTCTTTGTCTACTTGTGTATATCGGGACATCGCATGTATAGAATAGCCTTCATAAACAGAAACTTTTAGCCGACACTTAACAAAATTACTAGAATTACTTTCATATATGATAATGTTATTGTTTTTGTCCACGCGTCTCACTATTCGTTCGGGTTATATGCATATGTAATAATTTCGACCGGTTTCAAGGGCCGTGTGGTCGAAGGCAGGGTTATTCAACCCACGGCTCGCGGGCCACTTAAGGTCCGCGATAACATTTTTGCGGCTTGCTGGCTCATGAACAATATAAAATCATTTCAAGAGAAAAAAGACACATACATAATTATATATAGGCCTATATATATATGGTCATAGTCAAGTAAATTAACTAATAAAATAAATAAGTATTTTACGTTATTTATCAAACGATTGTTGTTTTTACATGAAGTCCTACGTTTTTATACAAGTGTACTTTGAAAAGGCAAATGACAAATCTATTAAACAAGAAAAATCACGCTACCTTCTGTTATGAAAAATCTAAAAACAGGGAAAAAAAATAAGAGAGCATACTTTACAAAAAAAAAATACAAAATTTCACCTGTCGGGGACAGGTCTAATTCCTAGTGTGAGTATAAGTGTATAAGAATGAACTAATACGAATATTTTAATGTGTATTCAGTGCGAATATTGTCAATAAAGTAAAGTATTGCGGCCCGCAATTCAACAGGAAACAGAAACTTTGGCCCTCGGACATAAAAATCTTGAAGACCCCTGGTTTAAGGCGTCACTCTCGCAATAGACTGGACTACCGATGACGGGGAAATCGGGGTTCTAATCCTGGTTGGGTGAACTGAGGGTGGTTTTTCCTAAATGGTTTTCACTCGAACTCACAAATGAGGGTACACTTAATCTAAATTCAACCTTCCTAATCCATAACAAATTTGCGTTATTATTACATATTCTTCTAACACCAACCGATAATAGACGTGGTGCTTAAATAAATCCAACTAATTACGCTAATGTGTTATAGATGAGGTTGATAGAATTTCTGAACTTCAGAGGAAGTGCAGGTGCACTCGCGTGAAGGGACAGTGGAAAACTATTTAGGGAAAATCAGCCTGTCTTCGAAACTCGATCTACCCATCATCGACAGTATAGTCTATTGCGAGAGCTACGCCTTAGGACATTCGGTCAACGGAGCGGGTAACACCGGAAATGACAAGGGGTGAAAAATCACTAAGCCAGAGCTTAAAAAATAAATAATAAAATTTTAAGATAATGAAAATTAAACTGTTTTGCGCATCCTGATTTCACTGCTAGCCAATCAAAGTTATGAATGCAAATAACCGCACTTGGTTGTAACCTCTAGACCAAAGCGTGATACCTCCCTCCTCATGCAAAATACCTTTTATCAGGGGGGGGGGGGTGAGGGGAAGGTTGAGTTAACCGGAATTTAACACTTGAACTAGGATATTTAATGATATATCATATTTTAACTCTAGAATTTATTTTAATGTTAGACGGGAACTATACCAAACCTTTCCTGAATACAAAAAAATATGTTTTTTACACATACATACATAATCACGCCGTTCCCCTATGGGGTGGACAAGAAACTGTGCATTTAGCTAAACAAAACTTCGTTCTTAATCCAGTTTCATTAACTTTCTCCACACACTTCCCTATCCTTGCATTCTCCCTTCACTTCAACAAGATCCATACACAGAGCCATACATGCTCTTTTCTTCATAAAACTCTTAATGTTTCTCTTTTTTACACATTCTTCTACAACATTTAGCCACGTATTACATGGCCTACCCCTTCCCTTTAATCCAAACCCTCTACTTTCATATATTTGCTTCGTCACTCGATCCACACTCATCCTCTCAACATGTCCAAACCAATGTAGAACACTTCTTTCACATTGACCTATTGAATTCCCTTTCAAACAGCATTCCTTCAGCACCCATTCATTACTGACTCTGTCCATAAGAGTTTTCCCACATGCATTTATTAGATATCTCATAGACGTTCACATTCACTTTTCTCTTGTGTTTCTACTGATAAACCCACGCTTCACATCCGTAGAACAATGCTGGCGCTAACACACTTTTATATAATGTCATCTTTGCCTCATTTGATATTACCTTATTCATTGCAATAGTCCACATATATCCAACTACTCTCCGAAATGCATTCCCCCGTCCGTCGGTTTCATCATATATTCTTCCATTTTTACAGATCATTCTGCCCAGATTCACAAAATCATTTTAATGCATTCTGCAAGTCACTTTCATTCTCAGCCATTATAACGCCATCATCTGCATATAACAGCACTCTCACATTCACAGTGTTCATTTGTACACCAACCACGTCCTCACAAGCATCCCTCATACACTTATTCATGACTAATAATTGCATATTTTTGGATCTTCCAGTTTAAGGCATAAAGTGCATCCTTTGAAGAATTTTTTAGAATTCTATTTTTTTGCATTATGCCAAAAATTAAAATTTCACATTTTTTGCAAAATAATAACAGTAGTAATAATCAATAGGCTATATGTTTTTGTAACGTTGATCGTGTATAGTTTTCATTGCAAATACATCAACACAACTTTTAGAACAAATAATAACATTAAGTTTTTTTTAAAGCAACAATTATATTTTTAGGGTATATTTTAAATCTTATAGCATTTTTTTTTAACATTTTTGGGCATATTTGCATGCGTACCCCACAGGTTTTTCTTAGGGCATAAACTAAACATTAGATAGATTCCTACTGTTCATGCTCTCATCTAGACCCACTCCGTTATGCAAAACAAACGGCCTCAACTCCGCAGTTAATAAAATATTAATTAGAATAATAAAACTTGGTAATAAAGTTATTTTCAACGTATTCTGAGAAAAAAGGTAAGAGTCCTAAGCAACCATTAAATGGTTTGGAGTTGAAGTTATACTTAGGCCTACCTTATCCGCGTGCATCGCCATAAATATGGGAAACCGTAAAACTTTGCAGAGCTCCGTTTTGATGGAAACCTTCACACATTCACAGAAAAAACCAAGATCAGAGCAGAAACTTGGTCACGTGATGATCTCCAAGCCAATTTTTAAGTAACATCCGCTTGTCCAATTGCCGTGACTTGAAATAGTTTCAGCTTTCTCGGCTCTGCGCGTCAACATTTGCTTGGGGGAACCGATATAAATTATTAACTGACCGACTTAACCAGTTCTAATGCACCTACAAACAGGGATACAAGCAGACATATGAGTCTACTGTTGTGAGGAGATTTTATATCACTCTACAGCGCGTGTTCTTGTCTATTTTGATTTGTTTGATAATACAACACAATAAGTTTAAAACATCCTTCATGACTCAAAGATTAAATATGTTGGAAATCATCTGATCCGACACCCTCGCTAGTTCGGTAGAGTGTTACCTACTGAGCTAAGGGTCCCGGATTCAATTCCCGGCATGGCTGAAAAATGTTTCGTTTGTGATATTGGAGGGTTCACCTTTCACAGTGATGAATTAACGGCCAGGAGGCTGGGTGATGTGTCTATTCTCATAGACTTAAGTTAGTTTGTAAGTCGTGTGCTGATATAATCAGTCGGTTCATAAATTATGGGTAAACTTAAAAATTTGAAAATAAAAGAGCGTTTAGATGCAGTTTTTAGTTAGTGACACGTAATAAGAAAAACTAACCTAATATTTCTGCTATTTTGTAAAGTATACCTAACCGTGGTTTAAAATTTTAATAAATATTTAGTGGTAAGGTAAAAAATGCCATGACAGAGGGAAAGAAAGAAAAAACACAGTGGCGTCAGACATAAATTGAGCCATACCGACCAAGTGGCCACCATCTGTTGGCGAATATATTGCCAACCTCTGAGGATAGAGGGTGTCATGTGGTCAGCACAGTGAACCCTCCAGCCTTTAATCTAAGTTTTCTAGACCGGAACCGCTATTTTTTTTTCATTCAAGTAGCTTCCCATTTGTCCTCAAGAGTCTGAGTTGACCCCGTTCCACATTCACAGAAAATCTGGAAGCGACGGGGATCGAACTTGGAACCTCTGGAATTGTAGCCAGGAACTCTGATCACGAAACAACAGGTGGTCGAAGGAAAGAAAGGTTTAGATAAAAATCTATGACAAAATCCAAATCTGCGCTAATTTGTTTATTAGACTTACTATTACCAAAACATATTTCATGAGTGGTACGTCACATATCCTCATGAAGTCCTTCACGTTACCCTGAGGGTATGCGTACCATAGTTTGAGAAACACTAGGCTTCGTTGCTTTTAGAATAGGAAGCTGAACAAAGTAGAAGGGCAATTTGGAATTGGACACGGACTTTTTGGTAAAAAAAAGAAAAAAAAAGATTGAATGTTTCAAATAAGAACAGGATATCGACTGACTGAAAGGGTTGTTTGGTATTTGTCCCTGCTCACAGAACGGACGGCGTGAATTTAAGCGTAGTTACGCCGGCTGGTGAATGAAGGCGTGGGCTAAGTTTTTTTTTAAACAACATAAAAAGTATTGCACCTTTCAGGAGGAAATATCACCCCCTTTCTCTTCATCCTTGTCCCTTAATGTTAGTCTCTATAACGAGGCGCATCTAACCACCCAGGTAAGGGCACTCATTGTTTGCCTCAAGATGTCTTCTGTCTTATTCTGTCTACTTGTAACAAACAAAAACTACAGCTATGCATCTCAACCACCTGTGTCGTCGTCAGGTTCCTGATTGGTCTCCCGATTCTCTTGGTGGAGGATTATATAGAGTTCAATTTTCATAAGAAGGGCCTTATCTAAATGTTTGAAAGGTCACTAGATCTACCTTAAGGTGGGGTGAAATGTGAGGGAGGATACACATCGGTGGTCGCATGTTCTAAGGCATCACTCACGCAATAGTTTGGATTGCTGATGTCCGACACCTAGGCTCAGTCTGGTAGCGTGTTTGTCTTTTGAGTTAAGGGTCCCGTGTTTGATTCTGGCAAGACAGAAAAAATTTATCATTGAAGAAATATGAATTTGCCCTTTTACAACGATGAATTAACGGCCGGGGTCTTGGTGTTGTGTCTGTTGTATATATAAGGTAATTAATAAGTCGTGTGTTGATATATCAGTCGGTTCAGTAAGTGCACGTGAACTACCTTAAATAAATGTAACTGACAAATAGATAAATCTTGATAGGAGAACCGCAATATATAAAATATAATTTACAGGATGATTCGCTCGCTATAGGCCACAAACATTTGTCACTCTAACTTATATTTATTTATAGTTCGTCAAGAAAATGTACGTACACATACCTTGGACCGTGTGAAACAGAGCCCGTCCACAGATATGCTGAAAATGGTGGCCTCCTGTATTCAGGCACTTTTCCACTCGACCCACCAAATTTTGGAATACTTTTCTTAATGTGTTCTCAATCTCTTGGCGTAGAGCTTTTTTGAGGACTGCGATTGTTCCGGCTTTATTTATGTACACTTTCCTCTTCAATAAAGAAAGAAGTCGACTGGTGTTAAATCTGGAGATATTGGTGACCAAAGAATTTTTTAGATTACTCCATCTCAAAAAAAAAACTTTCAATTTCTCTTGTGTTGACGTTTGAAGTCTGAAATGTTACACCATCTTGTTGAAAATATCTCTCAGTTAGTACATGATTTATTATTTTATTCTATTTTAGCGCCAAGTCTAATACCCGTTCGGACTATACGCCTGTGTACTAATTTATTTACGTTAATGGTTTTTAAAGATTAGGAAGGTTATATTTATAAAAAGTGTATCCAAATTTGCGTGGAAGGAGAATGGAAAGTGAAAAATTATTTCGGAAAAAAATCCGTCAATACACCCGGCCTAGATTTGAATCTTGATCTCCCCGTCATCAGCAGTCTAGTTTACTGCAAGAGTAGCATGTTAGACCTTGCGGCCATCCAAACGGGTATCTGTTAACTGATTTACAAACTCACTGAATATTTCCAGGTATACACTTCCGTGGTAACGGTTAGTACAAAAAAAAAGTAGGGCCGATAATTTGTCTACGAGTCACATGACACCACATTCCGAGTTTCTAGGAATGAGATGCTGTGTCTGCAGTGCATGGAGATTTTCTTGTCCCCATATATGCATTTTAAGAGTTCATGTAAGCGTTCATATGAAACCATGCTTCATCCTAAACCAAGTAAGGTCCAAAATCCCAAGATTTTGAATAAGAAAATCTTGAAACCATAGGCAAAACGCAAAATTTTTCATCGTCCATAGGAAGTTCAAGCATTTCAAGAAACTTTATATTAGAAACAAGATCTAAATCGGATGATATTTTAGGACTTTTTTGGTCTCTTCAGCTTTCTGATATACGGCAAATATTTTAACAATTACCTACTGTTTAACTCTCTCCGGGAAATTCTTTTCAGTTACAATGATTTTCTGATTGTGACATACGCTATACAGCTCGTTCACACGATGAGGTTTAGGTCGTTTTGCCGAATAGGTTATTTTTTACCATATGCTGCAGTGGCGCATTAATTTAAATGTGCTTGTTTACACGATACGGTCGGTGAACCTATAAGGTAACATGACCTATTAGGTCAGTTTTGACAATATATACTTTTTAAAAAAAATATTTTTTTTTTTTTGCTTTTTTAAATTTTGATAGATCTTGGCTTTAAATTGAGACAAAATATTGTACAAATATCTGATGAAAATTATTGTTTTAAACTATTTTTAAAACAATTTAATGTTCTTTGTTTTTAGCTTATTTTTTAATGCAGATATTGAGTTTATGTGTAGTTTGATTCTTTTACGGCGACGACTGCGATATCAATACATAATAGAAGTAAACGTCATACAAGATAGCTGATGGAAAAATTAACATGCAGACGCGTATATGTGTACAGTGACTCGATAAAGAAAACCTATAGTTAAAAAAAACCGCATTATGTGAACACTGCATTAAATTGCTACCTGATAGGTTGAAAACCTATAAGGTGGAAAAAACCTCGTCGTGTGAACGAGCTGTAATGCAAGGCCACTGGAAAGTCACGGGAAGAGTTCAACCCTGTTGCGAGGGAGCAGGTCCTATCTGTAATCAACACTGCCGCTAAGCATACGTAATAAGGCAAGGTCATGGGAACTATAAATAAATACCGATGGTATTGACAAAAGCTTGGGGTCTCTGGAGAGCAAATTCAGCCTGTATTTAACCTATTTATTTTCATATTTAATATATTTTTTTATAGAATATCAACATGTTTAATTGCATGGAAAATACAAGCCGGACATAAAATTTCAGTAAAAAAACGAGGCAACAAAAATGAATGTCTGGAGGGGTAGTGCTAGGGAGATAAGACTGTTTAGATGATAGCTCCAAACAACTTGAATAAACAACATCGTTAATGAGTACAAAACAAGTTAATTAGCTGGTCTAGAAGAGCGTGTTGGTTTTTCAGCGCTAATTTGGAACATGCTTAATGAATAGACTGGTACTTTACAAGTTAAGAGTTGCGGAACTGCACAATCTCGTGGGTTTTAATCATAGACAGGGATCAAACTCGGCGTCGCGGGAATTAATATACACCTTGCGTGTCTCACAATAAGATAGGTTTACTTTTATTCTCTTTCTACTAGTTTATGCACTCACACGCTCACATCTCACTCCCACGCACTCTTTAGTGCACGCTCTCTCTCTCTCTCGTGCACGAGATCCGTGTCTCTTCCATGCGCGAACTTTTGTCTCTTCTATGCGCTCTCTCTCTTGACTCTCATGCGCGCGCTTTCTCTCTCTCCCATGCACTCTAATTTGACTCTCATGCACGCGCTTCCTGTCTCTCCCATGCGCTTTAACTTGACTCTTATGCACGCGCTTTCTGTCTCTCCCGTGCGCTCTAACTTGACTCTCATGCGCGCGCTTTCTCTCTCTCCTATGCGCTCTCTCTCTTGACTCTCATGCGCGCGCTTTCTCTCTCTCCCATGCGCTCTAACTTGACTCTCATGCGCGCGCTTTCTCTCTCTCCTATGCGCTCTCTCTCTTGACTCTCATGCGCGCGCTTTCTCTCTCTCCCATGCGCTCTAACTTGACTCTCATGCGCGCGCTTTCTGTCTCTCCCATGCACTCTAATTTGACTCTCATGCACGCGCTTTCTGTCTCTCCCATGCACTCTAATTTGACTCTCATGCACGCGCTTCCTGTCTCTCCCATGCGCTTTTAACTTGACTCTTATGCGCGCGCTTTCTGTCTCTCCCGTGCGCTCTAACTTGACTCTCATGCGCGCGCTTTCTCTCTCTCCTATGCGCTCTCTCTCTTGACTCTCATGCGCGCGCTTTCTGTCTCTCCCATGCGCTCTAACTTGACTCTCATGCGCGCGCTTTCTCTCTCTCCTATGCACTCTCTCTCTTGACTCTCATGCGCGCGCTTTCTGTCTCTCCCATGCGCTCTAACTTGACTCTCATGCACGCGCTTTCTGTCTCTCCCGTTCGCTCTATCTTGACACTCATGCACACGCTTTCTCTCCGAGATCACTCTCTCTTCTATGCGCACTCTGTCTCTCTCACGCTCACTTGCGTTCTTACGTTCTCTTTTTCGTTCTCGCACTCTTTCCCACCCTCTCACGCTTTCTCTCACTCTATCTGTGTCTCTCTTTTCTCTCCTACACACACAGACACACATTCTCACACAAACACACACGCACACAGGGATACAAACGTAAGCCCCACTGTTTAAAAAAAAATAGTTCTGCGTCTTTCTACCCGTTTGGGTTTTACTCCTATAGTTATAATAACTACGCTAATGGTTTTCTGGATTAGGAAGGTTAAATTTATAAGAAGTGTACCCTCATTTGCGTGGAGGTAGAGTGGAAAACTTACTATAAATCACTCTCAGTACACCCGACCAAGATTAGTGCCATAGTTCCCCGTCATCGGCAGTCTAGTCTACTGCGAGAGTAGTGCCTTAGAACATACGGCCACCGGAGCGGGTAGCTAGCCCCCCTGTTGACGGCGACGAAGTGTGATGCAAATATGAGGCCGTATACCAGTTGGCCACCGGTGCAGGGACCGTATCTATTGATAACGTTGAGAATTTTGATTTTTTAAATATTTTTATATTATTGATGAAACTGCCTTAAAAGGTTTAAGAGATTTTACTAATTAAAATCTTGTATAGTAAGAACTAGTTTATTATTATCTATATAGATATTAGTCATGTTTAGTGAATTAAATGTTTAAATTAGTATCATATATATTATATATAGCATGATTTATTAATTTAAGATTTAATTAGTGTTTATTTGTAGGATTGTTTATCGTGTTAAGTAAGCTAGACTGCCGATGAATGGAAGATTGGGGCTCGAACACTGGTTAGCTGTTTTGAGTGTGTTTTTAAATGGTTTCCCGCTCTTCCTTTACGCAAATGTGGGTATACTTCCTGTAAATTCAACCTTACTCATCCATAAATCATTAACATAATTAGTACATACGTGTATAACCTGTTGTCCCGGCATAGATTTATCTGATTGCCAAACCCTTCCTTCACCTCTGACAAGATATGTATTAATCACAACTTGTGAATGTGTGGAGTACCAGGCCTCCACCGTGGTTCGGATCTCACGTTAAACTGTAGGTCCTCCATTTCATTTCACAATCACCCTACCATTACACATTAGCCTAAGTGCGTATAACCCGAACAGGTAGTAAGACGCGGTGCTAATAATAATAATAATAATGTATAACCTGAACAGGTAGTAAGACGCTGTGTAAAAAAGTATTTAAAAGAATATTGCTTTTAACATTTCTGGCTGTTGCTGGTCTACTATTTGGTGACGTTCATGTTACACTTTAAAAATATTATACTTACTGTACTTTTTGTATTAATCTGCAGATGCCTTGTATGACAGTGTCAATGCGACAAAATGCATTTACTAACTTAAAGTGTTTACATTTTTTAATAGGCTGCAAAAGATTATATATTATAATAAAATAATTTATCTTGTGTCTTTACACAGAAATTGAGCCGTATCAAGCAGTCTAGTATTTAGAGTTTTATTTAAGAGTAATCATGATTAATATACAAATGAATGAAAGTTATGCTTTGGCAAATTAAAATGTACGCCTATATTAAAACAAAGGCCACTAAAGATGTACTATAAAATATATTTTAAGTTGTGTATATGTGTACTTGTTTTAGTAATTCATTTTGGATGGAATGAAATGTCATTTAATTGGATTTTAGGTTGATAAGTTTAAGTTTTATTGAAAATTCGATTATCATAAAAAAAAATTGTATGTATTTTTATATGTATTTGAGGTATTTAACATGATCTATACAAACATACTGACTATATCAGCACATGACTTACACTCTAACACACTTCTAGAACATTCAATGCATTCTACATAACCAATTGTAGTCTGTAATATTCTAACTAGTTTTGAAATTTTTGCAAAGAAAGGGACACAAAGGTATAAACATCATGATAAAATAGCTATATCTTTACCACAATAAAGATGATATTGATTGACGTAGATTTTAATCAATCTATGTACCTACATTATTAATTAATAATGCAAAATGTAACTGCAGCTAATTTGGATCTTAAATTATATATTAAAATGTAAAAGGTCGGTATTTCGACGAGTTGTATTAAACTATCCGAATGAAAAGTAATGTTTTGTGTAATTAGGCACTGTTTGGTACTTTAATAACAAGGTTAAGTGGTAAAACCACAAATTACGTAGTTTAATTTAGTATAAAGCTCTACTGTAATCAGTACCTGGGATGCCAGACGTATTATAATCAGTTTAATTGGCTCACTTAATGCACTGGTCTTGCCTAAAGGTGGGTTACTTTCTATCTATTGATTTCCAAGTTTCTATAAGCTTAGAGCGATAATTATGTAGTTATTTAAATGTTGACCGTAGAAAGAATATCGTGTGTTTCATGTCCAAAGAAAATGTTACCTAAATGTGTCCTGTTTTTCCCTCTAAAAAGATTTTACCTGAATTTGTTTCATGGATTTTTTTTATACCTAAACTCGTCCTGTTTCATGGCAAAAAAAAAAACCACCTAAATTTGTCCTATTTTATGGCCTAAAAAGGTTGAATGAATTTGTCCTGTTACGTGTACTCATCCTGTTTTAAGGTATAATAAATTTTTAGATGAACTCATTTTGTTTCATTTCCTAATAAACTATTACTTGAAGGCCACCTAGGGGGCCGCGTGGTCTAACGTGCTACTCTCGTGTTAGACTATACTCTCAAAGATGGAGGGATCGGGGTTCTATCCCAGTCGGGTGCATTGAGGGTGATTTTCCCTAAATGGTTTTACAATCTCCCTCCACGCAAGTGTGGTGTAATTCCTATAAATTAAACTTTCAAAATCCCTAACATATTAAAATAAATAGTACAAAGTCGTATAACCCGAATGGGTACTAAGACCTGGTGCTAAATAATAAAAAACTAATAAATAATATTACCTGAACCCATAATATTGTATGTGGGGTCTACTAAGAAATGGTTGGATAAAATTCTGTTTCATTGCCTAGTAAACTGTTACCTGAACATATCCTATTCCATTAACTTAGAAAATGTTACCTAAACTCATCCTGTTTCATGTCCAAAGAAAATGTTACCTGCCTTGTTCCTGTTGCATGATTTCATCCAGTTTTATACAAGAGCGCGTGCTGTTTCAATGGCCTATAGGTAGAACCGTAGGTTGTGTTACTTTCCCGCTCCATCGCCCCTGTTTAAGTGAACTCCGACAAAAGAGGGCAAAGAGACTTTTACATTCCCCCACCCCCTTCCCCGATTGAAATTTGAAAGACCAAAATATGTATGACGACTTTTAGTTCATGGGAATCAAGCGATGAAAAGGAGCCTGTTTATTATTGGACAGAAATTATTTATAAAATTTGAATTTGATAAGAAATTAAAGTTTGTTATCAGTGGTTTTTTTTTACTCTCAACTTTTTATTCAATTTTTAATCGTGAGGTATTTTAAGGTGCACTTTCTGAACCAAATGATTCTATCATCACACTATTTAAGAATTAAATTAAATCTAGAACAGACACAACATCCCTCCCCCAGCCTTTAATTGATCAATGTGAAGGGGGAAACCACATTTCACCAATGATATATATTTTGCCCATGCCAGAAATCGAACCCTTAGCTTTGTAGTCAGACACGCTACCGACTGAAGTAAGGTTACTAAAAACATTGTTATTAAACTTACAAACAGTACCTAGTCATACAAAACATCACTTTGCATTAATTGTTCGGATAATTTAGTATGCCTTATTGAAACCGTGACCAATTTAACTTACATTTTGAAATTTGAAGTAAGATCAAATTAAAAATAGCTAAGTTGTGTATTTATAATTAATAATTATTTAAAAGTAATTGATTATCTAAGTCAATCAATAGCATTATTATAGCAATTAAGGTAAAGCCAAACGGGAGCTTATACACAATGGAAAAAAAATAGCCATTTTATTTCTATGTGAATACAATCCAATTTTCATAGAAAGTGACAGCTAGAAAAGTTACTAGATCTACTTTCACGTATTCATATATCAATTCATGTGATCTGCAGTTGTTAGTTTTGATAGATATAATAAATACACATAAAGTAATAGTGATACTGATAATATAGTAAAATACTATCAATGTCGGCAGCAAAAAATATCTAATAATTCCTTTCTAACAGAATCCTACTATACCTTTAGTTACATGGAAAGAGAGTGAGAAGCCTTTTTTAGGTAAAAAAAATATATCAACATACCAGGGCACACTAAATCGTGTTTTCGACCCAAAACATCCTATTAACGACAAACCAGATGATACGAGTCCAAAGCCATTATTCGCATGTCCACCAAAGTGGATAGAATCAGTTGATTCAAACATATTAAAATTACCTCTACAATAATTTTTAAAAAAAAGTTTAATTTCTCTGAAACTCGTCCGCCCACACACCGCTACTTATTCTTCGTGCAGGCACCAGACTTCGAACCAAAGACCCCCCCCCCTACCCGAGGATATATCTCTGTCGATTCCTTTGCGTGTGTTCCCACCATACTAACACAAACACACACACACACACACACACACACACACACACACACACTGCATGTCTCTCATACGTGGCCGACAAAGTGGAATAAATTGACGAGTTCTCATCTCGGGACACAAGAGAGACCGCTTCCATTTTACACTGCAAACATGTTAGCTTGAGAAGTATGAAAAACGTTAGCTTCACTGCACACTCATAGTTAAATATAGCCAGATTTTTTTTAGCACCGCGTCTTACTACCCATTCGGGCTATACGCCTATGTTCTAACTACTCTAATGGTTTCAAGGATTGAGAAGGTTTAATTTAGAGGAGGTGTACCCATTCTTGCGTGGAGGGAGAGTGGAAAACCAGTTAGGGAAAACCACCCTCAGTGCACCCGACCGGGATCGAACCTCGATCTTCCCGTCATCAGCAGTCTAATACAACACGAGATTAGCGCGTTAGATCATGTGGCCACCAAAGCGGGTTTTCTTGCCAGCTTCAGTGGCAGAGAAGTCTAAGGACACTCTCGTGTTAGACTGGCCTGATTATGACGGGGAGATCCGGGTTCGAATTCTAGTTGAGTCTACTGAGGTTTTTTTTTTCTAAATGGTCTCCCGCAATCCTTCCACGCAAATGTAGTTAATTTCTTCTTAGATTTGATATTTTTCCTTGGGTATCAACTTAGACAGAAAAACAAATTGATGCTTTATTCAAAAGTACATTAATATAGTCATTGATAAAAATCTTTGTTCACGTGGTTATATATGTCAAAATCTACCAAAAATACGCCCTGTGCATGCTTCTCGATCGATTGCTTGGAATAAACTGAAAACCTTTAAACGGCCGTCATATTGAAACGGATAACCAATTCAAAACTATGTGAATTACGTACATCGTTTGGCCTAGATTCAAAGAATGTCCCTACCAAATTTCGTTAAAATTGGTCTACGCATTTGACAGTTATTCGGAACAGACATATGGACAGACGCAATTCTAAATGGTCAAGGTAATAAAGGACCTCACTGAGTTCGGTCAATAAGCTGCACCATAGTGTAGTCAGTGAAGGTAAGAGTGTTACCTTTTTGTTTGAAGGAGTCTGTATATATATCTAAGACAGGCTGGTGGAGATATGGAGAAGTTTAAAAGTGTTGGTGATTTCAAAAAATGTAGAGCATCTGAAAATCAACATTGGAAAGCAGGATTTGGAAAACAGGTACCTGGGAAGTCTGCTGACAAAGGATGCTTACTGCACCAAGGAAATTAGGTCGAGGATCGCCATGACAAGGAAGCTTTCAACAAGAAGAGGGTATTGCTGACCAGCAAGTTAAGTTTGGAGGAAGAAACGGCTGAAATGCTACATTTGGAGCATCGCGCTGTATGGAGCAGAAACTTGGACTCTTAGGAAGTTGTAAAAGAAATACTTGGAGAGAGTTTTGAAATGTGGTGCTGGAGAAGACTTGAGAAAATCAGGTGGACAGACGGGAATAAATGAAGAAGTTCTACGAATAGTGGGGGAGAAGATAACTATTTTGGATGAGATTCTTTGTTGTAAAGAAAAATGGATCAGACACATCCTTAGGAGGAAATGTCTTCTGCACAACGTCATAGAAGGAAAGGGGAGGGAAAGAGGAGCTTAGAAGAAGGAGCATTCAAATATCAATTATTTGAAGTAAAGAAGAAAATTCTGTGTGCTGAAGGAGAAGGCATTGGAGGTTTAAGTTATCTGAAAAAAGGAATGGGCCTGTCATGAGACAGAACACCTAGGAATAATAATAATAATATAATAATAATAATAATAATTCAACTGTTTGATACCAGTACTTTACTCGTAGTTGTCAAATAAACGATGACCATAGTATGTAGCCTGAAATATTTACTTCTTTCGCGTGTCAATTGACAATTCCTTCTCAACTGAGAGTGTATGTAGCACGCGTACGGCTTATTTGACTATAGGCTACATGCTTTTTTTTTAAATAAAAATAAATAAGTCTCGGCTTTATTTTATCGTGCCGCTCAGTGTTTATATTGCAGACGAGCTTAAGTTTATACAATCTACACTATAATTAACACTCCAAAGGTGTTGGATTCAAAATAATTGAAATTTTAAAGAAATACCCGAAAGGTAGTATAAATAAAACTCGTGGACTGTTTTCAGACATGCGATGTCGAGTCTTCGACTTTAAGGGGGTTATGGGGTCGGGTGTAATAAAGGAAGGCCGCTTATTGAAGTGTTTGGAAATAATTCGGCAGGTGAATGGAGAAACGTAATAATTGCTCTGGTTTTGTACGATGTTTTTGTCCCATTATAGTCTTATATATATAGTTTTAATAGCTCTATTACTACAGGACTTAAAAAATGGATCACTGGCTATTCTTCACAAATGATGCATTCTGGGCGCTCTTAGAATTGCCCACGAGAACTTTTGATGAAAATTTAATAAAAACAATCATTTAAAATTGAATTGATAGCTTTATTTTATTTAAAGTAGTCGCGGCAGCTCAGATCAAATCAGCCCACCGGGATATTTCCCGGTATCTCGGCGGCCCAGCCCACCCTTGCAGTAGAGGTTCGACTCTCATTCGAGTGCACACGGAGAGAAGGTGGGAGGGGGGCTGGGAAGAATGGGTATTTGTCACTGTGATTTAACCAGTCCCAGTCCCATTTTCTTAGGGTATGAAACATGATATGTTATGTAGCGTTTTCTCAGGTCATGAGACAGGATGAATTTAGGTAATATTTTATTAGGGCATGAAACAAGGCGAATTTAGGTAACATTTTCTTAGGGTATAAAAGAGGGCAAATTTAGGTAACATTTTCTTAGGTCATGAAATAGGACAAATTTAGGTACCATTTTACTAAGGCATGAGACAAGGCAAATTTAGGTAACATTTTCTTAGAGCATGAAACAGGGCTAGTTTATGTATAATTTTCTTATGGCATGAAACATTAAAAGTAGAGGTAACATGTTCTTAGGGCAGGAAATAAGATGTATTTAAATATTATTTCCTTGGGATATGAAACATTAAAAGTAGAGTTAATATGTTCTTAAGTCGTGAAACATTAAAAATAGAGGTAAAATGTTCTTAAGGCATGAAACATTAAAAAATGAGGTAGCATGTTCTTAGGGCATAAAACAGAACCAATTCATGTAACATTTTCTCAGGGGATGAAAAACATATTATTCTTTATTGTAGTCAACATTTAAATAACTAGTGGTGGACACATCATTAATTCAAGTCCCAATTGAAAACGTGGGACGCTAGCTCAACTCTTGGAACCAAAGGAGTTCTACCATCAACACCGTATATCTGCCTTCCAACTCTAACCCTAACCACCCCCTCCCCTTCCTCCACATGGAATCCAAGCACTTAATAACACCTCCTGGTTTATTTCTCAGTACAGCAGTACAGTACTATTCACACCTCGCTGGCAATTATTAGCACGTTCATCATGTGGTCAGTTCTGGCTAGTTTCCAATTTACCTATTTCTACTTCTTCCTATCTTTCATGCTGCATAATCAGTGCCCACCGTTTCGGAGGAGAAGGTATCGGACACCTGAGAGTGAGAGGATTAAGGTCCAGAGTTCGTAAATTATGCTAATCATTGTTTACTCCGCCTGTGTGTTTTGTGGCTGTTGACGCCCTTAGGCGAGGGGGTACCTCTAGTCATTAATCTGCGTGATGCCGCCAAGGTCGCATGGAAGCGTGGTTTGAGCTAAAGCAGGACTGAACTTTAAGCCCACTGCACATAAGCAACGTGCATAATATTTTCAGTCACGTCCTGTGACGCCACGTCACCGATAAAAAAAAAGTTAACACAAGTGACCTGTTTACTGTGACGTCAGGTTGACGCACCGCTCCGCAACTGGAGCGGTGCACATTAGCCACTTGCGTCTATTTTGGATGTCACACACACACACACACACACACACACACACAAGACCTCACACAAGCAGAACTATGACGTGTGAAGTACGTGTGCACTGCTCTGTGTCCTCACAGGTACTGACTGACAAGTGACAGGTGACCCACGTTCCTTATTTTGACGCGCCACTAAGGGTGTGGGGCCTGAAGGGAAGGTCCAACAACTTAATTTTATCTCATATTAAATATTTATTTCTCGCTAATACATTGAAGTGCAAAACACCATACTTGGGTGCAAAACAGGACATTTATTTTGGCATTAAAAACCAACGAATTATCGAATGGGGGGGGGGGGGCTATACTTAAATTCCCGATACCCCCCATATTTTTAATTTTGAATATTTTTATCTTGCATAGCAATTAAGGTGCAAAACGCCATGCTTGGATGTAAAACAGTTCAAATCAAAACTTTTAAGTTGGCATGGAAAAAACCAACATTTAATTAATGGGGGGGGGGAGGAGGGCCTACAATTAACTTATCCACCCCTCAAACAAAACATAAACAGTCTCTGGGGTTAGTTATAAAATGTAATACTTGGGTGCATTACGGTGAAAAATAAGTGCAAAACGGTAGTATATTTAAATTTAAATTTTGAGGGGGTGAGTGACCAACTTATGTGATCTGCACAGCTCGTCCTCAGATATGAAGAATAGCTGTGAATATATTGAATAAGCAGTCGCGGACAGCCGACAGGGGTGGCCCTCAGCTTGAAGGTTGGACAAGGGCGTAATAAGCTCTCATCGTAAAAAAAATTCCCATCAAGAAACATATACTTTCTAATAACAGGGGTATACAAGTATTACTATACTGTAAAGGTTAGCTGCAGTCCAATTTTCATAAGAACATTCTTTGAGAAAATACAAACAATTGTTATTTTGGCCAACATTGATAACATTTTATTATATTATTTGTATTATTGATAATATATATAAAAAAAGACCGTGGCAGATAACATTTCTTGACGTATGAATACGTGAAATTAGATCTCCCCTGAAAACATTTTTAAGTGAACTCTATGGGAACTATTAAAACAGCCTTGTCATTCTCTTGGTTTCTTGTGGTCAATTTTCCCTCAGATATATGACAAATTTGGCAATGCTGTTTTGTCGATGTTGCCAGTAGCTCCTTCTTACCCCCAGCACATCAACTTCCGACATAACTGAAAGCAAGAAGATTTGACAACCATGGGCACCCATAAATTGTTGATAAAGGGGGTTTCAGCCTCCCTTATCTCTCTTCAATCTTTACTTTATTTTTGTTAATTTTTATGAAAAAATAAAATTGTATATTTGGGATTTGGCTGTCATTTGCTATTAACAATTTTTAACCATAAAATCAGAGCTAACGGAGATCAAAATGATAAAATGTAGATTTTCTCCCAGTAACTCTCCAACGGTTTTCTTTTCAGTTTGTTCTGTTCAATAAACTTATGAAAAATATATCGTTTCTTTTCAATGGGTTCCGCTACAGCTCTACTTTTACTTTTTGTTAATTTTTCAGAAACTTTCCTCTTTTGCTAAAATTGGCTCTTGAAACTCAGAGTTTTTGTTCAGATGCTCTAAAATTCCCTCCCACAAGGTTAAATTCCTGAAATTTTCTCTCTAGGAGGGAGGTGCCACACTACCAGCAGATAGTAATTCATTATGCCCCTTCCCCTCCCCATTTGGAAGACCCACATAGGGCGCCCTTGTTGACAACAGTTAACCTAACGAGAGGGTGATGATAAAGATTTTCTCCATATAAGCTGCAGTTCATTTAGAGGTGTTATCAAGTATAGCAGATTTTCTATCTGTCAGATAAGACCCTTTTTTTTATTTTATTTTTACCTTTTCCAGTTCACTCCGGTGATTTTAAGATGCCTTTCCCCAAAAATGCCAAGGAAAAAAAAATGTTCCACTTTACTAAGTTAATTCACGGGCCTCCAAGTGGAGCAAACAGCAGTAGTAGGATGGGCTTATCTCTGACAACATCTTCATACATCCCAACACTTTGAATCATGAGACTAATTAAAATGTACCGGGTAGGGGGGGGTTTGGAGGGGAGGAGACCACACGTAGAATGAGGTAATTACCGGCACTGCGGTATGTTTTTATGCCAGATTATGAGTAATATGCATCAAGGATAGTTTTAAAAAAGACGCACCAGGGAACACTAACACAGTATGAGGCATATATTTAGCAGCCGTGAAAATGGGATGCTTATTTTTCATCGAGAGACAACAAACCAGTTTTTATTTTAAAATATTCTATACTGCGGAACTGTAAATATAATCACAGGTTTTACAATCTATTTCATATGATTTATTACGTTAGAAAGGAACTGCAATCTTATTATAACCACGGCAAGAAGGAATAAAATACCACGGAACAAGAATTTACGTTTCTTACTTCCGGCTAGGTATGACATTTAACATTTACAGTATTTTTTAATATTTTATTTCTCTTACGTCTTTCTTAGCAACGCGTCTTACTAACCGTTTGGGTTACACGCTTATGTAATAATTACACTAATGATTTAAAGATTAAATGTTATATTAAGAGGAAATGTACACGTATTTGCGTGGAGGAAGAGTTGAAAAACATTTTGAAAAAAAATTTAATAATAACACCCTCGTATAATCGACCTAGATTTGAACCTCGATTTCCCCGTTATCGGCAGTCTAGTCTACTGCAAGAATAGCGCGTTAGACCACGCGGCCATGTAGGCGGGTTTTATTTTGATCATATTTGATATTTAACACGCACTTTCTGAACAAACACGACTTAAAAAACTAAATTAAAACTAGAAAAGACAACACAATACCACTCCGTTGATTCATCACTG
This sequence comes from Timema podura, assembly GCA_033556935.1. Taxonomy (NCBI): domain Eukaryota; kingdom Metazoa; phylum Arthropoda; class Insecta; order Phasmatodea; family Timematidae; genus Timema; species Timema podura. The sequence continues at coordinate 91,080,583 of JAVRXN010000009.1, forward strand.
TGAAAAGAGAAACCCACATTTCACCGTTGATAAATTTGTCGACAATTCTGGGAATCGAACCCGGGATCCTTAGCTTATTAGGTGGGACACACTACCGACTCAGCTAAGGTTTTGGACAACCTTAACAACAAGGAAAAGGTATAGTTTGATTTTGATAGGAAGAAACCTTTATAAAATACATTTTTTTAGGTCAACGATGTTTTAACAATCTACCATTTATTACCCACTTCAGTAGCCGAAAGGTATAAGGCGTCACTTTAGTGTTATACTGGTCCTTCTGAAGACGAGGAGATCGGAGTTGCAATCCTGACCGGTCTACTGAGGGTGGTTTTCCCTAAATTGTTTCTCACTCTCATTCCGCGCAAATGCGGGTAAATTACCTCTAAAATGCTTCCTTCCTCATCCCTACCCCATTAGAGTAATTATCATACATGCGTATATCCTTAGCAGATAGTAAGAGACCGTGATAAAATAAAATAGCGCTATTTTATAAAATTGATAATATAATTAAAAGTAGTAGCTGCAGATCTCGTATGAATACACAAAAGTAGATCTAGTAACAGCTGTCACATTAGGTTTTATCTGTGATCATTGTACTGATTTCGGGATGTTTTTCTAAAATATAATCATACTATATTTGTGATTAACATTTATAACATTTTGCATTGTGTCTTACTACCCGTCTGGGTTAGTCACATTTTTACACAGAAATAAAGGGATTCAAAAAAGTACAATCTAGTGGAAATTAACCTTTTTTTTATGGAGAGAGGGTGAGTAGAACATTTAGGATAACAACATTCCCATTACGACTTAGTATAAATTTTTTTACTTGAGGTATTTAACGAGCACTTTCTGAACTGACTGATTATATCAGCACATTAAAATTTCTATGAGCGAGAGCGAAAGGGCCAACAATTTTGCTGTGAAAGGTAGTTTCACATACCTTCCAGTGTTCTTTAACATGCCACACTCGACATGGGACCAACGGCTTAGCTTCCCATCCAAAGGAAGTTGTGCTACGGGTTTTTATCGCTCAAGAAAAAATACGTTGACTCCAGCTGGGTTTGAGCCCACGAACATCGGGTCCTGAGGTCGACATCACCTTAAAATAAATCTGCTTTTATGACGACCAAAAACAAATACATAGTTTCTGGTACACATGAACCTTTAGAAGCATTGTTTCTCAAACTTATTTCGTTCACGGCACACTATTATCTATTGCGAGACCTCGCGGCACTATAACATTGTGTTACATTAGAACTCGCCCCCATTCTAAACTTCGTTCACAACTCGCCGCTGATTCATACTACCCGCTCCAAATAATATTCAATAATATTCTAAACCCTACAATAGTACACTTCACTATTGTAGTTCCTATAAATTGACACAACGTAATAGACAATTCTAATCAATAAAATCAATTCTATAGATAGTGGAATACATTGGAATCTGTATTCACCAAATCTATCTTGTGGTTAGAGCAACGACGAGCAACACCGGGTAGTAACAGAGACTCCTTCATCGAAGTCAACTCCGACTAAATCAAATAGACACTGAAGACGACCCGTGCCAAACTATCCACGATCAACAGAATACTAACCACCTGCACCCTGGTGGAAGGTTCCAGGACTACAGAAATAACATCCGATTGAAGAATCACTGCTCTAGATGATGAATGGGACAACAACATCAACAAGCTACGTGACGTTCCATTCCTTCTAGAAGGAAGGCCACCGACAGAATTGTTCTTTACCCCACCTTGCTACCTTGCTATGAAAAACCCCTATTTAAAGTGCTGAAATTGTATTATTAAAATGACTATTCAACCAACACTGGACGGAGGAACATAGTCCTAGGACCAGGACTATGCCAGGATCATCCATGATAGACTACGAACGTAAACTATGGCGACGTATATTTTGAACATTATAATTGAAAACTTTATCTTTTGTATAAGCCGTGTTAGGCGTTGTAAATTTTTACATTAATTTTCTTTGCCAAATAGTAAACTATAAAATGTCTGTCGCCACTTGCGCGCTCGAGACAGCTGTTTATTTTGATCTTTGCATAATGATAACTTTTGATAATATTTGTGTTGAACAAGTTTATTAATATTTCATTCTGAAATAATGTTGCTATTAATAATGTTTTGATTTCTTTTGTTATAATGAACACTTATAATATTTAACTTTACAACGTAAAATTGTATGACAGATAAAAATTAATTAGTGATTAATTTTATAGTTGAACATTGTTTAAATGTTTTCGCTAGACCTTGTTTATAGTAATTTAGTTACTTTGAATTCACGAATAAATTATAGTTTCTAAACTGATAGTATAGGTCAGGTAGTCCCGCGGGAGTTTGACTAAAGTCTGTTAGCCAAACTCTCGCGTATTTTAAAAATGTCTAATAAATATACCTTATATTTATTATTTAAATTGTTGAAGTCTGCTTTAGTTGATGCAACACAGACGCCTTTTGAACAATATAATAAGGCCCATAAGGCCCTTATATGAACCTTACAAATTTATTAACTGATTTATTGATTTATTAATGTATTCTTTTCAACACTGTGGGTTGTTTTTCTCTTAAAGACTAGCCCATCTGATTGTTTGATATGTCAAGAATGAGGGAAGTTTCTCTCTAATGAACTGCGCTAAATGACTGTTTATTTCTAATATGATTTTCCACAGAACTCAGTACGATTATTGAGACCATGTAATTGAACTCTACTTTGTTTTTACTTTGAATAAACCATTTATGGTATTGTTATTTAAATCTTGCATTTCATGTCCTTTGTAACTCTGTAGCTTGCAACCCTCCCCCTTCTTTTAAGTTATCGATGGTCGATGGTGACACTACGGAGATACACTTGGGGCATACGCATGCGCAGAAATACTTCTTTCAGTTTAACAGGAAATGTATATGTTCTTTTTTTGGACCACGAATTAAGATTTTGTGTAAGAAGTGACAAGATTTTCATTAACTAGAAGAAGTACACGGTGCTAACCTGCGTGACCACGTGATGGATTGCATGGTTACGCCTGGCTTCAAACAGACAGAAAAAAAACCTCTTCATTACAATTTCTTCTGACCCGGTTTTTAATTAATTAAAAAATATATAATCCAAATTTTAAAATTCCTGTTTCGAGATGCATATGTTTGTGCACAGGGGATACTAATTTTTTAAATTTCAGACCTCTCACTGCACGCGGTAGATTTGTTCATAACAGACAGACAGACAAACTATTAATTTTATTAATATATAAAATAATAAGCAGATCAAGATTACTCTACTCTTTGATTGTAAGCCATTAGATTAGCTTGAAAATAAATATATTAAAGCTTTTGAACATTTTTATCCTATATATTTTTAAACATCAAAATTGAATTAAATTAATTTTAGTCATTTTTATCATGAATAACATAGCGTTGAGAATTTTGCGGAGCACCTAGCGATACTAGCGGACTTCCGGTGTACCACCACACACCTTTAAGAACCAATGCTTTAGAGTAACGATCAGACCTTTCGAATGTTTTATTTATGTTGGAGAATTTAAGCAAAACCATTTGTTAACTCCTTCCCGACCCAGTTTTCGCTTATCAGCTTCTATTTTTGGAATCCCCTGCATCCTCTGTGATTCCTCATGGCACTTACTAACATTTTTGTTTTTAAGATTGAACTGTTGAAGGAGATTGTTTCAACATGGGGTTGTTTCTTGTGGTGAGCCAGTAGGGGGGGTGCGATATGAAGAAGGGTGTGTGTGTGTGTGCCGTGGAAACGTCGTCATGAAACTCAACCATCCATCAACCCCGCCTGCTCCCTGCTCCCTCTCCCCGTTCCCTGATATCAACTAGCTTGTTGAAGTAGTTCCGACCCCATACCACCAATGACTTTCTCTCCTCCATCTCCCCCTCCCCCCAGAATATGTCTACAGTTAACTGACAAGAGAGATTTTTACAATTGAAATTTACAAGTTGAGATACGGGTCGACGCTTAGATTAAATTCCTTTTGGCTTGCGAACGTAGAAAACAGTGGCAGGAATATTTTATTTTTAACAGAAAGTTGAGGTCGTCACGCAAACCGTTAATTTGTTCAATAGAAGCCGGGTTTGGTCACATGATAGTCATAACGACGGTGTTGTAAAATGACCATTTAAACTTAAAATATTTTTATCCTCAGCAGGGGTTTTGCATTCTCTCCAGCAATTCCTTCTGGCATTCTCTCATAAGCTGTTTTCATTCTCTCTCCATAAATTAGGAGGTAGGACGCGTTGCCTAAAAAATGTGTGTGTGGGGGGGGGGGGGTAGAGGTTTTAATCGACAATAATTTCACTCCCACTTGCACTGGTGATCACGTAGTATTATCGTCAAGTTTGAAAGCAAGCTAGATTGCCGGTGGCAGGTTCGAATCTATACAGGATATGTTATGGGTACTTTCCCCCCCATGTTATTTTCCCATGCTATTTATCTGTTAATGTTGATGCTTTCCTTAAATTACCCTCCTAATCCCTATATCATAGAATAAGCCGTTAAATAAACTAATATAAAATTCACCTCTTGATTCATTGGTATTCTCCCCCTCCCCAAAGGATCCCGAGTCTCATTCTCTAGCATAGCCAAAGATTTATAATTAATTTGTGAAATTATAATTTCCTCTTTCCCAGTGAAGAATTGATGGCCGGGGACAGCGGGGCTGGTTGTTGTGTTTGTTCTATATTTAAGCCGTGTGCTGATACAATAATCAGTCGGCTTAGAGTGTACAGTTAAATAGTCTACCTCAAATAGAGATATAAAAAATTGTTCGATGTCTTTATGACGTTAATGGTCATTTCTGTGTCGATGCTTATTCAACCCATCAATATTAGACTACATTCTTATTGATATGCCTTCATCTCTTCTTCTATTAAGTCAGGTTCCAAAACGCAATTAATCCCTGACAAGGAAAAGGGGTCAGCACAATGAAACGTTATTATTTTAATGTCTTATATGTAATTTTATAAGACCTTTTCCGGTAATAAAAATTACGAGGAAATGACTGAACAGATTTTGACAAACGACCACTCATTTTAACTGCTATGAGTCCAGGATGTCGGGAAAAAATAGTAATTTCCAGAAAACCAGATTTTCACAGAGCATTTTCAGTTTTTCATTCTTTGTTTAATCACAATGGAGACCGTTATTTTATGCATGGCTGTAAATCTCCAAATAAAATATATCTCTTTGTCTAAAATATAATAACTCAATCTTTATTTGTTGGTCCGAACACATCACAATTTTATCTTTGGATTAATATTTCTCTTTGGATGCTGGTCATAGCACGTCTAAATTGAGATGCCTAAACTGGTGAAACTTTTTTTATTGTAATGTTATCATTAATTCGCGTTTAAATCAATAATATTGAGCATAATTCGAAAATTAAAATGTTATTTGTTAAGTTCGTGAAAATACTGTCTAGTTTTGTTTTGCACATAATAAAATGATGTTTAAATATGTTTTATTATGTATATAAGCTCAAAAACGATAAAATGATCTTGAATAATATTTAAAATTGACATTTTAACTATCTAAATATGAGTTTTGGTGTTAATTTTTTTTCACATAATGGGTTTTGATCTTCATTTTATCAAAAATAACACAATAAAAATACTTAAGTTAACTATGTTTTCATTTTACCGCCTGTTTTGAGGATATGATATTTAAAAGTAATGTTTTGTGTACCTCATCTAATCTTTTCACATTCTTAAAAATACAGTAAGTTCAATTGTGTTTCCATGTTTTTAATTAATTTTGAGGGAATGATATTTCAAAGTACCTGTGATGTTTTAAATACCACATCTATATTTTCACATACTCTTTCTCTATCTGACGACACGATCTCTCTCTCTCTCTCACACACACACATATATATATTCTATAACACTATCTCATATACCCTTCTCTCATTCTCTCTCTCTCATACTTTATCTCTCCTCACACACACTCGCTCTCCTCACGTACTCTCTATATCACACAATTTTTCTCACATTTCGTATTATACTCTCTCTCTTAAGCTTTCTCTCAAATGCTCTCTCATTCTTAAACAGTTTATATCTCTCAAACGCTCGCTCTTAAACGCTCTCTCTCTCTCCCTCTATCTCAAACTTTCTCTAAAGCACATCTTTTCTATCAAATCTCTCTCGTATCTCAATCATTATTAAACTCTCTCTTCATCAAACCCTCTTTCTTTCAAAGTCTCTTACTTCCTAACTCACTCTCTCAACTTCTCTCTTTAACTCTCATTCTTAAATTCTCTCTCTAACTCTCTATTACTCCAATTTTTCTCTCTAAAATAATCACTCCCTATCTAACTTTCTCTCTCAAACTCCCTCTCACACTCCTCGAATTTTCTCTCTCTTTCACTCAATATCTCTCCCAAAATTTTACTCTTACTTTCTCACACGCACACACTCTTTCACATAGTTTATCAGGCACTCTCTCTCACATATTCACTTCTTTCTCTCAAACACTCTCTCTCCTCACACACACACACACACACACACACACCACCCTTTCTTTCCCTCTTCTCCCAGTATTTCTCCCTCTAACGCACAAACATACTCTCACTATCACTCGCTCACACTCTCATTTTCACACTCACCCAAACACCTACACAATCACACACTTAAACACTTACACTATCATTTTCACTATCACATTTTATCACTCTCTCTATCATATATTTATAGGAGTCTATATCTTATGTATAATTTGATAAACCCGTTTCCGGTAATTGAAATTACGAGAAAATGTCTCAACCGGTTTTGACATTTTAAAGGTTAGGCGACAAGGATGTCTGCAAAAATAGTAGCCTAAAACTAAAAACCAATTTTCCTAGGAAATTTTTCATCTTTTAATTGTGTGTGAGGTGTGGGTCATCTGTACATTCTTTTTTTACATCGCCATGGAAACCACGATTTGTTTATAATTGTACATCGGTAAATAAAATATTTCTCTTTGGTTAAAATAATAACAGCTCAATTGTTACTTGAGTGGTTTGGTGCAACGAATAGATAAATAGCTGAGAGAGGGGTTGTTTTTAAGTTCTCGTCGTGGCGTGAAAGGTAAAAATATAGATTTTAATTCAAATTAAGCACCAAAAGCTAAAAATCTATTGTAGAGTTGATAGCCTTTGACGAGTAAACGTTTAGCTAAAAAGTCAAGCGAGGGCTTATTATATGGACCATTTACTTATAAAAAGTGCAATAATTCGCAGCCATTGCTGCAACGACCCATTAGTGTCAGTAAATTAGCGTAATTGATATGCCAACATATTTTAATAAAGAATTAATATCCTAGAAAATAATCCCCAAACTAAGTACCAACTAAACTCCATCCAAACATGTCTTTAAATGAGTTTTTACAAATAATTATATAATTATTTAACACTTTCTTCCCTCACTAAAAAGATTGATCGTCAGGGAGAGGTCTACAATTTAGAAAGCTCGGGGTGGGGGTGGGGGTAAAAAACTATACACGTCATCGGCGTTCACGTGTGTAAAGTACTGGCTTGTATAACTTGCATCTTATTCTGGGATTGTTTCTAAAGGCATAATTACATTCTAACGAGGGATACAAACACCAACTAGACTTGTAAAGAGAATTTCCTTCCTCCTATGTATTTTTATCCTTTTTTTTCCCCCTCCTCCAAACTCCATAATTTCGAAAGGTTTTTCCTAAAGAAAAAAAAAACACACCAGTTGACGGGGTCGCTTTTATAAAAGGATTGTTTTTGTTAGTTGTTGGCTGTTAAAAGCAATACAAGTCACTTACGACAAGATAACGTTCCACTTAATTATAACAGGGTGTTTCAGAAACTAAGAACTTAACCTTTAATATATATATAAAAAAAACTTACAAGAATTATTTTACAATTTGAAGAAAATGTTGAACTAACGATATTTGTATTTTGGTTTATATTTTGAGGTAGGTGGGGATAATACTACTGTTAATTTTGTCAGAGGGACACATCCACGAAACATTATTATGAAGTATAAAAACATATAATTTAAAAAAACCTTTTGTGTTTTTTTTGTTTCTTTCTTTAAACATTGTTTGTCTCATTTTGTTTTACCGTCGGCTCAAGAGGTGTCTTATAAAGATACAATTCAGGACGTATAAAAATTGAACCTAAACCAAACAGAATGTATTATAAGCAGACAACGTATTTTAAAATTCTGGTAGAAAAATAAATCCTTATAAAATACAAACTTTTTTGCAGCTAACATTGATAACATTTTATTATATTATTAGTTATTATTATTATTATTATTAGCACCGCGTCTTACTACCTGTTCGGGTTATACGCACTTACGCTAATGTGTAATGGTAGGGTGATTGTGAGATGAAATTGAGGACCTACAGTTTAACGTGGAATCCGAACCACGGTGGAGGCCTGGCATTCCTCACATTCACAAGTTGTGATTAATACACATCCTGTCAGAGTATATTATTAGTGTTATTTTATAGGTATTTATAATATCTATCAAAAGTGACAGCCGCAAATAACATGACTCGAGGTATGAATTCTTGAAAGTATATTTAATAGCTACAATGGCCGCATGGTCTAAAGCTTTACTCTCGTAGTAGACTATACTATTGATGACGGGGAGATCAAGGTTCGAATCTCGGTTGGGTGTACTGAGGGTGGTTTTCCGAACTGGTTTTACACCCTCCCTCCATGTAAATGAGGGTACACTTCCTCTGAGTATAGCCTTCCTAATCCCTAAATCCATAAATGTAATTAGTACATAAGAGCATTAACCGAACGGGTAGTAAGACGCGGTGCTAAAAAAACTTTTTAAGGCGTCACTTTCGCAATAGGCTGGACTGGCGATAACGGGGATATCGGAGTTCAAATACCGATTGGGTCTACTGAGAGTATTTTTTTTATAAATGTTTTTCATTCTATATTCACACATATAAGAGTACATATTTTTTACTCTAAATTCAATCTTTCTCATCCCACTCCTGCTATCACAATTAATATGCGAGTAACCAGAACAATAAAAATAACGTTCCTAACTGCCAGAAATGTTATTCCTGTGGAAATTATTCTCTAGTTTATTGACGTATGTGACTCTGTTATAGAATAACTTGTACTCCAAATCATTCCTATCATATAAGATAAATATATTATTTTATATCTGAACAAGAATCAATCCAGGACTTTTCGTAAGCTCTACCAAGGGGCACATCAGCTGTTAAGGTGGGAGTGTAGGGAACGCGAGAAAAGGGCTGTGTTTTTGCAGTTTTGAAAGCAACACTTTTTTTTTTGTGACAAGAATGAATAAAATAATTGTCCAATAAAAGCAAAATTTAATTTTCTTCACAAGAAGGTATCCACAATTATTGAGTATCTGTAAACTGTCTACTGAGATAAAGGTTTCGGGTTCAATTCCCGTCATGACCAAAAGATGTATCATTGGTGATATTTATGTTTACCCTTTCCCAGTGATGAATTCACGGCAGGGGGGCTAGATGCTGTGTCTGTTTTATATTTAAGTTAGTTTATAAGTCGTATGCTGATATAATCAGTCGGTTCAGAAAGAACACGTTAAGGCCCTCAATTATTTTTTTAAATACATCTTTCAAGGGTGTCCTGAAATTTAACGACAGATTTTTCTCTTAATTTAAAAAGTTTCTCAACTAATGCTGCTATGCTCATGACATGTATTCAACAACTGTTGATATTAACATGTGAAGAAAACTAAATTCTATGTTTCTACTGGAGAATTATTTGATTTATTTTTACCATAAAATTTAAATATAAAACTACAAAAACTGGAACTAGAGATGTGATACGGAACATTTTTCAATAAGGAAAATTTTCAAATATATTTTCTGTAAAATAACTTCAACTGATTAAATGGACAATAATAATAACAGTACTAATAATAATTAGTGATAGTAGTAGTATTAGTAGTGATAGTAGTAGTATTAGTAGTAATAGTAGTAGTAGCAGTAAAACACCTGCTTCGGTGGCCGCACGGTTCAACGCACTACTATCGCAATAGACTGGACTGCCGATGACGGGGAAATTTAGGTTCGATTCCGGTCGAGTACACTGACGATGATTTTCCCAATCTCACTCCACACAAATGCGGGTGCAATTCATCTAAATTTAACCTTCCTCCTCTCTAGCACATTAGCGTAATTAGTACTGTACATAGGCGTACAACCCAAACGGGTAGTAAAACGCTGTGCTAAAAAAAAGTAGTAAGAAAACAAATGAATGCGAGCCTTAACAGATCCGTTATGTTCATAAATGATACTTCAATTTTATATCATCAATAAGTTAACTAAAATAATTTTAAGGTTGGCTCGACATTTGTATTTCCCCCCCCCCCTCCCCAATCCTCCATGCTTCCTATCTACTCCTCCCCCACTCCTCCTCCTTACAACCCACTCGTCTCTTAACACGCTATATTTTGAAGAATAATAGGCTTTAAGTGCCCCTTCTACAAATTCACCCCTACATCTCCACTACAGAACATTTTCATCTCTAGGTTGTTGATTCCCTGTGTGTTTTTGACCTTGTGTTTTAAGCATGAACCTTGAATCACCAAAAATCAAAATAAAACGACTTTGAGAACACTTGACAACTCAAGAAATAAATCGTCCAATTCCTTATTTCTGTCGGTAGCGCATCTACACACTGAACTAATAGTACCAAGTCATATTCCCGGCACGTAATTCAATAAATGATTCATTGATTGGTTAAATGGGAGGTTCCTTTACCACAGTGATGAATAGTCGGCCAGGAACAAGATTCTGTATAACTTTGTTTTTAGCACCACTTCTTAAGCCGCTCGATACGAGCATTAGATTACAAAGCTCGGCTCAAAGTTCCTGATTGGGTGCGGCGATTGCTCAATTTGATTGTTCGCCTCGACAGTGCTCAGGATTTTTCACATTTCTCGCTGAAATGTCAGACCTACAAGTCGCGAGTGCAGCGTTTTTAAAATTTATTATAGTGTTGTCGAACTTGAGGATCCCACAAAATATTGTTTTCGTGGTTCCACTCCAGTTTATTCTGGCACTTACTGCAAAATGGTAATAGCACAAAATGCGTCTTTACGCCAGTATTCACTTTGACGACTGGATCACTGTGCTCGGCGCGAACACCGGCACTGACTTGTAATGTAACAATCAAAGAGATTCGTGGAAAAACCGACAGTCGAGTGGAGTACGTTTCCATCGGACATCGGACATCGAACATCGGACATCGGACATCGGACATCGAACATCGAACATCGAACATCGAGCACCTCCACTCGTTGCTCGCTACACCGCACTTTAGCGTGTTACATCACACTATTCTGTTACAAGTCAGTCTCCACCTTTACCACCACTCCGAAGGAAGTTGCGCCACGGTTTTTTTTAATTACTCAAGAAAAATCTGTCGAACCCTGCTGGGTTTAAATCCACTAACATCGGGTCCTGAGGCGAGCAATTTACCCCTAGACCACCGAGGTCAACCCTAAGAACTTTTAACACCAGAAACTTTTTTTTTAAATTAACAACTATTCCAAGTTTTCTTCTATACTCACGAATAGACTACAGCGCTTGGTGGTTGTAGGTGTCACTAACGTCAAGGTTCTCAAATCCATTTTCCCAACCCATACACACACACTTTTCTACAACCATCGAAACTAGCTAGTTACTATTTTTTAGTTGAAGCGAGGATGCTGACGTGCCGACTTGAGGTGAAGATAATGTGTTAGTGCGCACACCTCCTACTTCACCCCCTCTTACTCTTCTCACTCCATCAATACCCGCAAGGGAGGGTGGAAAGGCGCCCCCTCCCTCCGACCTCACCCCGCTTGCACCTAAAACTCTGGCCACGAATTGCATGGTAGCAAACCAGTCTGGGTACCACTTTGTCGGCGTTTGTAAATAATAACAGATAGTGCCCGGGTCGGCCAACTCTCTCTATGAAGCAGCCTCGAGCTCTTCAAACAAGTTGAGAGAAAGAGAGAGAGAGAGGATACTGTATTTATTGGGGTAGTGAGAGACATTGATGAAGAAGAAATGAACGAGAGAAACAAGAAAAAAAGAGAAAGAGAACGGCTAAGGATATCAAAGAGAAAAAAAACCCACACAAACACGGAAATATTTGTAAAAGAGAAATAGACAGATGTAGAGGTCGACAGATATGAAACAAAAAAAAAAAAAAAAAAAAAAAAGAGAAGAAGGCTCGGAAACTCGATTACGTTGGCCTCAATAACATCGGGCTTTCGGATTCAAAAAATAGTCGGTAAACAGCAATTAGGAGCCACCTTAAACCCCCAATCACGAGTCTTAACGTTGTATGGACAGCGCTAATGTCGAGAAAAATCTGTAAGATAGCGTTTGTGTCGCTGAGAAATAGATGAAAGTGGATACTACCGGTCCGTCCCGTTGAGAACCAAAAAACCTCTTCGTCAACGGTAGACAGGAAAATGTCTTGAGCTGAAGTTGTGGGTAGGGCAGAGAGGGTGGGGGAGGGGGCGGATTAGCAGGTAGAGTCTTCTTCTCTGGCTATTATGAATGAAAACTGTAAGTCAGGGACCGAACTATTATTATCACCGCGTCTTACTACCCTTTCGCAACTACGCTAATGTGTAATGGTAGGGTGATTGTGAGATGAAGTGGAGGACCTACAGTTTAACGTGGAATCCGAACCACGGGGGAGGTCTGGTATTCCTCACATTCACAAGTTGTGATTAATACACGTCTTGTCAGAGGTGAAGGAAGGGTTTGGCAATCAGATAAATCTGTGCCGGGACCGAGGATTGAACCCCGGACCCTCAGCACAGAGGTCTAACACCTTACCCCTAGACCACCAGGTCCCCCCGGGACCGAACCAAACCGTCGGTTCATTTTTAAAGTTAACCTTAACTTGATTTAAACACTTAGCTCAATTAGTTTATTTTAACGATGAATGGTGGTCAGAGTTCAAATCCCGAACGAGTAAACAAAGAGTGCATCTTTCTAAATGGTTTCTCTTTGTCCCTCCACAGAAATGTGGGTACATTTCCTCTGTTTTAGATATCGCTCATTATTAACACAATAGTGTAATTAATAATAATACTAATTAAACTTACTAATTGTGCTTTATACAGATATCCCGAACTAATAGAGTGGAGGGAAAAAAGGGGGGGGGGATGTTACGTATTTAAAGCATTATCTCTACACGATGTCAAATATGAGTAATTTTTAATTAAGGCTATAGGCTCATCTACATATTATTTTGATTAAAAAATGACATCTTGACGCGGGAATTGAATTTGGGACCTACAAACTATGTTTTGTTAGTTGTTATAAAACTAATTCGTTACGTCTGAACAAAGGGGAGAAAATACATTAGAAAAAACATTTGATGAAAAAGGACATAAAAAGAAATTATGATTGTGGAGATGTAAAGGAGGAAGTGGAATATGTTAGTGTCCATCTGGACATGTCTGTAACCTGAACCAGCTAATACAGTATTGGCTCGCAAATTATGTTATGTTATGCCATTGTAGGTTGTCGGTGCTATTATTATTTTAACTTTTATTTTAGCGCCACGTATCTTACTACCTGTTCAGGTTATACGCCTTGTACTAATTACTCTAATTTTAAATCTAGGACAGACACAAAATCCATCCCCCGGCCGTCAATTCATCACTGTGAAAGGGTAGCCCCACATTCCAACAATGATAAATTTCTCGACCATGCCAGTGATCGAGCTCGGGCCCTTAGCTCCGTAGGTGGACGCACTACCACCGGAACTAAACTTCGTAATTTTCTAGCAAGATCATATTTTTTCTCTAAGTTATATCCACAAACAAAGTTATAGATTTTTTTTATGCAAAAGGGCTAATTTGTTTTTTAAAAAGGTGGGGAGTGTGCACAGCATAGACTTTCTCGCTACTATAAATAAAAAAAGATATATTTACTTAAAACTCGTAAGATATTTGAAATGAGATAATATACATTGTTGCACATTCTACCAAAGAACATAAACGAAATAATATACACTTTTAGAGAAAAGAGAAATATCACACCTACAGAGCATTACAGCAAATTACAAATTTAAAGACTTATCCGTAATATATATGTAATGTATTTATATATATTTATCTGTATATATTATATATACATATAGTATATATGTCGTAGGCTAATTAGAAAATCCGGCTTAATGGAAAAGGCACCGTCAATTTACAATGAACCAGGCTAATTGAAAAAAAATATTATATTTTCTTATCAGCCTGATAACTTTTAGGCTTATTGCAATGAGCCCATACAGCTTTGGCTAGTAAGGAAATGCACCTTTGTTCGCTCAATCAGTCTAGTTGGTTACAAGCTTATTGCAATACGCCCAAGATAGTAAAGGCTTATTTAAAAAAATCTACAGCAGAGGTTCCCAAACTGTGGGATATACAATTATTCCCGATGGTATGCTGTGAAAATCCAAACAAAACAAACAAATTAAAGTCGTAAAAAAATACCTCATAAAATCTAATAAATATATTACAACCCAGTCTAATAGAAGTGACCTCTAGATTTCTGGCACATAAATTTATAAAGACATCCCAGAAAAATATGTAACAGTTCGTGAAGCTGTGAATAAGAAATCAAAGTTTGAGGGCCAGGTATATCCCAGTTGCAAGTGTATAGTCTCAGAAAAACAGCGTCAAACGAAAAAGTGTGCCTGTAAAAAGGCAAACTAATTGTGTACATCAAAATGTCACAGCAGTTTACCGTGTGGATATAAATAAAAAAAGTGTTGTGTGTAAAGTGTGAATTGACAATGGTAAATGTCACAATATACTTGTAAACGCGTTACATTACTTAAACTTGAGATTTTTAATCAAATCTTGCAATCGTAAGGAACTAAGTAAATTAATTTAAGAACATGCTGAAAGAGAAAAATTTTATATTCTGTAGACCAGTGGTTCCCAAACTTTTGGAATGTTGTACCACCCCAACAATTCTCGTAATTTTGTGTAGGTTAAACCGTTTGCGTGTTTATTACACGACTGTGCGGCTGCACCGTCTGTCTGAGCTGTAATCAGTTTTACCACCCCTACAATCACCGAGTAAATCTATTTTAATTTTGATTAGACTGGGTCGTAATATATTTAAGAAGCTATAAGTTTGTCAAATTTCAAGTTTCTAGCTCATCTGGAAGTGGGTAAACATTAATGCCAGTGAGTGAGTCAGCCGTGTGACTTTATAGTAGTATAATTTCAAATAACGATTTTTATATTTAGTATGCCTTCATTTTTGAAATGATAAATTAATTCGTATCCCAAAGAGGTGTGGCGATACGATAAATATTGGAAGTTTCCTTAAGTGTAAATTACCCTCAAAGCTACTTTCATGAGGATATGAGAACTTCCATTTTGTTTTAATTTTAAACTATATATATATGTTATATTAATTTTAATCGAGTCGAGTTTGATATAATCTATTTTTTCACTTTCCATCCCTAAGTAAAAAATACTACCATTAATTTTAGGATTGAATAGATTATTATAAAAACCTCTGAGAAACCTTAGAAAAACCCCATATCCCAAGTTTTATCCCAATTGGTAAAATAGTTTTGTCTCTAGTCAAAGCTACAGACTGACATTATTAAAAAAATATTTTTTTTTCAGATTTAAGGGGTAATGAAACGTCGACATCCATCAAAATCTCGAGCTTTTTTTATTACAAATACTATTTTTACTCAACTATAGAGGTGTGAGATGATCATAAGTAACATTATATATTAACTAGTTGGTCGTTGCAGCAATGGCTGCAGATTATTACACTAAAATGTATTTTAAAATTTTATTGGGAAAGGATCTCTATAATAAACAAGCCCTCACTAAATTTTTGATTAAAAGTTTACTCGTCAAAGGCTATCAACTTTTCTTAGATATTTAGTTTTCGGTGTGTAATTAGAATTAAAACGTATATTTTCCCCCTTTACGCCCCGATGGGAACTTTAAAATTACTCTTCTCCCAGATCTATATCTAATAGTTGCACAAACCACTCAAGTACCTAACGATTGAGCTGATATTATTTTTAAACAAAGACAAATATTTTATTTACCAATATACAGCTATACATAAATCATGGTTTCCATGGTGATGTAAGCAAAGAATGATTGTACAGATGAACCAATGTCCACACAGAAGAAAAAGATGGAAGATTCGCTAGGAAAATTGGGTTTTAGTTTTAGGCCATTATTTTTATCGGCATCCTGATTCCCTTATCTATAAAATGAGTGTTCGTTAGTCAACATCTGTTCAGTCATTTCCTCGTAATTTCTATTTCTGGAAACGGGCTTATCAAATTATATATAAGATATCTGATATAGAGAGTGATAAAATGTGATAGGGAAAATGAGAGTTTAAGTGTTTGAGGGTGTGATTGTGTAAGTGTGAGGGAGAGTGTGAAAATGAAAGTATGAGTGCGTGTGAGGAGAGTGTGTATGTGTGAGAGAGAAATAGAATAGGCAAGGGAGAATGCGTGATAAAGTGTGTGTGTGTGTGAGAGAGAGAGAGAGAGAGAGAGAAAGAAAGAAAGCGTGTAAAATTTTGGGAGAGATATTGTGTGTAGGAGAGAGAAAATGTGAGGGTATGTGGAAGAGATTTGGAGAGATAAAGTTAAAATGGAGAGACTAGTTCAGAGAGGGAAAATTAAATTGTGAGAGAGTTATAGCGAGAGTTTAAGAGAAAGAGTGTTTGCGAGAAAGAGTTAGAAAGATAAATTGAGAGAGCGAGTTTGAGAGAGAGTGAGAATGAGATAGAGACAGTTTGAGTCAGATTGTTTGAGAGAGTGAAATAGAGAAAGAAAGAGTTTAGTCAGAGATTTTGAGAGAACTTGAAATAGAGGGAGTTTGAGAGATAGAGAGAACGTTTGTGAGAGAGCATTTGAGAGAATTTGAGAAAGAGAAAGCGTTAGAGAAAGAAAGAGCCGTTGAGAGAGAGAGTGTTTGAGAGAGAGGTTAAGAGAGAGAGTATAATAAAGATAGTGTGAGAGAAATTGTGTGATATAGCGTGGATGTGAGTGTAGAGAGTGTGTGAGAGAGAGGGATAAAGTGTGAGAGAAATAATGAGAAAAGATTATATTAAAGAGAGTGTTTTATGTGTGTGTGTGTGTGTGTGTGTGTGTGTGTGTGTGAGGGAGAGATTGGGAGAGAGTGTGTGAGAGCGTGGGAGTCTGATAGAAAGAGAGAATGTTAAAATATAGATGTGGTACTCAAACATTTGAAATATCATTTCCTCAAAATTAATTATCAACATGGAAACATAAGTGAACTTACTCTATTTGTAGGAATGTGAAAAGATATATGGGGTGTACAAAACATTACTAATTTTAAATATACACTCAAATTAAGCGTTAAAATGAAAACATAGCTTAACTTATGTATTTGTATTTTGTTACTATTTGCTAAAATGAACACTAAAACCCATTATTTGGAAAAAGTGAGCACCAAAACTCATACTTAGATAGTTAAAATGACTAACTTTTTTTTTAACACTATTCAAGTTCATTTTATCGTTTTTGAGCTTATAATACATACCAAAACATATTTAAAAAAATTGTATCATGCGAAAAACTAAACTTAGACAATATTTTCACGAACTTAACAACTTAACCTTTTAATTTTCAAATTATACTCAATATTATTAATTTAAATTTAAATTAATAATAACATTCCAATAAAAAATAAATATTTTCCCAGTTTAGGCATCTCAATTTAGATGTGCTATGACCAGCATTCAAAGAGAAAAATGTGATGTGTTCGGACCAACAATTAATGAAGATTGAGTTATTATTTTTTAGCCAAGATGATATAAAGAATTAATAGCCAGAGCTATTATTATGCTTATTAGTGGGGATTACTTCGGGTTCGATTCCCGTGTCCAGATGTCATTTTTCAATTTTCAGAATACAAGATGATATAGTTTATTTAGAGATTTACAGTCATGCAGCAAATAGTGGTTTCCATGATGATTAAACAAAGAATGAAACACTGAAAATTATCTGTGAGAATTGGGTTTCCGTGGAAAACTACTACTTTTCCCGATATCCTGGACTCCTAATCGTTAAAATGAGTGGTAGTTTGTCAAAATCTGTTCAGTCATTTCCTCATAATTACTATTACCGTAAGCGGGCTAATCAAATTATATATGGTAGGAAAGATATATTAACCTACAAATTTCATCTCATGGCCAATATGACTAAAAAGTAATCTATCTTTATTTATCTAACATAATGCACAATTGTCCATACCTATTAACGTAACTCAAATATAGGCTTTCATCTCACGCTGTATTCTTTGTTCAAGGTCAATCTTAAATTTATTATTATTTATTATTATTTAGCACCGCGTCTTACTACCCATTCGGTTTCTACGCTTAAGTACTAATTACACTAATGGACCAGGAATTGGAAAGGTGTAATTTAGAGGAAATGAACCCGCATTTGCGGGGAGGGAGAGTGGAAAACCATTTAGGAAAAACCACCCCAGTTCACCCGACTGAGATTCGAACCTCGATATCACCGTCCTTGGTGGTCAAGTCATTCTTTAAAATATTTTCTATTTTTTTTATTAAATACTTAATAAGTGGTTTACTGTATTGGTAAAACATTTATGTCGTCCGCAGCTAAATAAAGGTTGGTGACTTCTGCTTTACAAATTATATCCAAGAAACAATTTAAAATTAGTAGAAAATTTTCAAACGGTAGCATAAAGCTACCATAGATCAACGATGGAATTTGTTTCTGATTGTTATTAAATGGCCGACGATTTTACACATCTATTACCGACTAACCCTTAAAATATGAGCGATAAATGACCCTAATACAGATTTAGCCCTAGATAGCTCAGTGGTAAGATATTGACGTGCTAAGTTGGAGGTTCCAGATTTAGTTCAAAATTTAAAAAGGATTAAAAAAAAAGTTTATTATTTAAGTTCAATAATATAATTTAGGTTTGAAGTCATTTCACCATTTTATTATTTAAGTTCAATAATATAATTTAGGTTTGAAGTCATTTCACCATTTTATTAGTGGTTTGGGCTTTCCGAATTTCTTCGTAAAAGCGTTTTATTGACTTGGAATGCTTATTACTTTTGCCTTTTACATATATTCTGCCATCTTTAAACTTTTGTGGGGCAATTTTTTTAAATAATAAAAATGTTCTTCTCACTATTATTACACCTCACACATACCTAAAGACATTAAATGCAACTATACTCAGCGACATTGAAAAAATCCTTTCAACAATCGTCGCACTTGCTACATGGACTTGAAAACGGTGGAGCCCAGGTAACAACAATCTCTAAAGAGAGATGGGGATGGGTCAGGCCAAAACCACTGGCAACATATTTATGGTTTCAAGGACAGACAGCTAGTGACGTGGAGTGAGAAGGGATGAGCTCTCTCTCTCTCTCTACTCTAACCGGGCCGTTCTGTTTCGGCTATTGCGGGGTTGCATCAGATATATTTTCAAAATCCGGGGGCAAAATATGTAGCACCTCAGCTCACATAAAATTTTATGAGTTTCAGATTGAATATTAATGTGATTGAAGTACCATTTTAAAGTTAAAAGAAGTCGGCACTTATTGATATACTTCCCCCATTTATTACATACGTTTAAGTATACAAAATAATTAATTGAATATTGCATTTATTTGGCAGTTTTTTTATGCAATTGATTGAAGGTTCAGTGAAATAATATTTATTTCTCTTAATAAACCTCTTCAAGTACTTCTAACATTCCAAATATGAAATCTTTGCATTATTTGGTTTTTCTAAAAATCTTTGCATTAGATGCCAAAATTTCAAACTTTGAGTAAACACTGTGCTTAAAATATACATTTAATCTATATTTAATACACTGATCCAAGTTTGGTTTAAGAAGACCTACTAATATATATATAATTTATACATTATTAATTTTGGGCCAAACACCCTTAAGTTGGCACTTTTACCTTCCTTGGGGTCTTGACCGCGTGAAGGCCGAAACACCCCGAAACAAAACCCTCTGGTGTATTATGTGACGTATACTCACTCACCTATACACTCGTTTAAAGTTTGATTCAAGCTTTCGCCGAAAGTAGAAAGCAAGTTTCAGTGGCGCAGCAATTTACACGCTAGCAGAAATGTATCTATCCACGATGTTTTGAACACACAAACTAGAAACAAAATATTACTGACACATTTTATTTTCTAGTACGATAGATAAATAATATTAGTTAATTATCACGTGTCGGAAACAAATCAACACAGAACGAGAAAGAAACATGCAATTACCATTTAACGATTATCTGCTTGCATCTGCTTTTAAAGGGTGCATGCGATGTTAATGGGTTGTAGGCGCATGCGACGTGCGACGTTAAGACGGTTGGTTCAAGCGCATGCGCACTAATGGCATAGATTGGTTTTGAAATTTGACGGGGTGACTCCAAGTTAGTTGTTGCGCAGAAAAAGAAAGGCATAACAAAGATATTTCAAGTCGCGTTGAGCCAGCAAAACTGGTGGTACTAAAATCTTGTGATTGATTTGGAATCGACAAGTGATTATGTAGATTAAAAGAAAAAGATTTCATCAAATTCCAGGACGCCCATGACAAATATTCAAGAACTTTGATATTTGATATTACTTACTTACACTATGGCATTAGGAATTTGAATGTTCATTGCACACTTCTGAACAACCTAATACATTGTGATAGTTCTATCACACCTCATACAACCTAACCCTATCTTGAGCTAGTTCTATCAGTCCACCTCATATACCTATTTCTATCTTGAGCTATTATCATCCACTTCTTACACCCTACCCTATCTTGAGCTATTCTATCCGTCTACTTTACACATATCCTACTGATTTGTCTCAGGTCCTCATTACACCTACCCTATTTGAGCTCTATCAATCCCTGATGCTATCCTATCTTGTGTTTCTTTCAGTCTACCTCATTACACCCTATCCCTATATTGAGCTAGTTCTATCCAGTCCACCTCATTACACCCTATCCCTATCTTGAACTAGTTCTATCCAGTCCACCTCATTACATCATATCCATATATCAGCTAGTTTTATCCAATCTACCTTCTAACACCCTATTCTTATCTTATGTTAGTTATATCAAGTCCAACTAATTTCACCTAATTTTTTTAGCACACAGTCTTACTACCCATTCGGGCTATATGTCTATGTACCAGCTACTCTAATGTGTTAGGAATATGAGAAAGGTTGAATTTAAGGAAGTGCCCTCACATTTGCATGGAGGGATGGTGGAAAACTATTTAGGCAAAACTACCCTCAGTGCACCGATCGGAATGGGAAACCCCAATCTCCCCGTCATCAGCAGCTAGTCTATTGCGAGAAGTAGCGCCTTAGACCACGCGTACACCGAAGCGGTTAACACCTCAATGAGATCATTATTTGTAGCATCTACTTGAGCCATATTTTATTTTGTACAATTTGTTTTATAAACACTGCTAAAATATTAGCCTTCACTATCGCTCTCTTCTGGCTGTGTAGTCACGGCAAGTCAAAAAAGGATTTCCCATGATGATGTAGTTACGTTTTATTCGGCGAGCTATAAAGATATAACACTGAAACAAAAACTATACATTCTTAAATAGCTTTAAATGTAGTTTTACATTATCACTATTTTTATTATTTTACAATTTCCGGCTAGAAGAAATGGCCTGTAGAAAATTTTGGTGCAGGATATACATTTAAAAAGTCTGTGGAAACATTTGTCTATCTAGAACAGGAAACCAGAGAAAGATAATTTTGAAATGCAAGTCAATGCTGTCCAGGCGCAAATAGTAGAGTGAGTGTGTATTCTCGTCACCGGAAGAGGGTAAGCGTTATCAGCAGATAAATAAGAGGCTTCGCAGTGAGAACTGCTCACTTTCTTCTCTCTATTTCTATTTCATACATTGGCGTCTAAATACCCAAACAGACTCCGTATCCGTAGGTTCGTAGATCGTATCCGTGGTTCATGGTCCTTAAGAAATTATATTTGCGTATAAATAGTCCGGATCCTAATCACGTGACCGCTCAAATAATGAGATATCAGAGACTTCGTCCAGTAAAGCTCTTCAAAATGAACACGCGCCAAGATGTCTGCTGATCAACTAAAACAACTTTTTTTTTTAGAAAACGTTCGAGATATAGTTGAAATGTACCATAGTAAAAGTACAATCAAATAAATATATTTATAAATTATGACACGACTTGAATTATCAAATTTATAATTAGTTTTTTATTTTTGCCTAAAAATGCAAAATAAATATATGTTCTAGTAAGCTGGATGTAAACAAAGTAAGCAAAGCATTCATTGGTGCTTTTATTTCGATGCCCACGCACATTCTTATTTGTGATTGGAGTTTATAGGCCTATAAAATAGTCCTTAGAAAGTTCATGTTGACCAACTTATACGGAATACGGACCTGGATAAGTATACGGATCAGGACTCTGTAGACAGAGATATCTTTAAGTACTGTGGCATTTATTCCTACGGTCACGGACTATGAACCACTGACTTACGGATATGGAGTTTGTGTATGGGGCTTTAGTGTGATAGTAATTATAGTGCTTAGGGTGCATACATTTAAAATGCAACCCTCTTCGAAAAATAGCTTCGAATTCACCAAATAGGCAGCGTCGTTAATCTCTATTTTTTGTCTGCGGCCAACTATACCTACGGAACAGATACTGATGTCAGCTGGGCCGTCAATCAGATCAAATTAAAGGGTGTTTAAAATAGAGGCTGCGAGGTGGATTATACTTACGTTTTTTATCTTAGGGTCAGGGCTAGAGGAGGGGGGGAGTAAAAGGGGTCAATTCCCATGTGAGGGGCGTTAAAAAGTATCGAGAACGATCTGTCAAGAGTCTTGACTGAAAAATCTACGTGTTTTATCCAACGAGTGTGCGGGTAAATTGTACTAACATGTTGATTTATAAACCAAGTCGTAAAAAAAAGTTGGGTAGAGGAGGTGAAGGGGGAAAAGATTTTTATAGTTTATCAGCCAGGTGTTATACAATGTTTTCAGAGTGAAACAAAAAAAATTCAAACTGAATTAGGGATTTTGAAATATATATTATCAGATGCTGTACGTAATAACCTATACTCCCAATACGGAATATCAGCTCTTAATTAAACTAATAAGGGAGATAAAGAAAGCAGATTTTAGAATAAATGTACCTACATTTCAGTTTAGAAAGGGTGGGAAACCATTTAAAGGTAAACAAAACCCTTCAGTACACCTGACCAAGATTCAAATTCCCATGCTTCCCGTTTCCTGCGAACCAGACTAGAAGAGCTTGACGTTTAATCCGCCAGGCCACCGATACGGGAATAAAACATAAAAAGCCAAGAATAAGAACCAGTTCATTGATGATATGGGTTTCTACACGTTTGTTTCCTCATTCTACTTTTCAAGATTTTTTTTAGCACCACGTCTTACTACCCGTTTGGGTTATACGCCTATGTACTAATTACACTAATATGTTAGGGATTATGAAGCTTTAATTTAGAGGAAATACACCCATATTTGCTTGGAGGTAGAGTGGAAAACCATTTAGGAAAAACCACCCTCAGTGTACCCGACAGGATTAGAACCCTGATCTACCCGTCTTCGGAAGATTAGTCCAACACGAGATTATCGCGTTAGACCACGCGCTCACCGAAGCAGGTTTATAGATATTAGTTTATACATTTTTAATATTTTAATTTTAAAAAGTAAATAAAACATTAATTGATTAAAAACGTTTAAATTAAATCTAAAGATCACAAGATAAAAAAAATTAAAATGGATAAAAACGTATATTTTTCAAACAAAATATTCATTTTCTAGACCAGCCATTTTCAAAGACGACCTAGACATATATTTATATAGCTATGTTTGATATTAATTGCTATATTTTATCATGAATTGTAGTATAATGCGTTCCCATTACTTACAAAATTAGGTTCGGTATCTAACTAAACAACACTAGATATATTCCCATAAATAAAACATTTAAACACATCAATTATTAGCATAAACGCTTGCTCAAAATTTATTCTTAAACCACGACACATGTTTGTCTAGACGGAAAAAAAAAATAGAAATGTTATCTAAAAGGTCATTTACCTAAAACAACGAGAAATTTTCATACGTTTCTGCTTTTCCTTTATTTTTATTTTTTTATAATTTACTATCTTATTCAGTAAATTACTCTCAGTACTCTTTACCGCAGTTAAAAGTTATTTATAAAAGATAGCGTTTAAGACAAATAAACTTTGAGCGTTGAGAATTAAACCGCGGTAGCAAAACCTGTCTGAAAAAAAAAAAAGAGGCAGCAAAGATTGATATCAGCTGCTGGTATGGACCAATTATAAGCGAGAGCATAGACTCACGGCTTAATTAGTGGGAGGTGACGTCCCACAAATTAGTATTTAAATTGACCCGCAATTATAAACATCGGGGAACAAAATGGTAAAGGCTCGCACAAGACTGAAACAGCGGAAATTACATATCGCGGCATTGTATGTAAAAGTTTTGTGTACGAGGCAGAAGTCATACGAAATTGTCTCATGTTCCATTTTTTTTTCCTAAAAATTATATAATTATTACTGGACGAATTAATGTTTGAAGTAGATAATTAAGTTAATTATATGGTGTGATGAGTTCCGGGATAGTTTCAGGATGTAGGCCTATGTGGTGGCAGTCTTGACACAGACGGCCATTTTATTATTTTACTGTCCACTTTTTGTTTTTATAGTTAAATTCATTTAATTAGGTCTTTAATAATTTTACAAAGTTAATAATGGCAAATAAAACACCAACTTTATTAGTGGTTTAGCAACAAGGAATCCCAATGGCTACATTATTTTATAATAAATGGCAATTTAAAAAAAACAGGGGAAGAGGAAAAAATTTCGGTGAAATCCAAAGCACAAATGTGACATTTTCGTTTCTTCTGTCTTCTAGGGTTAAAAAAGAGTTAAAAGACACAACAATTTGAGCACAAAGTATTTTTTCTAGGTAGAACTTCTCCACTAATTTTACCCTCGTTTTATTTTTCCTTAGTTCCATCAATTTCTATTTATTATATAATAACTTTATTACTTTCAGTGCCAATGTAACAAACTAAATTGAAAAATAAGTGCCAAAGAACCTAATGAATGTATTTAATGTATGATATTTATTCAAAACCTTCCCTTAGCAGTGGTCGCTGTTCATTGGGTACCACGTTCGTAATAAACTTAATTCTGGTGACTTGAATTATGGCCAAGAGAACTGAGGGGTTATTTTAATATGCGACATATCCATCAATAATTTAAACTTAAATCCTAAACTAGAAGATTTTTACCAAAATAGAATAATCAAGTCACATTTGTTTGCATGCAACATTGAAAATAAATATTACCATTTATGTTATGTAAAAAGTTTCATAATTTTTTATTGCATCTCAACAATATTAATTTACTTTTCACATTATCACATATTAAAAATTGCACAATTAAATTGCATAAATATTATTACTGGCAAAATATGTGTAGGCCTACTTTAGTAATAAAAAAAAAGAACATATTATGAATGTTGTATTTTCTTGGAGCCAAATTCAGTTCAAAAGCCTAAAGCAAATCGTATTGAACATAAAGTTTTATGATTTAAAAATTCTCAAATCTGATCAATTACATTTCCATTTACAATTACTGCTCTAATAATGGAAATTAATCATTTAAGACACTTTTCTTAATTTAGAAGCAGCTTATCAAGGCTGAAATACTGTTTCACTCCATGAAATACTATAATCTGCAAGACTCAAGATAAATATATATTTGTTTTGACAACTGATTCGTCAATTTAACCATGTTTATAAATATTATTGACCCTTAAAATATGAACAAATCAACATAAATTAAGATTAAAATATTACAATAATTTATCACTGGTTGGCCTTCTACAAAAGGCCCGAGGGAATATTTTAATTTATGTAATGTTTCTTCAACTCCTAAATTGAAGTTACAATAGTCTGAAATCCCTTCACTATTTAATTTACGTTCCTTCAAAACTGTTGTGGCCTCGAAGAAACGGTTTTATTAGGTTTAACAATATTTTGAGGCCTATGTACATCATAGAAATGGCACAGCACAATCGAATAAGCATGACATTTTACTAACGCATATACTCCCAAAAATATTTTTTAATACAATATAACTTGGTGTCTCTTAGTCATATTACTACGATGATACAACTTTATATACCATATTCAATATTTTAAACCGTCAATTACATTATTTTGTGCATATTTACTCAGGTTTTTAAAAAAAAAAATTTATCGTCACAATAAATGGCCAGTAATTTAATCAACAGTAGACGCAAGTGGCTTTATTAATCACTCTCTGTTCAGCCTTCAATTAGGTTAAGATAGGAGTATCACTTCCACAAAGGCCTTAAAGTGTACATCTCACGAATAATTAACCAGGTTATTAGACACAAGATCACGAGAGAACCAGAAAAACGTATCCAAGTTTCAATTTTCCGCGTCATACACTTGACAACAGCGAACTTTGGTATATATATATATTTTTAATATATGTATATATTTTAATTATGTAATTTTATGTTTGTTTTAAAAAAATACGGTAATATGATTTCACTGGTCTTGATGTCACTGTTTTCTATAGAGGAATACAGAAATCCATACTACGACGCGACACCTGGTTCGATCTGTATACACTACCTAAGTTATGAGCTGAGTTTGATTCACACGTTCACCAAATATACGCAGAACAGAAACGGGGTCACGTGACGTGATCTTAGCCAGTCACAAGATTTCAGTCTCATCCTCGCGAGCTGTTATGCTAAAGTTCAACTCATATCCACTTTGTCCGCTCTGCCTGAGATATTCGGCACTGAAGAACCAATCAAATCTCAAAAACCACCATCTAAACTCAGTGCGCATTTGAAAGCGCATGAGCTATGAGACAGCTTCATTGGTTTTTGTGATGAAATTTGAAATAACCCGTTTAATCAAAAGCGTATTTATCGATGTGTTGGATTGTGCTACGACACAGAACTATAATTTGAAACGTCCATCGAGACCATGATTTATGAACTAGAAAATATAATATGTTGATAGTCAGCCGTTTAAAGTTTGCTTTGCAGTGTATCATGGAGTAAACATACAGCGTGTGAATTGCTGCACCACTCAAGCAGATTCTGCTACCCTATTTTCGGCGAGCGTGTGAATCAAGCAGCCATTCATTCACTAACTAGCAGACATTTATAAATGCCTAAAACTCTTTGCGACACAATCTGAAGCAGCTGATTACCAGTATACTTTATTTTCTACTGGATAAACAGATATTTAAGATTAATATCATGATGTAATTTTTCAAATTATTGTGTTGTGTCGTGAAATAAAATAAAAACAGAATAATAACGACACACATCCACTCTTCCCATTTGACGAGTTGTATATCAAATTTCTTCAAAACAGTAATAAAAAACCCAACTATATTCTTTTATCTAGCTTTGTAGGCGCATGCGTACTGATTGAGTTGGTTGGTTTTAAAATTTGATTGGATCTATCAAATAGATGTTGTCGCGCAGAAAAAAAAAGGAAAGATTAAATCGTTTTAAGTCACGTTGAGCAGACGATACTGATGTGGCTGAATTCTTGAGCTAGGTTTAGCTGGGCATGTGATTACGTTTTGTTCTGCTCTGGTTTTTCTGCGAACATGTGAATATAGAGCTATGCGTGGGGTGAGACGGGCTCTTAAATAAGGTTTTTACTCACGTCTTCTAGCAAAGTTATATATTCTACTGGCACAGTAAGCGCGATTGGTTTTATTATACCTTCCTCGCCAAGAAGGAAAGAGCGATCTTTTTTCCGAGACGTGGACTTCATAAGGTCATACCTGAAACACAAATAAAACAACACATATTAATTACATACCCAATTTGCTATATTTAGAGATGGATCGATTCCTCAAATCCCCAAAATTCTATGGTATTCAAGAGATTAGTAAAATTCTCAAAATAGTATCTAGAATACAATTACTAAGACCTTAAATTTTAAGCAATTATTAAAATGAAGGAAGGTGGAAAAGTAACAAAATCACACAAAAAACAAGAACAAAATTGTATTAATATAATTAATTTACTAAAAAAATGTTATCTTTGTTTATGATGTAATAGACAAAGCAAACCAAATAATATTTGTCAATGGAACTAAAACTTAGACAACTTTTTTTTTATATTAAATTTTAAATATTTTCGACTTTAACTTAAATGTATTGTACATTTGTAAGGATTTCAAGGAGTCGAATGATTCGAGATTCAAAGAAAATTTAAGATTTGGATTTGAGAAATATAGATTGGACCGATCTTTATTATGTTTCATATCTTGGGGACAACGGACCTGGATTTTTCTCTCCTATTTCTATGTGCTCATGATCTCACTACCCGTCAGAGATAACTGTATATTTGTATTGAAGGGGTAGTGGAAGAATAAGATTGATTTTGGAGGAAATGCACACGCATTAGCGTGGAGGGAGCGTGATAAACCAGTTGAAGAAATATCTTTGTACTTTCCTCTGTAAATTGTTTCAGAAAACACAGCGATTTTTTTAAACAAAACATCAAATTAAAGGTTACAGCCAAAATTTTACCAAAATTCGAAGTGGTAGCCGCAGCCTAAGGGTGGGAGTGTAGGGGACGTGAGAAAAGGTCAGTGATTTTTGCAGTTTTTATAACAAAACTTTTTTTTATCAAAATAAATAAAATATTGCTCCAGTAGAAATATAGAGTTTAATTTTCTTCATATGGTGACCTCGTTAGATGTTGAATATCTGTGATTATAAACTTTTTAAATTTAGAGAAAAAGTTGTCGTTTAACGCCATTACACCCTTAACAGATGAGCAAGAACCTTTGATATAATCATGTAATGAAACTTTAAGCTTCTACTGGAGAAACATTTTATTTCTTTTGACCAAAAATAAAAAAAAAGTTGTGATATAAAAACTGCTTCGACCGTTTCTTACACTCCCTCTACAACCAAATAAAACTTATATACAACAGTGATAATAAATACGAACTGTTGGTGTCACACTTTTCCTAGAAACAAGTTCAAAAAAAGCATAAACAACATTCCTTTGTTCGATTTTATGTCTGTGCTTTCAAAACTCACCTGAGTATATTTAAACATGGTTGTTAAGATGTAATACTTGACAAGGATATAAGTAACATCGAAAAAAACTGTCTTGAGAATGATTCAAATTATTTTCTCCTACTTGCTAATTAAATTACTGTGTGTGTATGACGGCTTTTTTTTCTTTTACTACCTCTTCCCATTTGCAGAGGATTATTGAAGTGGAGTCTAATTTGTAGTTACAAATGTATCACTTGCACACTAATGATGGAGATGTATTTTTAACCTCAAACATAATCAAGGGCTACATGCTCTTAACGATAATTTGACATGTTATCATGAGAAAAGTGAATCAAGTTTTTTTTTAATTCTTATGGGATCCCCTCCCACTCCTCAAGAGGTTTACACTATATATTTTTAAGGAAATATAAAAGGAAAGAGTAGAATCTTACATCACTGTTAAGATTAGTTTACGTTTAAATACCTTTTTTTTTTGTTCGAGACAGCATAAAATGCGCTTTAATTAAATATTTCGGACAATCAACTGCTTATTTGGTATTATCTTGGATTAGTTCAAACTAAACCCTGATTTTTATATGAATCCCATTTTAGACCACAAACATTGATTGAAAGTTATTAACATTTGGCATTCTAGAAATTAGTTTATTTGCTTTATTAATTAAGAATTTATCAAAACCTTTCAATAATATCGTCTTATGGAGTACTGTATAATTTATCTTTACAATATCAACTAAACGGACTAAGAGTATAAATACAATTGTAATAGTTTTAATACCCACTTTGAAGGCCACATAGTCTAATGAGCTATTATCGTGTTGGATTATACTGCCAAATACGGGTAGATCAGGGTTCGATCCCGGTCGGATGCACTGAGTGTAGTTTTACCTAATTGGTTTTCCACTCTTCTTCCACGCAAGTACGGACGCACTTCCTCTTAACTAAAACCTTTCTAATACTCAAAACATCAGTGTAATTAGTACATATGCCTATGACACGAACGGTAAAACGCGGTGCTAAAAAAAATTATAATTTTTTATATACGCCTTCGCGTCAAAATGAGTTAGAAATTTTCAAATAACGGGCTTCCTATGAAAATTAGTCTATATAATTATGTAGGCCTTCTTATATGGCTTATATTTACAGAAACTCATTCGGTATTATCATTAAGCATCCCTGCGGATTAAGTAAAACGACACACAATCATTTTGAAAAATTAGACCATATATATATTTCTATCACTATATATACACATATATATATATTTCTATCACGATATATATATATATATATATTTATATCACCATATATTTATATTTCTATCATCATATATATATATCACCATATATATTTATATATTTCTATCACCATATATATATTTCTATCACCACACATATATATATATAATATTTATATCACCAGGTCTTACTATCTTTTACGGTTATACGCATAAGCCATATGATAATTACTCTAATGGGGCAGGGATGATGAAAGAAGCATTTAAGAGGTAACATACACGCATATGCATGGAAGAAGAGTAGAAAATAGTTTGTTAAAAAACACCCTCATTACATCCGACCAGGATTCGAGCCCCGACCTCCTCGTAATCATCAGGTTAGTATAACACGAGAGTGACGCCTTAGACCATTCGGCCACTAAAGTGGGTTATATTTTGTCCAGGAACAAACCTAATATATGTATAGGTTAGTTCATATTTTGAAGTTAAATAAGTCACTGTATCTAGTTATATAGCATAATTCCAATTACTTAAACTAAATATAGCCAACTATCAAATACATAGAATGTACTGCACATACGCTCCTTTTACTCTGAAGCTGTTTTATTATTACTGACTAAAATATAGCCCTATCCTATGAGCTGTTATCTTAAGCCCCCTCACCCCCCCCCCCCCCATCCCCCGAAATATTCCCCAGGTAAATTCAAAACCCATGCATAAAAACATACAGCTGCTACCATCAGTTTGGTAATTTTAAGTAACGAGGACATATATTTATTTATCTAATAAAAAACTGAAATGCCTTAATTTAGCAGTTAATATTTTTTCATGTGAAAAAAATACTTTCATAAAAATATAATAGCTATTATTAGGCCTATTTAAACAAACCAGAATATTAAAGCCAAAGGGTAGTGCTGACATTTTTTACACGATTATGAACAAATTGATAAAATTTCACAGTTGAAATTGTAAGTTTAGTTTTTACACAAGGCGATTTTTTCAAACACAGTTCAATTTTTTTTTTTTTGCCATATCCACTCTAGTAAAATTATAAAGATGGACATTTATTAACAGGTTTTCTTGTTGTGGTTTGAATAAAAGTAAAAATAATATTTTTAAACCTGCGTTAAATATTATTGCGATTTGATATATGATTATGTTGTATGAATAGTTTGTAAGAAAAATACTAAGTATTTGTTATTAAGTTGCCTTCCACAATATGAACCTTGACAGGGTTTTATGTACACTTAGTTTATCCTGAAAGGCAACAGACTTACCTTGCATGGTTC
Source organism: Timema podura (assembly GCA_033556935.1). Classification (NCBI taxonomy): domain Eukaryota; kingdom Metazoa; phylum Arthropoda; class Insecta; order Phasmatodea; family Timematidae; genus Timema; species Timema podura. Next base: position 91,112,303 of record JAVRXN010000009.1, read on the forward strand.
AACTATAGAGTAGTCTATGGATAAAAATATAGCATGAGCGTAGCGAGGAGGGTTATGGCCTTATGGGGTTCAAACACCCCACATCTCCCAAAAAATTTCCGAAGTTTTTAATGTTGATCGGAAAATATTGTTTAAAGAAGTCAATTTGCGAAACTATTTATCTTAATTTGATTCTGTAATCTGATCTTCAGAGATAGTATTTTATCATCTAAAAGTATCCAATTTTCAAAAATGTCTCAGAGGGGAGACCACTTCAAATATCATCTAGAGCAGAGGTTCCCAATTTTTTTTGGCCACGGAACCCTAATTGATCATACTTTTTTTGGCGGAATCCCATTTTGATAATAACAAAAGTGATTGTACCTTGTAGTGTAGTTTGAATATTTTCATGTTTGACATGAAAAGAAAGAATAATTATAAATAAAAAATAATTATTATAAGTATTATAAAACATTTATCGTAAAAAAAGTAACTATTTAATGTGAAGAATGAAATTTTTTTCACATATTTACTTATAATAGCACTAAAATTAGGTTTAATGTCTGACAATTGAACGCGAAGATCTGAACTCGGAACCCCTTTGACCCTTCCACGGAACCCCAGGGTTCCGCGGAACACCTTTTGGGAAACGCTGATCTAGAGGCATCTAATTTAAAAAAAGAATTCAGGCGAGAATCATTTCAAATAGCTTCTAAGGACATCAAATTTTGAAAAAAAAATTCCGGTGGTAGACCACTTCAAATAGCTTCATATCTTCTAGAGACATCCAAGTTTTAAAAATTTGTTACTAAATAACCACTCTAAGAAGTTTATATAGGCGTCTAATATTAAAAAATTTGTCGGGAGAAGAACACTAGCATCTAGAGGTATTAAATTTTCAAAAATGTCCCGCTGAGGAACAGTTTAAATAGCTTCTATAAGACGCCAAATTCTCTATGTAGTTTCTAAGGGGATTCAAATTTTGGAAAATTTCTGGAGGAGGGATCTCGATCCCCCTTTTGGCTTGGGGCCAAGACGTTCAAAACACAGTTTTTTTTTCTAACTGCCCTTATTACACAAATAAGGTTCCATCACCACTGGATATTATCATTATCCATAAAATTAAAATAAAGATAAAGAAGGGGCTTACCTATCTTTTTAATTATTGACCGAAAAAAGAGCTACCATGTTCTTCTACACCCAAGCTCCTAATATTTTGTTACCTGACATAATGACAAAGACACACATACAAAAAAAAACTAGCAGTGAAAAATAAACCTCCTTCAAATAGGTTCAAAAGTCATCCAGGTTTTAAAATTTTACCTGGACCCTATCAAATGAGGCCCTCCCTCCCTCTCCTTTTTCAAAGAACTTCCGGAGACCCTGGCTGCACTATACTGTAACCCATCAAGGTAAGCTTGTAACCTTTCAGGTTAAGTGGAGTGTACAATCATTTAAAAAATGACAATAATAATATGCCATTTACCGCCAAGCAATCACGATCAATCAATATAAAAAGATCTCCAATTATGACCATAAATAAAATATAATTTATTTCAGCTAATTTTCCTCTAGTAAGTAAAATATGGAATGTGTTATTTTAACGTAGAGACTAGAGACATTACTCACTTTTAAATTTTAGGCATGTATTATGCATATTTATACGTAAAAATAATATCTATAATTTGTTACGTTTGTTACTAAAATAAACAAATAAACTTAATATTGATTAATTGATTTATATGTTTTAATGAATACGATCTTTCAAATTCAGAAGATAAATTTAACACAGCATATAACCTTTATGGTGTATTTCAAAGATATCAATTATATAGATAGTTGTATATTATTTATGTAAAAACTTATATATAATTAAATATCATACATATATATAGGCTATATGTATCATTGATATGTTAAAAAATAACCCACAGCCCTCTTCGGTGGCTGCATGGTATGAGGCTTCACTCTCGTGTTAGACTAGACTGCTGATGACAGGGAGATCGGGGCTCAAATCCCGGTCGGGTGTACTGGGGGTGGTTTTCCTAAATATCTTTACATTCTCCCTCCACGTAAGTGTGGACACACTTCCTCTAAATTCAACTTTCCTCATCCCTAACTCATTAGCATAATTAGTATATAGTTGTATAACCTGAACAGGTAGTAAGACGTGGTGCTAGAAATATATATATATATATATATATATATAACCAAATTATATATATATATATATATATATAACCCACAATTTATATATATATATATATATATAACCCACAAATGTTATATGCTGTGTTAAATTATTTTTCTGAATTTGAAGGAACTGATAAATTATAAATCAACAAGAAAGCACTCTAAAGTAGTATTTATTTATAATGGTTGCCTATGTAAGTTAACCAATTAAAATTATTATTTTGTTTAGAGACTGTCCCATAAAAAAGGTAGGGTAGTTGTCTAATATGCACCAGCCTATCGATTATTCTAACCACATTCAAACACTTAAGGATGCCCCCAAGGTAGCTGAGACATTGCCAATCGGCAATCGGATATTGCGCTTAGGTTAAATATTGACAAAAACTTTAATAATACATGAGTTTGGTGCTTACTGAAATGAGCACAAATCTATTTGCTACGGACCCGTGAACATAGTTTAAAAGTTTATGTTTTATGCCGTGAAAAGTAAAAAAAAATAAAAAAAAATTGGTTGATCACAAAAATCTAAATGCCCGGAAGATGAAAGGTAATTGATTTATGAGCGTAAAATGGATCTTTTGACTTTATCAACACATCTTACTACCCGTTCAAGCTATATGTGTATGCACTAAATACGCTAATGTGTTAGGGATGACTAAGATGGAATTTAAAGGAAGTGTACAAGAATTTGCGTGGAAGGAGAGTGGGAAACCCTTTTTTGATAAACCCGTCTCAGTACACCTGACCGGTATTTGAACTCCAACCTCCCCGACATAGGCAGTCTAGTCTATATTGAAAGTGCCGCCTTAGACCAGGGGTTGGTAACTTTTTGGGCCACGATCGATTAATAAACTTATCAAAGGTCCCGCGATCAGCCAACGTTTCTCCACTAGACTTTTGCTATTTATTGTCTATATCCTACATCTCATATTTATTCTTTAAAATCAACCTTACTTAAATACTTGTCCACATCCTTACAAAAAAATACTTATTTTCATACTTAACTATTTACTTTTCTTATAACATTACCGATTGTGACCAATCAAGGTAATTTTGGTCACAATCAAATATTGTTTGAAAGTAAGTTTAAAATACTCAAAGAGTGACTCTTAATAACGATGTAGTTTTCTTGTGTGATCGATTGAAAATTGCTGTTATATCTACTAGTCGATCGCGATCAACAGGTTGCCAAACTGCTGTCTTATACCATGCGGCCACTGAAGAACGTATTTGTGAATAGAATAAGGTGGAGGGGAGGGCGGATTACAACACACATTGTATTGTCATTTGTATTTTCTTAACCCCCCTCTTTCCCCCCCGTTTGCTCCCCTTTTGCCTAAAAGTTTCCCACAGGAACGTTATGGGTCTACTTGGTATCTGATGTTTATGAATTTATTTTACTAGACCATACGTCTACTAGTCACTTAAGGGTAGAGTTCACGAAATGTGGGGGAAGGGGGAGATAGTACTAAATCATTTGTCTATATACCACAAACAAACAAATGAAGTATTAAATAACCTTGTTGACGTCACTCGTAACGTGATTGGCTAGCCAGAGCACGTGGTAACCTTCATTTAACGTGAAAGTTCTCCCTGGGCAAAACTTAAGTTAAATGAATGTTAAGTTAACTACATCGTGATGGCTTCCATTTAAAAACACGAGATGAAACTTTACGTTACGTAACGTGAAAGTTAAGTGAACGCTAAGCTGATCGTCATTCCAGCATTGATGATTTTTTTTACCCTCCCCACCCTCTACTCCCAAGTAAGGGATTGTAAGATTTTCCATCCACCACTCTTTTCTCTCCCACTTCTGCCTTACGTAATTTTTAAGGTTTGGTAAATTATATTATTTTAATCGTTTGATTATTTTTAGACATAAAGATTGATAATATGAATTATATTTCTATAAAAAAGGGAAAATTAATTATTTATCTGAGGTTAGTCAATGAATGAATATGAAACATTTCAGAATTTTCTAATAATTGTTTTATATAGAATATGTCTCTATAAACATTGATAAAAAATCTTACGTAGAATTTTTGATGTTCTATGAAATAGTTTGAGTTTTACTAAATATAATGAAGGTAAATTTAACTTTACTTTATTTATTCTATCAAAATAATCCTTTAAATCAGGCACTTAATTGCTATTTAAAAATATATTTTATTTTCGATTTTTTTTACTATTAAATTTATGAGATTGATTCATTTATTTATTTGATAATATATAATGTGTGAAGATTAAAATTTTAAAATGTAGGGATTTTTTTTAAAAGAGCCGATAATTTTGCGAAACACGTTAAGTTATACTATTTTTTTTTTTGCTATTGATTAGTTTTCAATACATTATTTAAAACATGAATTTATTTATCATTATATTTATTGTAACCCTTTCCCCACATCCCATTTTATATATATAAAAAAGTAAGAAAATGCTGACTCCATACCAACCCAAAATAAATCTGTTGCGTAATTTAAGGTTGGCCCGTTAGGCCCTTCTCGCACGTGGCTCTTCTTCTCTAATCCCATCTGGTTAGATAGCCATCAAGCAAGGCTGCCACATCTAGCTGCTTCTTTACATCTTTTACCGACAACAAAAGGGACGTGCTTTGCTTACGACGCGGTCCAACCAAACCAACCTCTTCAAGGCCCCCAACATCATCGAATGCTTTTCACGAGTCAAACACAATTTAATAGGTGCACGATGGATTAGGCCAATAAAAAAATACAACTCGGTCTTTTTCTATCTCTCTCTCTCTATCTTTTTTTTATTTATTTCTCTGAGAATAGAAAAAAACAACAACTATGGAATGCCCAGGTCTTATTTTGACGATTGAATTTGAATGGATGGGTGTGATGGATCTCTATTTCAAAGAAACTGTTTTGAATAGAAGTTCTTCTAGCACCTTTTCTGTTCAAATCGTGTTAAGTAAACGATGTTTGGAGAGAAGAAAAAAAATATATATATAGGCTCTACACGGCACTTAACAGGATACAACATGATTTTATTCAACTCTTCGCTAATGGGTACTTTTTTTTTCCATCCCACTTGGAAAAGAATAATTAATCAAAAATTAATAACAATAAAAAAAGTATTTCATTATTTGACCGCCTCTTTGATCTAGCGGTCAGGGTTCCTGGCTAAATATTATTCTGGCCAATAGATCCAGAGGTTCCTGGTTCGATCCACGGCGCTTCCAGATTTTCTGTGAAGCAGTGGGTCTGTAACGGGGTCGACTCAGCCTCGTGTGGATAAATGAGGAGCTACTTGAATAAATAAGTAGTGGTTGGGGTCTAGAAAACTGAGATTAACGGCAGCAGATGTCACCATCTTCGCCAACAGATGGTGGATGCTCGATCAGTATGTCTCGATTGCGAGCTGATGCATAGAATTTGAGTTACACTATTTAAAATAACAATCAGGCTTAAACAAAATTGAATCATAATTATCATATAGCCTACTAAAAACCAAAACAGATATTTTAAAAAGGTGCCTCGCATAGAAAAATGGTTAATAAATAAGATCTATAAAACTTTAAAGCCACTGATGTAATATTTACCCATATCGGTGGACACATGGATTAAACGTCAAGCTGGTCTAATCTGGTTTGTTTGTGACCAGGACGTCGGAGTTTGAGTCCTAGCCAGGTTTACTCTGGATGTTTTTTGTTTAATTGGTTTCACCTTCACAAAAATGCGGATATATTTCTTATACAATTCTGCCTTAATCTTATCTACCCCTAACAGTGCTAATAAATGTGAATTGTCTGGACGGGCAGTAAATTGCGGTGAAATACGTATGTGGAGACCATTTAAAGAAAAAAATCTTCAGAAAACCAGCGGGTACTTGAACCCCAACCTCCTGGTAACAGGAAAACCAAATTACACGTTTAGTCAGTGTGCCCGCTGATACAGGTGAATACTATGTGTCTTTAAGAGCGTTCCTCATAGCAGGCCCAACTCCTCGACAAACTCGCTCGAGGTATGGGAGTAACAGGGAAAAGAAAACACCTGCGATATGTCAGAAATGTGTGCAGTGCATTCTTATTTGAATGATTACTCGACATTTTCCGCGGTGACAATGGGTGGGGGTGGGGGGGGGGGGGGAAGCGACACAGTCTCTTCTTAATATCTACAGTATGTTCCTATTATGACAGAATGAAGATTTATGCACTGTAATGGTTATCTGTGAAGCCAATCTAAAATGGCCAAAAAACAACCTTTTCAATACAGTTTTTATCCAAATATAAGTTTTAATATTTTAACAATGTTTAGTATTAGGAACTTCTATTAACTCTTTATTTCCATTAATGTTTAATCAGGAATGATCCACGTGCAATAGTGTTCGTGTAAATTTACGATTTCTAACCGACTGTCTCACAGAGTTGATTGGCGTGTGATGCACACTCTTGACTGTCTCACAAAGTTAATTGTCATTTGATGCGCACTCTTAAGGTTTGATACTAATTATTTATGTATCTACACAAATTAACTTTTTATTAAGAGTGATTTCTACCTCCACGCTACCCCTTGGAGATAGAAAGTATTGTGATCATAAAAAATATCAAATTTCGATGAATGTCGACGTTTCATGACCCCCTGAACACGAACAAGTGGATTTATTAATTCCGTGTGTCAGTATCTCGGCATCCACAAAAAGAGATCACAGCGGGAGGGGGTCAGGGGGGAGGAGGCGATGTACCCATACCCTCCCTATTAGTTACAGTACCTATGCTATTTAGGGTTCACATAAGGCTCCCCCAAGGTGTTTTTGGAATAATTTAATTAACTCTAAGATTAACCGTAGCTATATTAAAGATGAAAAGAGTAAAAATAGATTTTCTCAAAATCTGCTTAAGAGATCTTGATTAAAATTCGTATCTAGACACTGTTTAACATTACAAACAAAATGGCGCTTCTCATTTTCCCATGAAAACTACTTTGAAAGTAATTAACATATGCGTAAATTTGGCATTTATGATCATTTACCTCCTCAACTTTTTGAGATACTAAACAGCAGAAAATATTAAGTACTTTTAAAAATAACAACCTTCGTTTGAAATAATGTTTTATAAAATCAACATTTCTCGAGCTGAAGGCAAATCTATTTTTTTACATAAAGCTTTTGGAAGTGGGAAGTGGAAAATGCACAGAACAAATTATTATTATTATTATTATTATTATTATTATTATTATTAGCACCGCGTCTTACTACCCGTTCGGGTTATACGCACAGAACAAGTAACACGTTTCTGTAAGAGAGTGTATTATTTAATGTATGCTCTTTGGTTGGATACGATGAACTTTTTTCCCATTTTGTTTTTGTAACAATGTATATTATTTAGTTTCACGTATCCTAAATTTTGTAATAGTTTTTGTGACACTTCACTGTAGAATAGTCAAAAGACCCATTAGCGATGTTATCAAATGCATGACATAAAGTCATCCTACAGTCAAAAAGTAAACAAGTTAAGAAACATTTTACTCAATTTGAGTATATGAAGATCTTTATAAATTAAATCGCTTAAAAAATATGTTAATGTGAAAAAATTGGGACTTCAAATCACACATTATTAAAACGTGCTTAAAATAGTAATGTCATTCTTTAATATTCAACTTAGCTTAAGGCAGCCGCCTCGGTCCACGAGGAAGTATCAATCGCTGTCAGGCCACACGAATTAAAATACAATGGTCTGTGTCTTTTCTGGAACTATTTCTCTATTCTGTCTAAGCCAGTGCACACTAATTGCGTAGCAACTAACCCCAGCTCGGTATTACCCTTACACGAACTGAGGAGTAAGAATTAAATTCATAATGAACTTGTTCAAAATGGAACATGAAGGTTATGTTACGTTAGACTAGGTTATGTTAGGTTAGGTTAAGTTAGGCTAGGTTAGGTTAGTTGTTAGGATTCGAATGGGATTACAGGTTGTTCCACAATTCATGTGGATAGGCTAACAGCTATACTTTATTCCACAATTTAAGTGAGCCCTAATTGAATGTCTGCTGACAGGTATACCCTATTCCGCAATTCGAGCGCGCTCGTCTAAGCTTATATTCCCTTTCGCCCTTCAACGACAACCACCCTTTTTTCGTGTCAGTAAGAAAGAGAGGAAAGAAAACTACGAAACTTCTTATCTCAAGGTAAAGAGGAAAGCTCGCTGCTAATTTTCAAATATTTTAAAATTTTCTGTTTTGAGCCTATGAAAATATTACTGTATTTTTTAGAAGAAGGTTGGATCTAGAACTCTTTTTATCAAGCCTGGTATCATAGCTCCACAAATATTCTTAAAAATTCGTTGAAAATGAGCTATTATTACATCTTAGCACTTTTGTTTCTATTAATAAAACTCAAAATGTAGATTTGTTGATGGAAGAAAGGCCTATTGGAAACTTTCGACTTTATTTTGGTGTGAACCATATTTTGAAATAAAGCATCGTAGAATTAAATATTGCGTTAGGGCTGAACTTATGCGCGGTAATTTATCACTTACCTAGTTGGCCCCCTTAATAGGTAATTTTAGCGGTTCTTGAAATTATAATATAAAATAAATGTGAACATAAAATTAAACTTCGAGAGCACCGAGCCTCAACGGCAGAAGCTAGTGTTAAAAAAAAGCCCACGAAAGGTACAGGGGAAACAAGGGGAATGTCCTATTTTAATTTAGTGATTCCATCTGTTTGACAATCATGAGACCTTTCTAATTCACTTTAGATTTTCGTTAAAAGAGGTATCTTGCTATAATATTTCAACTATTTAAAAAAAAAGAGTATTTTCTGGGTCTGTATGAGGTTTGAGATATCTAAGTCACTGTCTTAAAAAATGTGTGTAATGTGACTTTCCTTCCTTTCCCCCTGTGCCCCTTAAATATCATAAATATTGACGTTTTTATTCAATATATTTTTCATCTTAAAACTTAGCCCATATTTTAAAACCGATGAGAGTAGGTTTTGTACTAAATAGCGGGCTGCACCTTGTTTGACCGTAAGGAATACGATAGAGGGACAAACTGGATAAAGATGACTTGCAGATATAAACCGTGTAATAAAACAAGAAGTAAAAAAAAACAGCATCGCTAACAAGATTAACGTGTTATATTAACTCAATTTATTAATGATTAAATATTTAATTAATCACTGCAAGTCAAGCAAAAAAAAGGCAAGGGGAAGGGGGGGGGGGGAGATAAAGAAAAGAGAGACGTGAAGAAAGAAAGAGATTAAAAAAAATTCTAATTAGAACCAGGGTACGCCATAAAATTGTTGAAATGTGCAGTTGACGTGGCCGGTCAGGTAAGACAGGTTTTTTTTTTTTAATGGAAGAGGGGTATGGGTAAAGGGTGGAGTGAGTTAAGAAGGGGCAGTGGTTTGTAGCCTCTTATGGAGCGTTTAGCCCGGGGTCCAGGCCCCCCAATAAATCAAGTCAGACCCCCCTCTTTTTTTTTTTACTTCCCCACCTCTCTATTCCCCCCAAGGGCTAACACTAGACGTGACAGCGGGAATTTGTAAGAACATCAAGGAGAATTTGTTGAACAAAAGATGCCGCAACACCATAGTCCCTCCAGGGGGTCTATTTTTTATTTCTATTTTTTTTTACCGCTCCGTAGGAGAGCCGAGGGAACAATGCAAGGTGTTAGAACCTATGTAAAGGGGTGGTGGTGGGGGGGGAGATGATGGTAGAATGAGGGGTGTTGCGCGCGCCCCCACGCGGAGTCCAGAACAATGTTTAAAATGGAACCAAAAACAACTCCCAATGATAAACAACAATACCTCCACAAGAGGGCCCTCGACGGCTCACAAAGAAGAAGAATAAAATAAATGTTTCATTAAAAAAAAGAAGAAATATTTTTTTTTTCTTTATATAAGAAAGATTGTAATAGGATTGAAATAAGATTGATATAGATTTCAAAGTACAAAGTACTTGGTCCTTTTTATATTTAATATCATTAGAGAGGGAATAAGTATTGAATGAAAGGAGCCGTGTTGGCCTACAAGGTGTCCAAACATCCACCGCGTCACCGCTGGATACCTTTATCCGAGTCCGCTACGTACAGCTAATTGATGTGACGTTTCAGTTTTTTACCCGAAGCGCGGCTGTGAAATCGTCGGCTAAAAGAGTCACCCTTAAGGTGGTAATGTAGGAAAGGCGAGAAAAGGTCAGTTCGTTTGCAGTTTTAGTATAAAAACTTTTTTTTTGTCAAAATAAATCAAATATTGATTCAGTACAAACATAGAATTTAATTTTCTTCACGTGGTGATCTCAACAGTTGTTGAATATCTGTCAAGGGTGTTCTGGAATTCAATGACAACCTTTTCTTGTCATTTAAAAAGTGTATTGTCTACTGCAGCTATGCTCGTGACAGATAACAACTGTTAATATCACCATGTGAAGAAAATTAAATTCTATATTTGTACTGAAACAATATTTTATTTATTTTGTCCCCAAAAAAATGTTTTGCTATAAAGTCTGCAAAAACAATGGCCTTTTCTCGCGTCTCCTACATCCCCGCCTTAAGGGGGACGCCTCTGTAAGCGAGAAATTACAGTGCAGACGTTCAGCTATAAAACGATATTAAATTCTACGAAACGTTATTTCAAAATATGGTTCGCGCCAAAATAAATATGAAAGATTCCAATGGGGCTCAATTTCCTATAGTTTGAGTTTTATTAATAGAAAATATGTGTGAAATTGTGACATTTGCTCATTTTCAACGACCTCTAAAGTATATTTAGCTATAAGACTAGGCTTGATGAATAAGGGTTCTAGATTCAGCCTTCCTCTAAAAAATATAGATGTAGTTCCAGAAAACGTCATAGACCAGTATATTTTAAGTTGTGAGGCCTAACAGTGATTTATACTTTATGGCTGACTGAGCTCCATCCAAACGAATTTGTATGCCTAATTACTATGGAACGGATTCTTATGCAACAAAAATGTTTAAAATAAGCATTAATAATATGGGATTTAGGCACCAGAAAAGGCACTTAAAGAGAAAAGCACACACTAGGCAATGTAAAATTGATTTTACTACCTACTATTTTATTACCTACATTCAATTTACAATTTTAAAAACATTGTCTCACTACACGTTTAGGTTATACTCATAGGCCTATGTTGTACTAAATACACTAATATGCTAGAGGTTAGGAAGGTGGAATTCAGAGGTAGTGTTTCTACACTTACGTGGAGGGAGAGGAAAAAAAATATTTAGTAAAAAAGCACCTTACCTACACCGGACCGAGATTCAAATATCGATCTCCCTTCATCGGCAGTCCATTCTACTGCGAGAGGGGCTGACAGCTTAGCCCATTCGACCACTGTAGCGTTTCAAATGCTGTTGTTAATCACTAGATACTTTTCTAGATTTTCAGTAGTTAAATGGGCTATATTTACAGACAGAAATATTGTATAGTTTGAAAAGCCGAGTTAATAGTTCACACGATGTCAAGGAACAAAATTTCAAATTTGCTCTTTCCGAAGTCGAACTTTTCTCCTGCAACGGACATTCTGTTTCCTCTCAAGATGTCTGCCACTGCTTCTATTATTCTCCACCCAATTTACGCTCATTGGAAGCTATTTTAACAAGTGCCGATTTTTAAGCCTACAACAAATAAGTATGGCGCGACTCACGATCTCTAAGCCATTGGATTCTCTTTTTCAGCAAAAAAATAAAAATAAATCCATTCCGTATAAAAAAGAGAGAGTCCAAAACCTAAATAGGTGCGTTAAGTCACTTATTCATAAAATAGGCAAGAACCAACCGAATTTGCAACTATAGGCACTATGAAACTAACATATCGTACTCGTAATAACATAAAATGCATACATAGCTCAGCTGCCTTTGTTTTACGATCAAGGAAAAGAAAGTAGGTAAAATCAGGTCCTTAGAGTAATTACCGGTGGTGTAAATTGTCCCCACGTTTTCTTAAAAAAAAAAGGTACAAATCAAATGTTTCCCAATACGAGGTTGGATTTCAGAAGAAAAGTGACAAATCAAAAAGTTTGGAAAGCATCAAAAGATCATCATATCTGTTTTGTTTCTTTTTGTTTATTTAGAATCAGATTTACAAAGAAAAGTCTTACTTCGGGTTATCCAATTCAGATGAGTTCCAGTAGTTTTGTATTCTGATAATAGATGAAGCGAATACAATAATATACTATTAGGCTCAATTTAATGTAATTTGCTATATGTAAAGCGTTTCCAAACATACATACACCGTACGGACCAACGGACAACTACAAAGGACAAATTTATTTTACGTTCTATTTTTACTTTCTCTCTATCTTACAGGTAGAGAAAGTATTGTGATCGTCAAAAAAATCGAACTCGAGATTTTGATGAATTTTGACGTTTCATGACTTCCTGAATCCGAAAAAGTGGTTTTTGAATTTCCGTCTGTCTGTCTGTCTGTCTGTCTGTCTGTCTGTCTGTCTGTACCTCCAACTAGAGCCTAAACTATTTTACCGATTGAGCTGAAACTTGATATCTAGGGTTTTCATAGGGTTGCCCCGAGGGGTTTTTGGAATTGGATATCTACCCCTAAAATTAAGGGTAGTTTACTGAAGGGCAAAAAGAGAAAAAGTCGATTTTCTCAAAATCGGCTCTAACGATTTTGATTAAATTTCATTTATGAACATAAATAAATATTCCAAACAAAATGGCTACTCACAATATTTCGGCAAAATCGTTTTAAGGGCTCCGGTCTGATGCGTAAATTAACATTTTTTATAATAGCTCCGAAACTATTTGAGATATGAAATTACTTAGCATTACAAATATGTATATATATTTATAATACAAATATTTTATTCGAAACATATTTTTATAAAATCAATAACTTTCAATATATACGCAATTATATATATATTTTTAACTTTTTGGGCATTAAAGCTTAAGTATTGCGACCGTAAGAAAAACTAACCTGAAATGTTGATGGATGTCGACGTCTCATGACCCCCCGAACCCTTAAAAATAGTCTTTGCAATGCCGTCTGTCTGTGTGTCTATTAAAACTTAAAATTAAGGGTAGTTTACTGAATGGCAAAAAGAGAAAAAGTCGATTTTCTCAAAATCGGCTCCAACGATTTTGATTAAATTTCATTTATGAACATTAATAAATATTCCAAACAAAATGGCTACCCTCAATATTTCGGCAAAATGGCTTTAAGGGCTCCGGTCTGATGCGTAAATTAACATTTTTTTAAATAGCTCCGAAACTATTTGAGATATGAAATTACTTAGCATTACAAATATGTATATATATTTATAATACAGATATTTTATTCGAAACATATTTTTATAAAATCAATAACTTTCAATATATACGCAATTATATGAATTTTTTTAACTTTTTGGACATTAAAGTTTAAGTATTGCGACCGTAAAAAAAAAAAACTAACCTGAAATGTTGATGGATGTCGACGTCTCATGACCCCCCGAACCCTAAAAAATAGTCTTTGCAATGCCGTCTCTCTGTGTGTCTATAAAAACTTAAAATTAAGGGTAGTTTACTGAAGGACGAAAAGAGAAAAATTTGGTTTTCTCAAAATCTGCTTAAACGATTTTGATTAAAATTCGTATCTAGGCGTTGATTAAGATTATAAATAAACTGGCTATTTTCATTTTCCTATGAAAATGATTTTTAGGGTACATTACAGAAGCGTTAATTTCTGTATCTCCACAACTATTGGAGAAACTAAACAACTTATCATTGCAAAATTGTAGGACTATTAGAAATAAAAAACTTTTATTTGACATATATTTTTATAAAAACAGCAGTTTCTGAGATATTTGCAAATATATTAATACAATTTTGTGAGCTTTAGTTGTAAACATATACTACTTAAGTCTTAACGCAATAATACTCCAATGCCATAGAGTAATTAAATATAAGTAAGTATCTAAAAAAAGTATGTTATTTTTCCTTAAATCTCTTAGGAGAAATGTTTGCATAGCAATGATCTATCTCCATTTTAGACTCAATAGTCAATATTTACATTTTTTATTAGTCAAAATGTATAAATGAATAATTAAATATCAATGCAATGACTTGAAGATCTGCAACACCTTTTAAAATGTTAAAATTTTAACCAGAAATCTAAATTTTAATACGAAGTGTTGACCCTTGTGGAAGACATTAAACTGTTAGAAATGTTCTTAGGTGGACAAAGATGCGCCTCTTTTCTCATTGATTCTATATCATTGTATATTATTTTATGCGTGTTCTTATGTGGAGTGGTGATGATACAATGTACATTATTCCGTTCAGAATTCTTACGAGTTTATAGAAAGAGAGAGAAAGTCTGTGCGGTGTGCCGTACCATTTATTTACTTCAAGATCAAGTTCAATCGATGCCTTATTTTGTACACCACATGTGTAATAATTTCCTTCGTGTTTATTACATTTCCCGCCCCTACTATCCTGTTTAGAGCACCCTTCTTCTTTACAAGTCCATTCTCCATAGATGGGCTGATAACTGACAGCTAGCAGAAGATTCTTATTGTAAACATTGATTAAAAGTGACGAATGTGGAAATAATTATTATTTATTTAGTACTGTAATAATATATTATCGATAAAAGGTCTGATAAACGCTTCTTTAATATTTCCGTAGGGATTAATGTTTTGTCGGCCTTTTCGTAATTCATTGAAAGAACAAAAAAAAAATCTATATAGGCCTGACTCTCATGTTTTTAATTTAACTATTGTGGTTACAAGATATATTATAGTACTATATTAAATAATAAATTTAAAAGTATTATATTCACACATGTACAGTATCGTGTTATAGCTGGCTACCACAAGTAATTTTTTTTAATAAACTTAATAATAATATATAATCCTAGTTTAGAAATTAAACGTTTTACTTTCTCTCTATCTTACAGGTAGAGAAAGTATTGTGATCGTCAAAAAAATCGAACTCGAGATTTTGATGAATTTTGACGTTTCATGACTTCCTGAATCCGAAAAAGTGGTTTTTGAATTTCCGTCTGTCTGTCTGTCTGTCTGTCTGTACCTCCAACTAGAGCCTAAACTATTTTACCGATTGAGCTGAAACTTGATATCTAGGGTTTTCATAGGGTTGCCCCGAGGGATTTTTGGAATTGGATATCTACCCCTAAAATTAAGGGTAGTTTACTGAAGGGCAAAAAGAGAAAAAGTCGATTTTCTCAAAATCGGCTCTAACGATTTTGATTAAATTTCATTTATGAACATAAATAAATATTCCAAACAAAATGGATACTCTCAATATTTCGGCAAAATCGTTTTAAGGGCTCCGGTCTGATGCGTAAATTAACATTTTTTATAATAGCTCCGAAACTATTTGAGATATGAAATTACTTAGCATTACAAATATGTATATATATTTATAATACAAATATTTTATTCGAAACATATTTTTATAAAATCAATAACTTTCAATATATACGCAATTATATATATATTTTTAACTTTTTGGGCATTAAAGCTTAAGTATTGCGACCGTAAGAAAAACTAACCTGAAATGTTGATGGATGTCGACGTCTCATGACCCCCCGAACCCTTAAAAATAGTCTTTGCAATGCCGTCTGTCTGTGTGTCTATTAAAACTTAAAATTAAGGGTAGTTTACTGAAGGGCAAAAAGAGAAAAAGTCGATTTTCTCAAAATCGGCTCAAACGATTTTGATTAAATTTCATTTATAAACATTAATAAATATTCCAAACAAAATGGCTACCCTCAATATTTAGACAAAATGGCTTTAAGGGCTCCGGTCTAATACGTAAATTAACATTTTTTTAAATAGCTCCGAAACTATTTGAGATATGAAATTACTTAGCATTACAAATATGTATATATATTTATAATACAGATATTTTATCCGAAACATATTTTTATAAAATCAATAACTCTCAATATATACGCAATTATATGAATTTTTTTAACTTTTTGGACATTAAAGTTTAAGTATTGCGACCGTAAAAAAAAAACTAACCTGAAATGTTGATGGATGTCGACGTCTCATGACCCCCACAACCCTAAAAAATAGTCTTTGCAATGCCGTCTGTCTGTGTGTCTATAAAAACTTAAATTTAAGGGTAGTTTACTGAAGGACGAAAAGAGAAAAATTTGGTTTTCTCAAAATCTGCTTAAACGATTTTGATTAAAATTCGAATCTAAGCGTTGATTAAGATTATAAATAAACTGGCTATTTTCATTTTCCTATGAAAATGATTTTTAGGGTACATTACAGAAGCGTTAATTTCCGTATCTCCACAACTATTGGAGAAACTAAACAACTTATCATTGCAAAATTGTAGGACTATTAGAAATAAAAAACTTTTATTTGACATATATTTTTATAAAAACAGCAGTTTCTGAGATATTTGCAAATATATTAATACAATTTTGTGAGCTTTAGTTGTAAACATATACTACTTAAGTCTTAACGCAATAATACTCCAATGCCATAGAGTAATTAAATATAAGTAAGTATCTAAAAAAAGTATGTTATTTTTCCTTAAATCTCTTAGGAGAAATGTTTGCATAGCAATGATCTATCTCCATTTTAGACTCAATAGTTAATACTTACATTTTTTATTTGTCAAAATGTATAAATGAATAATTAAATATCAATGCGATGACTTGAAGATCTGCAACACCTTTTAAAATGTTAAAATTTTAACCAGAAATCGAAATTTTAATACGAAGTGTTGACCCTTGTGGAAGACATTAAACTGTTTGAAATGTTCTTAGGTGGACAAAGATGCGCCTCTTTTCTCATTGATTCTATATCATTGTATATTATTTTATGCGTGTTCTTATGTGGAGTGGTGATGATACAATGTACATTATTCCGTTTAGAAATCTTACGAGTTTATAGAAAGAGAGAGAAAGTCTGTGCGGTGTGCCGTACCATTTATTTATTTAGTAAACACAACATGTGCATAGACAAGACCGAAATACGGTTTGTTTGACGTTATCAACAACCCTTGTTTCGACTGGTTCGCCATCTTAATTTATGATGAGAAGGCAACCTTTTATCTAAGCTCTCTGTAAAGCATAACGTTATTTAACTACAGACGTCACTTCCACAAAAAAGAAACATCTAAACGTTAATTTCTTAAGTTCGTATTTCAATAATATAAAAACTCTTGAAAGAAAGAAAAATTTAAAAAAATGTTTGTTGTGAAAGTTTTGACTCTCAAAAGTGATAATAATACAACATATGGGTAACATTGTTTGGCGAATGGACCCGTGATATCACTTTTGTAAGTTGTCAGTTACAACCACTCCGGTGGCGAATGTACTGTACACGTGTTCAAGTGAGGAATGCAGAATAAATCCTCACCTCGATTCGATTCGAGCTACATCGTGTACCTAACATCCCGGTTAATCAGCACGTCAGATGGTTCTTAAACGAGTCTCGTTCACTCAAACTGTGCACAGAGAGAAAGGAGCCGCTAATGACTTTATACTTGTTATGATCCTCCAGGGGACGTGCTTGTAGGTGGATGCTTTATCATACACCTCGGTGGGAGACGCGCGTACTAAACGTCTAGCTTGCCTAATCTTGTCCGTCAATGACGAGTAGGCTGATGTTTGAATCCTGGCTGGGGGGGGGGGGTCGAGTTTGTCCCGCCCTCCTGTCCTACCAAATGGTTTACTATTCTCTCTTCATACAAATAAGGGTATATTTTAAGGAGCCAGTTTTTTTTATTAGCAGTGTCTTAGGAGGCTAAGGATTATAATTTAATAAGTATATATATATTTGATCATTACGTCTTACTACCTGTTCAGGTTTTACGCATATATGATAATTGCCAGGGCTGGATTTACTACCTTGCCGCTTGTAGATCATCGACGAAATGCCGTCCCTTCTCCCCCCCCCCCCCTTCCCCGTATCCTTCCACCTTTCCTAAGGGAAGTCGATACGCTTCCGTGTATCATTTTAAGTTTTTCATCATGGTTTTGGTTTTAGATTGAATTTTTGAACTGTACATTTATATATTATCGTGATCCTGTACTATTTTAGAGGCATTTTTACAGTCATTGAACCCTGAAGTAAACATACTTTTTTCTTCACCAAATAGCAGGCGAGATACACAAAAAAAAACATGGTCCTTTGATGGTGAGTAGCCTACACCAGCCAATGTCTTATTTGTGTCTTCCCATTATGAAGTTTTCGAGAAAAAGGTATTCCTTTTAATATGCCTTTCTTTATCAAAATACTTGCGCTTTGAAGCACTGAAGTCTGCGTACAAGTTTTGTTCAACACCGTGAACTGTCCCACAATCTTGTAATTCTTTATTAATTTCCGGCCACAGGCCTGGGTCCTTATAAGGTGCGAATATACGCCCCTGGTGATCGGCAGCTGCATTTTCTGGTCCTCCTTTTATTGCAATCGTATATTTTACGTCATCTTTGGGATATAGAGCTAGAGATAAGTTATTGTCACTGTCAGATAAATTAACACCAGTTGATGTTGAAGATATCTGCTCTGGAAGCATTGCTTCTGTGAATGAAGGAACAACTAACCAGTATTACCCAGAGGAAGACAAAGGATGATGCACATTAGCATTGCTATTGCGGTAGCACTGCTAAGTTTTGCCATTTGCTACTCATTTCTTACGTAAATACTTAGCAACAGCACCCACAACAGTCAACACAAGCGGGACGCGGACTCACGCATAAGTTATAGCTAATAGCGTTACGACACTTACGCACGGACACATTAACAATTTTACACAGATAGTACATGCGAGTCAAAAGTAATTGCTGTATTCAGAACTGGCAACCGGCACAGCAAGGGATGTTCTGTATCCCGCGCGCGATCGTTAACACAACATAAACCAAAAACATTTGCCAGCGGGACAAACAATAAACATAGAACAGTTGAGGTGAATGTGAGTCTGAGTCATCTTGAACTAGCTTGCAAGTGGCGGACTTAGCTCAGTGTGAGTCACTCAGAGAGTGTGACGTGTCACTCTGTTGTGAACATGAACACAGTTTGTAAGTGGCGGACTTAGCTCAGTGTGAGTCACTCAGAGGGTGTGACGTGTCACTCTGTTGTGAACATGAACACAGTTTGTAAGTGGCGGACTTAGCTCAGTGTGAGTCACTCAGAGGGTGTGACGTGTCACTCTGTTGTGAACATGAACACAGTTTGTAAGTGGCGGACTTAGCTCAGTGTGAGTCACTCAGAGGGTGTGACGTGTCACTCTGTTGTGAACATGAACACAGTTTGTAAGTGGCGGACTTAGCTCAGTGTGAGTCACTCAGAGGGTGTGACGTGTCACTCTGTTGTGAACATGAACACACAGTTTGTAAGCTGGTACTAGCACTTGGCAGGTACTAGGTATGCAGAAGCAAGGGAGCAGGCCCTGTTGGGTATCGTATTGTTGGAGGGACGAGCCGAGAACGATACACTTCCATGTGGTGATGAAATATTAAAATATGAAACAATTGAACAAAATATTTGCCTTCATTCCATGCGGCCCACTGAATAATGCTGCTCTAGGCCCAGGCATAGTCGGCCTAGTGGGAAAGCTGGCCCTGATAATTACTCAAATGGGGTAGAGATGAGGAAGGAAGAATTTTAGAGGTAGTTTACCCACATTTGCGTGAAAGGAGAGTGGGGAACTATTTAGGAAAAACAACCCTCAGTAGACCCTACTGGGGTTTGAACCCTAATCTCTCCATCATCAGCAGGCCAGTATTTTTTTAAGAATATTTTTTTTAGCACCATATCTTACTAACCGTTCGGGATATACGCAGATGTACTAATTACGCTAA
The DNA here is from genome assembly GCA_033556935.1 of Timema podura. Classification (NCBI taxonomy): domain Eukaryota; kingdom Metazoa; phylum Arthropoda; class Insecta; order Phasmatodea; family Timematidae; genus Timema; species Timema podura. The sequence goes on from JAVRXN010000009.1 coordinate 91,132,249, forward strand.
TTTTTAAGGGATGAGAAAGTCTGAATTTAGAGGAAGTATACCTGCATCAACGTGGTGGGAGAGTGGAAAAACATTTTGGGAAAACAACCCTCAGTAGACCCAACTGGGGTTTGAACCCTAATATCCCCTTCATCGACAGGGCAGTCCAATGTGAGAGTGACGCCTTGGACCAGGGATCGTCAAAACGATCGATCTCAAGCTACCGGTGGCATTTAAGGAAGCTCATTAGGGAATTATTTTTTATGCAACAGTAATTTACATCACAATATCTGAACTTGAGGTCAAGTTTGCAACACTTCACGGCCACCCATATGAGCTGATGCGCGTGACATGTGTCATTGTCGTTCAGGCTATGATTGATTTATGGTCGTTTCCAAGGGGGTTGTATTTGTAAAACGCAAGTGACGCTGTGTCAAAGAAAGGTAATGTTGAACTACATTAAAAAATTAATTAGCACAGTGCACCGTACAGAATTTCTCCCGATCATATCTTAAAAATACAGACATTTACTAAAAACTCCTAAGATTTGGGAAACGAAAATTAGGTATATACATTGTTGTAGAAACATCACACCACAGATCATAAATGAAATAATATATACTGTTTCTTACTTTATGAGCCGCCTCGGTGGCGTAGTTGGTTAACGCGCTAGTCATGTTGAGCTCGACCGCCGAGGACGGGGAGATCGAGGTTCGAATCTCGGTCGGGTGAATTGGGGGGGGGGGTCTTTCCTAAATGGTTTTCCACTCTCCCTCCACGCAAATGCGGGTTCACTTACTCTATATTCAACCTTCCCAATTCCTAATCCATTAGCGTAATTAGTACTTATGCGTATAACCCGAACGGGTAGTAAGACGCGGTGCTAAATATTATTATTATTATCTTACTTTATGGCATTAGGAACAATGAAAAAGAAAAAATTGAGAAAAGAGAAAGAGCTTTGTCCACCAAAGAGACACATACATTTTCAAAAACCTAAATTAAAAAGTACATATAATTGCGTATAGTTCATAAATTGATGGTCTTATAAAAATATATTTCAAATAAAAGATTTTTATCTTTAATAGTAGTACTACTTTACAACGATAATTTATTTCTTATCTCAAATAGTTGCGGATAAATGATCAAAATTGGAATATTTACCTCGTGTAAAGTACCTCAAAGTCATTTTCATGATAAAATGAGAATTGCCATCTTGGTTATAGTGACAAACAGTTTATAGATATAAAATTTAATCAAAATCGTTAGAGCTAATTTTGAGAAAACTGATTTTTCTTTTTTGACTATTAGTAAATTACCCTTAAATTTAGGGTTAGATATCTAATTCCTAAAAACCCCCCGGAAGAACCTTATGAAAACCCCAGATACCAAGTTTTAGCCGAAACGATAAAAAAGTTTCGGCTCTAGCCCGAGGTACAGAAAGGCTATGCGAAAACAATTTTTTTGCTTTCAGGGTGTCATGAAACGTCGACATTTATCAAAATCTCGAGCTCCTTTTTTTTTTTTTTTACAATAACATACTCTCCGAGGTGTCGAGAGAAAGTAGAAATCATTTGGAAATGGACATATATTTTCCTCTAAACACAGTTGAATATAGAAAACTTAAAAAATCAGATAATTGATCACAAATCAATTCTTTACGAAAAATGCAGATACAAATTAAAGGTGACATGACAAACTCGCAGACTACCGCATATTCTATATCATCCCTGAAAGAAGAAGCCAGATGGTGAAATGATAACCACTACCCATCCCCAGCCTGTTCAAAGGTGTTATGGCAATGCTTCTGTACAGGCTACAATAATAACCCATATTCGATAAGGCAAATTTTTAGTCTGGGTAGCTCGTGGAACATTTTTAAGGTAGGAGAGTAGGGAATGCAAGTTAATGGCAGTATTATTGCCGTTTTTATAACATAACTTTTTTAAGACAAAATAAATCAAATATTTCTCAGGTATGAAAATAGAATTTAATTATCTTCACATAGTGATATCAACAGCTATTGAATACCTGGTATTTAGTGACAACCTTTTCTCTTCATTTAAAAAGTTTCATCTAATGTCGCTATGCTCGTTTTATATATATTTATATATTATATATATATATATATATATATATATATATATATATATATTATATATAGTATATATATATAATATATATATATATAATATTATATGATAGATATATATATCATATATATCATATATATATATATTATATATATATATATATATAATATATATATGATATATATATCATATATATATCTATATATATATTCGAAAATGTTGAGGTAGCCATGTGAAGAAAATTAAACTCGATGTTTCTACTGGAGCCATTTTTTATTAATTAAAAAAAATTTGTTATAAAAACTGCAAAAAAAACTACCCTTAACTCACGTTCCATACACGCTCACCTTAAATATCGAAAGAAGCTCTCATACTAAATGAGTTTGGTGACCTCTGCCTTAGACCATGCGGCCACCAAAGCAGGTCACTTTGTATTAAACGTGACTGTATCAACTATGGCATAGAGCGGTGGCCGCCAGAAGATCAGGGGGTCCTCTCCAGATGGACCGGGCTGTCATTAGGAGTACCTCTTTTGCTCCGCGCCAGGTCGCGGCTCTTTAGAAGCTTCTCTTTCTCTACCCCCGACCCAACCCACCCACCCAATCACCTATCCTCCTCTGTCTGTTTGACCGTCTGTCTTTGTTATGCTAATCACATACATACATACAAACACACACACACACACACACCATCGCTTCAGAGCCTCACCCGACGGTCCAGGGCAATTCGTGCCTCTAATTTATCTCACGATGTTAGTCAGACATGACTGCACAACTCAACACATCTCTCTCAACACGGCGGGAAAGTGTTGAGGTCTGAAAAGGAGGTAATTTTAAATATATTTTGCGAGGTGGGTTGCATCTAAATTGGAAGCAATCAGCCGCTAAAGCACGAAGACGCCAATGTACGAAACAGAAAAAGAGGGTGAAAAATTGACGGTTCATCCTGTGAGGCCTCTAGTTTACCTGATGGTTACACTTCTCGCCTTCCACTTACGAGTATACACACTACATCTATTTGCACCTGGACAGCATTAACTTTCATTTCAAAATTACCTTTTCCTTGTTTCTTATTCTAGTTATAAAAATATCTTCACGGACTTTTTTAATCTACATCCTGGCAAGAATATTCCTATAGGCCATTTTCGTTAATAAATCAAATATCCTGAGTTTTAGACAATTTATAAAATGAGTGAGAGGAAAGGCCTACCAATTTTGCCATGAAATGTATTTTCACATATCTTCAGGGTTCTTTTATATGCCACAATAAACATGGACCGATGGCTTTACTTTCTCTCCGAAGGAAGTTGTGCTACGGATTTTATCGCTCAAGAAAAATCCGTTGACCTCAGCTGGGTTTGAACTCACAAATTAGAGTCCTGACATCTGAGGTGAGAGTCCTTAACCAAGACCACTGAGGTCGACTAATGGTAAAGTAGTATTTTGATATGAAGAACCTTTTTAAAAAATACAAACATAATTTTTTTGTGCGAAGCATTGGTAAAATTGTATTAGATTCATGGCGTTATTTTATAATATTGATAATATCTATCAAAAGTGACACCTGCAGTCTATAAGGCTTGACGTATGAATGGTGAAAGTAGATCTAATAGTTTTTCTAGCTGCCAAATAAGAATCTTCCTCTGAAAATTGGACTGTTAAGTCAGGTCACGGATATCAGTTATTCCTGGAACACAAGTCGTTGAAATTGTGAGGACAAAAAGTTTCGTCCAAGCAGTTCTTGGTCTCTTTTAAGTCTCTCACGGTCTGGGCCGTAATAAACTCCGCCAGACTGCGTGGCGGTACTTTCCTTCTTTTTCCCTGAACCCCTCCTTCCTCTACCCAACTCCATCAAGGTTGTCACAGATAACACACACACGCCTCGAGGTATTGAGAATACGCAGCTGGGGTGGTCCTCGGACCACTGAAGCGATCTAGCGGCAGGTAAATAAATGAAAATGCATAACTTCCAGTGGACACTATATTATAAACAGTCCAATTTTAATGTGAAGGGCCTTATCTGACAGCTAGAAAAGTTACTAGATCTACTTTAATGTATTCATACTCTACAGCTGCCACTTTAGATAAATATTACTAATACCTATAAAATAAAATTAATAATATAGGCCTAGTATAACATTATTAAAGTCGGCCGTAATTTTTAAAATATATTTTTCAAAAGACTCTATCTATGAAAATTGAGCTGTAGTATCGATTTATTAGGGAGAAATATTGATAACATTTTACTATTATTAGTGATTTTATAGGTAACTTATAAATAATACATATAAAATAGTAACAGGTAACATGACTTGACGTATGAATACACGAAAATAGATCTTCAGTAGCGAATATTCTAGCTGTCAGATAAGGAGGGTCCTTCCTATGAAAATTAAACTGTAGCTAAAGTTTAGGCCATGAATGCATAGTAAAGACAAAAGCCAACGGGCCTTGGAAAAATTTGGTTAAAAAAATTAAAATAAATAAAAACCCTCAGCTACCAGACTTTTCCTTAGTTGTTATATCACTCAGAGCCAATATAGCCTATATATAGTTAAGTTTGTTTGTAAGTCGTGTGTCTTTACTAATCACTCTGTTCAAATAGTGCGTTCTTAATACCTTTAAAAACAAAGAGTCCATTCATCCCGATTAAATCTATTCAGTCGAGCTCGGTGCTATTGGGGTAAGGTGCTCGCTTCAGGATCCGATGGTAGTGGGTTTAAGCCCAGTCGGGGTCGACGGATTTTTCTTGAGTAATAAATATCCGTAACACAACCTCCTTCGGAGGGGAAGTAAAGCCGTCGGTCCCATGTCAATTTTAGGAAGAAAAAGAACCCTTGAAGGCAAAAATGATAGGTCCTTTAGTCTCGCTCATAGAAATTCTCGTGTGCTGATATAATCATTTGGTTCAGAAAGTGCACGTTAAATACCTCAAATAAATAAAATCAATCCAATTAACTGTTGCTCGCACGATTCAGGTTCGCTTTCTATACGTGCGTTGATATCACCAGCTCTTGGGTTCATTGTCCACAACACACATCTTTACTGTATTAGCAGCCGTAGTTCAATTATTTGTCATTTGAAATTTTAATTTCTCATATAGATAAAATATTATAAAGGTAGAAATAGTCCGCTTAGATATTATGAAGATGTTTTATGCGCCCTCGAGTCCAAAAAGGAAGTCTCGCAATTTTATCTCTCTATCCCTGTTGCTACAGCCGAAAAGGTTTTGATGGATTTGTTACAGACTTAACATTTAATTGTTATCTTCATACGTCTGGATATTTTTTAATTAATTCCAGCCGTAAAATTCATTTAGTTGTTATGTTATACCTTTGGGTTTTTTAAAATTGATTCCAGCCTTAAAATTAAAAAGTAGTTTACTCATGGCTAATTTTAGAAAAAAAGCGTATGACCCAAACGGTTAGTAGGACGTGGTGCTATATTTTTTTTAAATGTAAAATTTGATTTTTTTTTTAAATGACTAAAATATTTTTTGTTCAAAACGGATACCAGTGGAATTTTTTTAAATGATAAATAAGTAGAGTAAGAATTATTTCGGAGTAGTTTACAGAAAACTGATTTTTGAGAGCTTTATTTTCTGTCGTTACTTTAGCAATGTTGTTCAGAATTTATAAGATTGAAAAGTGTTACATATGATAGTAAAAATAAAGTTTGACTTTCTGAGAAAATCTACAATGCGTAGCTTGGTTTACTGATAATTTTTCTTTTCTAATTTCGACAAACTATAATGTAGATTATAATGAAAGAGTATGTATGGTCATTTTTATCTAGCATTTATTCATGAGATCAGATGATTATTATTCATTTTGCACCCTAGAGTACAATAGTTTTATTGTATCGCTCCCTCCCCACCACTCCCGATACGACTAATTTGGAGTTTCAGTGGAAACTATTCAGTACGGAACCCTTGACAAGTACCATACCCCAGAATTAGACTCTTAAAAACCCTAGGCTTGCCATATCACTCAACATACTTATTTTTATGCCATACAAGGTAGAATAAAGCTTAAAATAGGAAATAACACACACCCTTTCACAACTCTTGGTCTCTTGGAAGACATAATTAGGAGAAATACAGCCATAATACAAGCCAAAACAATAATGTATAATTAAAACAATCGGGTGTGGATATAAACCACTTTGGCACCTTTGTACTGTAAATAGCACCGTCCTGGTGGCCGCCCCTCGAACCAATGGCGGTAGATTCAAAACGTGCCGGACCAAAGAGTTTCAACTATAGTAGCTTCTCTATTAATTATCAAACCGCGATTAGATTTTAGCAACAGGGAAATTGTTTATTATGTTAAAAAATTGTTGCATTATTGGTTATTGTGCTTTTAGTTTAACTTTGTAACGAATATATTCAGGGCCGTAAGCGGGGGGAGGGGGGGGGGACGAGGGGGATATATATATCCCTCCTACCGAAATCTAAAATAATCCAAAGCATTATCTTCCAACAAAAGAAGAAACATAAAACACATACGTTTTACACATTGTTCCTGTACGTACACACTAATATAGTATCGTAATATCGACATTGAAAATTGATTATAGCTATGGCAGAATAGTTTGTATCGATAGATGGTGCTTGATCGATACTTAAATCAATTGATTGAAGCAGCTTTGTTCCCATTCGTTTGGAGCGCTAGTGTGTTTGGTTTAACGCTATAGTGACGCATAAAATGGGCATAAATATTGGCATGGTGTTCTAGATGAAATAGCGGAGAAACTAGTCGGTTAGTACGTCTGTAAACTATAAGGTCCACATGGACTAGACTGACAGACAGGATCAGGAAGAGTAAGTGTTGTGTTTGAACCATGTTTGCTTCTCTGGCATTCACTGGCAATTTTATTTTGTTAGTTTAAAGAGCCATTGTTTGAGGTGTGTGTGTGTGTATGTGTATGTATGTGTGTGTGTGTGTGTGTGTGTGTGTGCACGCGCGCGCGCGTAGATATATCTTTTCCTGATTGATATTTAGAAATTTGTTGGATTTCTTGGTTTGACGTTCTATCACCCACCGAAAGGAAGTCCTGCGTAAGTATTAGATTTTTTTTGTCGCATGCAACTCATTATTATTACCCACCAATGCGAATAACCGATGGTCCTGTTAAGACCCGTTAGTAATTTGTTTGAAGAGTTGATTCATTTGTAACTTCAAGTTGACCAAATGTCAGAGCTCAATATAATCCAGGTGACCTGGTGGTCTAGGGGTAAGGTGTCGGACTTCTGTGCTGGGGTCCGGGGTTCAATCCCGGGTCCCGGCACGGATTTATCTGATTGCCAAACCCTTCCTTCACCTCTGACAAGACGTGTATTAATCACAACTTGTGAATGTGAGGAATGCCAGGCCTCCACCGTGGTTCGGATTCCACGTTAAACTGTAGGTCCTCCATTTCATCTCACAATCACCCTACCATTTTCACATTAGCGTAAGTGCGTATAACCCGAACGGGTAGTAAGACGCGGTGCTAATAATAATAATATAATCCAATTTTTCGGTGACGAGGAGGCCGGGGTTTGAATAGCGACCGAGCACACTGAGGGTATTTTTTTTAATAAAATAGTTTCTCACTATTTGATTTCACACAAATATGGGTACATTTACTTCGAACAATCTTCTTCATATACACCCCATTTTTTTGTCACCACATCTAATTAATCATAACAATTAAAAGGCGGTTAAGTAGTAAGACGTGATGGAGCAGAAAAAATGCTTCTATTTATTTATATTTTGTAATAAAATAAAATTCAAAACCTTTTAGACATATTAAATTAATCCAAACATAGTCCTATAAATCAACACTATATCAAGATTAGCCCATAGCTACGTTTTATGAACAAAAAATACTTTTAATGACTGGCAGATGATTTGATTATTATAAGTCTAATTTTTTAATTTATCATAATAAAATAAATTAAACAGGTTAGGTTCAGTTTCCTTCTTAAGAGATTAGGCATAACACCAATTCCATTTATATTTGCATGTTTAACGAACCACACCAATCCTACAATTAAAATATTATAATAATAATCAACATGATGATTCCAGAAATACGGTGGCGATATTCACATTAGTTCTTAATTGGTCCTAGATGTTAAAACTTTTCCCAAGTTTTTTATTTTTATTTTATATCCAGGGTAATATTTTAAAATTAATCCTAGCCCCCTTCCATCTCTCCCCTCAAAAGGATTAAACTTTAAAGGAAACCGGTAGCAAAGTTGGTTTTTCTTTCTCAGTGGATTTCTTAACAACGTCATTAAGGAAGAGCTTAGGCTGAAGGCATTCGCTGTCGAAATACATTTCATATTTTATGGTTTTATGGGGGGAACCGGCTCTATTATATGACAATAAGGGGGAAGCAGGGTGAAGCATAGGAATGCATTATTTAACTTTTTACTCTTAAGAACCCATAAACACGCGCAGCTCTTCCGTAATTAATTCAGGACTGAATTAAGTACAAGTCAGCTACTATTATTATTAATTATAATCAACAAAACCAATAACTCATTAGTAAAATCAATGTGCGCAATTTAATACTAACACAGGTCCTAGAGGAACAGCATGGATTTAGAGAACAAAGGTCTACATTAGACTGGATTTTGCCATACAACAGCTGATGGAGGAAAAGGTATAAATTTGGGAAAGATTTGCTAATGGTATTTATAGATGTGTAAAATGCATAAATAAATACATTTTAGAAAGCAATGGAGGAGGCCGAAGGGGAAAGAGGATTTGTAATGAGAGTGAATAGCATGCATAAGGCTAACAGGAGTTGTATTAAGATGGAGATTGGGAAGACGGAATGGTTCCAAATAAAAAATGGAGTGAGGCAGGGGACTTACTATTTGTAATAGTAATGGAAATGGTCATGAACAAAATGTCAGGAAAACTCGGGGAGGAAAGAATGAAAGCCATGATATTTGCTGATGACTTGGATGGTATGGGGGGAGAAGGAAAAGGAAGTACAGGAACAGCTACGGGAATGGAATGAAGACGTGAAAGAGTGTGAAATTAAATTTAGCATGCTGAAGTGTGAAGTGATGGCAATGACAAGGAAAGGGATAAGGCGTAGTAAAACCGTAAAGTTGGATGGAGTGGAGCTGAGAAAATTACAGAACGTAAAATATATTGGAAGCGTGATTGAGGCAAATGGTGGAAGTAGAGATGATCTTATGAGAAGAGGACAGTAGAGAGATGTGTAAGAGACCTTCTTTGGAGAAGAGAAGTTATCTTATAATGTAAGGAAGTGTTGTACAGGGGTACTTTGTACCTATTGTCACATATGCAGCAGAAACATGGACATTGAATGTAAGAGAGACTAGGAAAGTGGAGGCCATGGGAATGAAGTTTGTGAGGAGCATGTTAGCTGTCATGAGGAGAAACAAGATTAAGAATGAGCCGGGAAGTATTGGGGATATAGGAAGTATATGAGATAGTAGAGGAAACAAAACTGAGATGGTATAGGTATGTAATGAGGAAAGAAAAAGATAGGATGCCAAAGAAAATGATGGAAATGAAGTACGTAAGAAAAAGACCGCAAGGGAGGCCAAAAAATAGATGGAAGGACAGATAACAGAAGGTGTGTGAGTGAGTGGATAAGGATGGAAGCAATTAATGGAAGAAGAATGGTGGAAGAATAAAGAAAGATGGGGACCTTTTACTAAACCCACCCGGCTACAGTCTCGAAACAGTTGGTGATGATAGGTCCCAGTTATCAGCAATGTTTAAGTAGGCTTATGAACGCATGCCCAGTATATATAGGACCATAAGTTATCCTAATTTAGCAATTTGAACAGTGATTACAAAAATAAAAATCTTTGTTTTGAAAAAAATATTCGAAGGATGTATTTTTATTGATATGTAAGCCTATTTAATAGGGCTACGTACTGAAAACTTATAGACTGAATTTATAAACCTGTTTTTGAGTGTATCAGAAGCGCACAAGGTAGATGCATCAAAATAGCGCCGTTGTTTGTAGTCTCTAAGCCCCATATGGCAACACTTCACTTAACCTACCTTAGTTATTGTAAACAGTTAGGAGGTTGTTCCCAGTAGTTTTATTATTTTATTGCAACTACTGCAAAGAGTAAGGGGATTGTTAATAGTATTAAAGGAGTTGCGAGAGATTTGGTCAATATTTACCTTTCTGGTAAAATTTAAAATAAACAATCATAACTTTAGTGGAGAAGTTTAGTATCTTTTTTACACATATTAATTTGAAGACTTCTTAAATATTCGTCATGTGCATAGAAGAATTTTCAACATAAATTTTTCTCTTGATTAAAAATAAAAAAAATTTACTCAAATGACAATATACCCATATCAAATATTTTAGATGTAGGAGACACGAACGGTTCAGGGAATATGATATTTAGTTGCGGTTATAGCCGTAACTATCAATAATAATAGCTTGACTATAATATACGTATTCGTACAGTTGTAATTGTATTGTACAATTGGCAGCAAAAAGCCAACTACGGAGTCAAAGATGGCTGCGTTATCTGATAGCTCGTGGTACTAATTGATAACTCATACGTAGCTGACGATTTCGGCATGTCCATCACAGAATCTGCCCTAAAATATGCGCTAAGAATGAACCTGGGCACGGGACGACTCCTGAATAGCTCAGTAGTTAGAGCATTGGCATAATAAGTCAAATGTCCCGGGTTCGATTCCCGTGTCCAGGTGTCTTTTTCAATTAATTAAAGATAATATTATTAAGATAAGGCTATAATCGTAATTAATAAATATATCATGGCTGTTTAATCCATCATTGTTAGAATAATCAAGTTTCGTAGATTACGGTGGGCAGGACATACAGCGCGAATGGGAAAATCTTTCGTTCAGGGTACTGACTGGCAAACCCGAAACATTAGAATTGGACCTGAAAGAGATAGGGTGTAATGAGTTAGACTGGACTGAACTAGCTCAAGATAGGTATAGGATGTAATGAGGTTGACAGGCTAGAACTATCTCAAGATAGGGATAGGGTATAATGAGGTGGATTGGATAGAACTAGCTCAAAATAGGTATAGGGTATAATGAGGTGGATTGGATAGAACTAGCTCAAGATAGGTATAGGATATAATGAGGTTGACAGGATAGAACTAGCTCAAGATATGGATAGGGTGTAATGAGGTTGACAGGATAGAACTAGCGCAAGATAGGTATAGGATGTAATGAGGTTGACAGGCTAGAACTATCTCAAGATAGGGATAGGGTATAATGAGGTTGACAGGATAGAACTAGCGCAAGATAGGTATAGGATGTAATGAGGTTGACAGGCTAGAACTATCTCAAGATAGGGATAGGGTATAATGAGGTGGATTGGATAGAACTAGCTCAAGATAGGTATAGGGTGTAATGAGGTGGATTGGATAGAACTAGCTCAAAATAGGTATAGGGTATAATGAGGTGGATTGGATAGAACTAGTTCAAGATAGGAATATGATGTAATGAGGTGGATTGGATGCTACTAGCTCAGGATAGGGATAGGGTGTAATGAGGTGGATTGGATAGAACTAGCTCAAGATAGGTATAAGATGTAATGAGGTTGACAGGACAGAACTAGCTCAAGATAGGGATAGGGTGTAATGAGGTGGATTGGATAGAACTAGCTCAAGATAGGTATAGGATGTAATGAGGTTGACAGGATAGAAATAGCTCAAGATAGGTATAGGATGTAATGAGATTGACAGGATAGAACTAGCTCAATATAGGGATAGGGTGTAATGAGGTGGATTGGATGTTACTAGCTCAAGATAGGTATAGGATATAATGAGGTTGACAGGATAGAACTAGCTCAAGATATGGATAGGGTGTAATGAGGTGAATTGGATAGAACTAGCTCAAGATAGAGATGGGATGTAATGAGGTGGACTGGATAGAACTAGCTCAAGATAGGGATAGCGGCATACTTTTCTTGGTGTGGCAATGATCTTTTGAGTTCCTGATGCCATAGGACATGAAAGAAAGGTTTTCAACTTTTCCTCCACGCAAATGAGGGTAAATTACCCCTAAAACGCTTCCTTCCTCATCTCTACCTCATTAGAGTAATTGTCATACATGCGTATAGCTTGAACAGGTAGTAAGACACGATTATATGTAAAAAAAAAGATAGTGAAAAATCATTATTGATATTGATATAAATAACAAAAGCTATAATAAAATGTAAATATTTATTTTATATCAATCCCCTGTTGTTTTAATTTTCCAAATTAACTTGTTTACTCGTGGAACATAATAAATTTAAAATATATGTACTTATATTTTTCTTACAAGTGCCATCAGGGCGCTGGTTGTAGCAGCCAACACCTGCCGATATCAATATTTTTAACTAATGTTCCTAGGTAAGAATAAAAAAAATGCCTATCTTGAAACAATAAATTAGATATTTGGTTCACCTGCAAATACGTGACTGAAATACTCCACTTAGGTGAGCATGTCTTCACATAAACAATTTGATTAAGAGGCTTTGTGACGTTTAATTTACCCGCCATGCCTTAGAGAAGAACTTTACTACGGGTTCAGATCATTTTAGATAGTAAATTAATACACACACACTGAGTCGCTCTAAAACAAAGAGGGCTAGGAAGGGCAGACTGGGGGAGAAATAAATCATCAAAGGAATGTGATACGCTACACAAACACCTTGCCAACTTGTTAGTTCCATACTATAAGTAGGAAACAATAAAAATATCTACAAAATGTTACCTAAATCAACACACATTTACTTCTTATTGATATCCTGGTTAACCACATATTTACGATAATGTGGGGTAGGGACGGGAAAGGTATAATCGATTGGAAATGTAGCCCACATCTGTTTGGAGGAAATTTTGCGAACCATTTGGGAGAACATATATCAGTACATCCGGTCGAGTACCTAGTACCATAAAGTATTTTTTTTTATTCAAACAAATTTGTGATTAATGTAACTATGTAATAGTCATTTGCCAAGAAAAATTGCTAAAAGATAGTGAGAAAATTTGGAAAAAGATAGTGAACAAATGATGTAAAAATATTGTCTGAAAAACCTGAAAAAATTAGGGTATTTTATAAAGAGGTCCTGTAACTAGACTCCCTGTTCACGTTGTGAGTGTAGGGGATTGAGAGAAAAGATAAGTGTTTTTACACTTTTCAGAGCATAGCATTGTTTGGTCAAAATAAAGCTAATATTGCTCCAGTAGAAACATAGAGTTTGATTTTCTTCACATGGAGAAAAAAAAAATATTTGAATATCTGTCATGAACATAGCGGCATTAAATGAGAAAAATTTTAAATGAAGAGAGAAAGTTGTCATTAAATTCTAAGACACTCTTGACAGATATTCAAAACAGTTGGCATCACCATGAGAAGAAAATTAAACTCTATGGTTGTACTGGAGAAATATTTTTTTTTTTTTATTTGACCAAAAAAAGTTTTACTATAAAAACTGTAAAATCAGTGGCTTTATCTCGCATTCCTTCACTCCTACCTAGGTGACCTGGTGGTCTAGGGGTAAGGTGTCAGACTTCTGTGCTGAAGGTCTGGGGTTCAATCCTCGGTCCCGGCACAGATTTATCTGATTGCCAAACCCTTCCTTCACCTCTGACAAGACGTGTATTAATCACAACTTGTGAATGTGAGGAATGCCAGGCCTCCACCGTGGTTCGGATCCCACGTTAAACTGTAGGTCCTCCATTTCATCTCACAATCACCCTAACATTGCACATTAGCGTAAGTGCGTATAACCCGAACGGGTAGTAAGACGCGGTGCTAATAATAATAATAATAATAACACTCCTACCTGAATTGAGAGGTTGTGACATTTATTTAGTAAGGTTTGTTTGTTACTTTGTATTTGTAATTTTTTCATTATTTTTTGTTAAAATACTCTTCGGTATCTGTTCAAAAATCTATTATATGATGAAATGTGTCCTTTTTATTGATATATTTCAAATGTGTTAATTAGTATTTTTTATACACAGTACTGAAGATTTCTTACGCCTTCTAAATGTTTTAAAGATGCGAAGGTGATTTATGGGTGTTGAAGTCGAAATGAAATATATTTTACCTTCGACTTCATTTAAGTTTTAGCCTTTTTATTATGGTTTATAAAAAAAACTTAAGACTTGCACACAACATTAAATATTTAGTTTCAAATATATTAAAAAATAAAAACATACATAATATAGTTATTAATAGACCAAACCAGATTATGGAGGTGAATTTAACAAAAATTTTAACTTTTTTTTTTAATGAGAAAGTAACTGATGGCTCAAACGTTCTCATTGCCATTCAAATCTAGCCCCCCCCCCCCACCCCACCTTAATTAAAACACGGCACGGCTAAGAATGGACCAAAAGAGTTTAAACACTAATAAACTTGGTCTTTTACTACATTATTATGTCCCATTTAGACGTGATTGCTTCGAAAGTGTAATAAATTTGTAATGTAATGGCACAATTGCAAACAAGTGGGTTATGGAGTCATAGAACAATGTTTATTTTTTATGACTTTATAGGCTATAATAATGTGTAATGAAAGGACCGCCTCTAGCCAGACAGCAAACAAAATAATGTGTTTAATACTACACTACTACTACTATACTACTACTACTACTACTACTACTACTACTACTACTACTACTACTACTACTACTACTACTACTACTACTACTATATATTACTACTACTACTACTAATATTACTACTACTACTAATATTACTACTACTACTACTACTACTACTAATAATAATAATAATAATATAAAAACCGCGAAGTGTTATCACCTTCAGAGCTAGGCAATTATTTTCACTAAACCAACAAAATTGGCAATTCATTTTTGCATTCGACACGACATGGATACAGAGCACCAGTTTTATGTTTGTGCTAAGTTAAATCCTTTTCAGTTGTCCCCTGTACTTGTTACAGTTTCGACAAGGCTATTTCTATATAAATACTTTATTACGAACCATAATCTTGCAAATACATAAACTTTGGGGCTTTAGGGAGGTAGAGGGATTTGGGGTGCAGATATATAATTTTGGGATTATTTTATTTATGAGTGAATTTGCTATATTAAGAAGCCACAAATAAGTAAAATAATTTCATACACACAAAACATAGGTCAAATAAAACTTAAGAATGTGTATAATACACAAAATGTTATTGGCAGGGCTGAGATTTTGGGGGGACCTAAAAAAGATTTAAAAAAATCACCTATAAAATTACCTAAAAATTCTAAAAAATGACCTCAAATTTTCGAAAAACGAGCTAAAAATATGAAGAATAAAAAACACGTAATAAATGCACGAAAATAAATGTAAATGCAATGAAAATCCCTTATCAACTAAACTGTTGCATTCTACTAAATATAACATTGATTTACAAATATCAGTTTCCAAAGTAATAGCTACCCCTCCCAACGTAACCCTCCGCAGGCTAGTAGCAGTGTCTCACCATATTTTATAAACATACAAAAATTTCATTGCCTAAATTATCTTATTCCGACAACTTTGTGTTGAAATAATAAATGGTACGAACTCCGCACGGACTTTCTCACTCCATTGTTTAAAAATGAATTATTTACCCAAAACTCATAATATATGTGAAACGAAATAATATACACTAGCAAACCGAAGCTATTTTCACATTTTATTAGGGGATACACATTTTATTGTTATATTTAACCTCATTTATAAATTAGACCAATAAAATAGGTAAATATAGACTATTGAGTCTAAAATGGTAGAGATAGATCTTTATGTACAAACATTTCGCCTAAGAGGTCAAAGGAAAAAGAACCTTAACTTTTTGAGAGACTTCCTTATTTATTACTTTATGGTATTAAGAATTATTGCATTAAAACTTAGTAGTATATCTGTACAACTAAAGCTCACAAAATTGTATTAATATATTTGCCAATATCTCAGAAACTATTGTTTTATAAAAATATATTTAAAACAAAAGATTTTTTATTTTTAATAGTACTATAATTTTGCAATGATAAGTTTTGAGTATCTCAAAATAGTTGCGGAGATAAGGAAATTTCCATTTCTGTAAAGTATCCTAAAAGTTATTTTCATTGGAAAATGAAAATAGCCATTTTATTAATAATATTAATTAACACCTAGATACGAATTTAAATCAAAATCGTTAGAGCCGATTTTGAAAAAATCAATGTTTTCTCTTTTCGCCCTTTATTAAACTACTCTTAATTTTAGGGTTAAACAGACACACAGACGGCATTGCATAAACTACTTTTTAGGGTTTGGAAGGTTATGAAACGTCGATATCCATCATTATCTCGGTTAGATCTCTTTTACGGTCGTAGTACTTTACCTTTAGTGTTAAAAAAGTTAAAAATATATATATATATATATATTTGTGTATAACTCGAAAATTATTGGTATTTATAAAAATATGTTTAAATAAAAGATTTTTTATTATAAATAAATCTACATATTTGCAATGATAAGTAATTTCATATCTCAAATAGTTACGAAGAAATTATAAAAAATGAGAATTTATGCATCAGATCGGAACTCTTAAAGTCATTTTGACGAAAAAATAAAGTAGCCATTTTGTTTTTAACACTAATCGATGCTTTGAAATGAAATTTAATCAAAATCGTTGGAGCCGATAAAATCGATTTTTTTCTCTTTACGACCTTAAGAAAACTACCATTAATTTTTAGGGCTATATATCCAATTCTAAAAACCCCTCGGGGCAATCCTATGAAAACTCTAGATACCAAGTATTAGCTCAATCGGTAAAATAGTTTAGGCTCTAGTCATAGATACTGACACACAGACAGATGGCAATCCAAAAATCACTTTTTTGGATTTGGGGGGTCATGAAACGTCAACATCCATAAAATCTTGAGTTCAATTTTTTTGACGATCACAATACTTTCTCTACCTGTAAGGTAGCGAGAAAGTAAAAATAGTATACTTATTCAATGAAAGTACTTTAAAATGTCTCAAAAATGGCTTCAAAAAAAGACTCAAAAAGGCCTAAATAAGACAACAAAACTACTCAATCCAAGAAAATATTACCTTAAAGTCCAAAACGACAAAAGATGATCTATAAAATAAAATTTCTACAACAAGCGGATCATGAACAGAGTTTATGTACTTAGGAGCATTTTATGTGATTAACCAATAAAAAGATGACATGTCATCAAAATCCATGTCCTGGGTATTTTAAAAAGTGCTAAAATTTAAAAAAAAACATTTAAAATTGAAAACCCACTTCGGTAGTCAAATGGTCGAAGGCATTTATTCTCGCAATAGAATGATCTGCCAATGACGGGAAGATAATGGTTAGAATCCCAGTCGGGTGAACCAAGTTTTTTTCTAACTGGTTTTCCACTCTCTTTTCACGCAAATTCAGGTACACTTTACCTAAATTAAACCTTCCTCATCCTTAACGTACTAGCGAGGACGTTGTGTTAAAAAAAATTGATATCATTTATTGCTGACTTAGTCTGAATATGGGAAGTTATATTGCATTTTTAAGAACTCTCGCGTCAGTCACTAGAAAGGTTCGTAGGGCTTCTCTATATGTTTATAGAGAGGGGGGCTAAGCCCCTTTGTTCCCCCCCTCTGTGCGCTCGTTTATGTTTCAAAGCCCGCTATAAACATAAAGCTATTTTTCGGTCTAAGGCTTTGTAAACGAAAATAAAGAGTTGTTTGCAGGAAACAAAACTAATAGAATGTTGATCTTTGAATAAATAGGATTATATTACTTACAGGGATGTCAATACCATAGCAAAAGTTGGTACGTTTAGCATTATGGCTATTAACTACTTCTCCACCCGTTTCGGTGGCCGCATGGTCTAACGCGTAACCCTCGCATAGACTAGACTGCCGATGACGGGGAGATTGAGGTTCAAATCTCGGTCGGGTGTACTGAGGGAGTTTTTTCCAAAATGGTTTTCCATTCTCCCTCCACGCAAATTCGAGTACACTTCCTATAAATATAGCCTTCCTAATCCCTGAAACTACTAGCGTAATTAGTACAAAGCGTATAACCCGAACGTTTAGTAAGACGCCATGCTATTTTTTTTTTAACACGGCGTCTTACTATCCGTTCGGGTTATCCTACTACAACGTACTAGTTACTCTAATGTGCTAGGGATAAGGGAGGCCGAATTTAGATAAGTGTACCCGAATTGCGTTGAGGTAGAGTGTGAACACCCATTTAGGAAAATCCCTCCTCAGTACACCCGAGCGGGATTCGAGCTCCAATCTCTCCTTCATAGGGATTATAATCTATTGCGAGAGTGACGGCTTATACTATGCAGCCACCGAAGGGTTGGTTGTTAGGAGGAATTTTTTTTAAAGGGAATGTGCCAACATTAGAATGAAAATGTGTTGAGAAAAGCACACACATTTGTAAATCCGATGTAAAACCCAAACAGATCCAACCTTCCTATCCACCACTATCTAGTTTCTTATCAGAATTACAACTTAAGACTGCGTGAACAGTAGTGTAGAAAAGAAAAATACTTGCAGCTTACCCGATTTCGATCAGAAGGGTCAGTAGTACAAGTCAGACCAGCTGAAATAAAGGTAGTTATTATTACCCTCACTCTCTTAACAAAAGTTACTCTTCATGTCCTAATAAAAACTAAAAAAATAAATACCGTTATTTAAAAAAAATATTGATAAAATAATAATTTGCTAGCGTTTCACAAAGTCACCCGCTCATGACGATCTTAAGTCTAGTGTTTATTTTAGTAGCGTAACGGAAATGTTGGCAACACTGGTTCACATGTTCTTACCGTGTATCGGTCATCTAAAAAAAACACCATAATTTAATGTAACCGCCCTATTAAATTAAGAAATATATTCAAGTCAACAATTATTTCGCCCTGCTGTAAATGAGTTTCCATTTTAATAAATTAAGTGCTGCTGTAAAAGGAGTGTTAAGGAGTTGGGGGGGGGGGGGGAGGGCGAGACCGCACGTAGGCATGTTTATTGCGCTCGCATCTGTCTCGCTGCGCTTGCGCGTAGAAAATAGGACTAAGCCAACCTTGACCGTCCAGTCTTTATCAGTTTTTTTTGTTGGATTACTATTGCTGTGCAAACAGCTCGTTTATTTTATTAATTTTGTTGAGCATTTTATTCGCAATTCTAGACAGTAAAACTTTTATTATTTTTACATTATGCAAACCTATTTAAGTATACACCATGAGCTATGAATTAAAATTTTGACAATTATTTAAGTTAATTAATTAGATTTAATAGTGTTTGCAAAGTGTATATCTTTTCTATAATTAAGAACAAAAAAACTTGCTGATTTTTTTGGGTACCCGTCATTTGGCCTAAAGGCATTTGGCCTAAAGTGTAGGCTAAATTAGCCTTTAGGCCAAATGCTCTTTTTAGGCCAAATGCCTTTTAGGCCAAATGCTTTTAGGCCAAATGACTTTAGGCCAAACGCCTTTAGGCCAAACGCCTTTAGGCCAAATGACTTTTTGTAAAATTAATTTTTAGACCATTTATTAAAATGTGTTTTGCTGTCTCCGGAAACATTCGTTATGATTTGTAGTGATGCTAATAGATGGGAGGTGTGTAGTGTTTAGTTAACTAGTATATA
Organism: Timema podura; assembly: GCA_033556935.1. Taxonomy (NCBI): domain Eukaryota; kingdom Metazoa; phylum Arthropoda; class Insecta; order Phasmatodea; family Timematidae; genus Timema; species Timema podura. The sequence continues at coordinate 91,151,932 of JAVRXN010000009.1, forward strand.
CTACCGTTTCAAAATACGTAAGTCTTTTCTCAATTTACTACTTCCCAAGGTATAGCAGCACGTCCATTAACCTGTAGTACCACTTTTGTATATGTTGAACTTTTTACATTGCCAAGGTTTTATACTAGTTTTTGTACCGTTTTGTACCAGAAATAAAAAGTTTTGTACACGTACCGTTTTCTATTAATTAGCACATACATTTGGTCACACCATTTTAATAATTTTATTTTATTTTGAATTTTGAATTTTTTTAAGAGCCAAAGTATATTTTATTATTCTTTCTTAGTATATTTGTTTATTAATTTTGCTAAATGAATTAATCAATCATTCTTTTTTTATAATCATATTAACTTACTCGAGTTTGCCCACGGCTTAGCTCACATTTAAGTTGGGAAATTATCTTATTTCTAGCAAATCATCTAAACCATGTTTTCTCAAACTCTATGCTCTTGAGCCTTACTTGAACATTTAAATTAATTGTTAAGACTCTCTTTCTTAGAATAAGATAACTTTTTTACGTTAAAATACAAAAATGAGACATTTATTATTTAATTTATTTCTTTATTTTCTGATAAGAGCTTTGTAGAAGTTTATCAAGAATAGTAAAGATTTGTAAGATATTAATTAATTTTATTGCTTCATAAGACAAACAGAATATTAATTTTTTAGTCAATCATAATTTAGCAAGTCGAAGGAAGTGAAAAATTGGTTCACACCTCATTTGAAATCCCCTCACGCCTCGCAGTTTGAGAAACCCTGATCTAAACTACCAAAAATACAATTTTAGACACGTGTGAAGCGAGAACTTTGTATGTTGATGAAGCCACAAATTTTCCCTTCTCTCCCCAATCATAATTTCTCTATTCTCTAATATTCACATATAGGCCCTCTATGTGGATCATACCGGCCTGTAAAAATCATTGATCTCTATGATATAACTGGATAGACATACAATGCAAATTCCAAGGACAAAAGGTGACGCTCAAGTGTATCGTCTGCTACACAAGGGGGGGGGGGGGGGGACAGATTTAACTGTTTCTTTAAATGTTCTTATGGAAAACATGTCTCTGATGAATAAAAGTGTTATTGTTTGAAAATAGTGAAGTATTATACCACACTTTCCTGAAGAAACATTTACATTAAAGGATATACAATCCAGTTTTACATGTAATACTGTACAGATATGAATAAAAACTTAGATGTTCCCATTTCTATGTATTTATCATCAATGTTGTTTACAGTCTGGCACGACTAAACTCATATTTAAAGTTGATTATTAGCTTGTATATTGGTTTCAGAAACCATATTATATTGAAAGTTCTATAAATATAATGAACAAGGTATCTTAAAACTTTATTACATTTGTTTTGAATGACAAATTTGAATAGTTGCCATGCATTCAAACTATCACTTAGGTTATAGGCTTGTGGAAAGTATTATTATAATAATACCTGTTTTTTTAAGTTGGCTCATATCTTTCAGAAACCATATTATGTTGAAATTTCGATAACTATAATGAAACAAGTCAGCTAAAAACTGTATTCCATTTGTTTGAATGACACACTTTGTGTAGAAGTCTTACGTTCAAATGATAATTTAGGTTATAGGCTTGTAGGAAGTACATTATCTACTAAATCCCGATTTTAGTAATAATCCCAATCTGTAAGGCTATATTTCGTACCAAAATAATATCATATATATATATTTTGGTAGGATGAACGGCAATTTAGAACAGAAGTAGAAATTTCCTTCTGTAAGGTCTTTTATCCTAACTAAACACAACTATAGGATAGGATTCTGGTACGAGATAAAGCCTTACAAGTAAGCTTCCTTCAAAAATCATCTTACATATTAGGCTACATCAACTTATTTAAAGAAAAAACTAACCAGTTTTGAACTTTTATATGCTCTTCATAGCTTTAACTAACATATTTATTTAATTTAACCACTCACACATTGATGTTTCTCATATATTCAATCAGATTAATGAACTATGTCAAAATGACACATTGCCTTGTATGGGTAAAAGAAAGAAAGAGATACCCGAAAGTTTACTTCTCTCTTACACAATGGTATGCAGACGACAGCTCGAAAATTTCAACCACAGATGTCCATCAAGTTATACTATCGAGATCAATGGTAAAAATATCATTTACTAACTTGTCCTGCTTATACACGGACCAAAATCTTTTACGAAAGTTTATCTTTATTGCTTCATAGGATGTATAGTCAGCCTCGTGACTATTCATCCACACTTCAGCTTCACCTACTAACTTTGAATTAAAAAATGCTATTTTTTGTGCTTCGGTGAGTTTACTATTTTCAAAAAGTATATCCATCTTTTTCAAAAACTATATAGCATGCACCCTATCATTATTTCCACTGAAGGTGGGTACATAGTCCATTAATTGATTCTGGATGCTTGTACTAGGTAATACCAAGTCACCAGCAGTAATTAGCGTCCCTTTTTCCACTACTTCGTCATATTTTGACTTAGCCTGTTCTAGTTGTTGTCGCATTTGTTCGACTGTTTGTAATGTCTTGTCCACAGTTTCAGTCAAGTTGTCCTTAAATTTGTCCAATTGCTGGTCAACTATTTCCTGTAAGTAAACATCTGGTACTGTGTGTCCATCAAAGAAATCATTTTGGAATTTAAAGTTATCACTACATTTTTGTTGTTCTTTTTCAACAGTCGCAAATCGTTCTGTTAAATGGTGTACCTGTTCTAGAATTTCATTTTTATTTTTATCGCAACTTTCCTGAGTAGTTTTTCCTTTAGAATTTAAAGCGTCCTGTTTAAGCTTAAAGTTTTCCTTTGCATTTTTAAGTTTTTTTTCTGCTCCTTGGTCTGTTTTTCTGACTTACTACAGTCTTCCCTAAGCGTCTGTAGTTCGTCCCTTACCTGCGTTTGGTCACTTTCAGTCTGTTGTATTTTCTGTAATTTTTTGTCAAAGTCGTTTTGTACTTCTTGAAATTTACCCTGCAATTCTTGTTCTAACCTGTTGAATTGTTCATTTACACCCTTAAATTTTTCATCAAACTTTGTATTTAAATTCTGATTATTTTCTTTGATTTCTTTTAACTCCTGGCTATTTTTTTTGTAGCTCCTGTCTAGTTTTTTGTAGCACCTGGCTAGTATTATTGAACCTTTCATTTATTTTCTGATTAAACTTTTCACTCTTTTCACTACTCACTTTAATTTGCTGACTTAACTTTTCACTCTTTTCACTACCCTCTTTCATTTGCTGCACTAACTGCATTAATATTGCATTTAGTTCATTTGCTGATGTTTGTTGAGCTACACCTCCTACCTTTGAAACATTTTCTACCCCCCTTAAGTCTTCTTCTTTATGAACTATTGGTCCAACTACTTTCTCATGTTGTTCACTTTGTTCCTGATCAGATTGTTCTAAACAATAATGTTCTTCTACCATTGGTTGGGAATATTGCGTTAGGGGAGGATTATCCTCACTGCTACTACTGTCTGTCTCTTCCATATTAAATGAAGTTTTGCTGTTGATGACTTACGTGAGATTTTCCTTGCGTACCTCACCTGAAGTCTAGAAGCTTTGGACCTTATTCTGAATCTACCTGGTTTCGAACTCTTCCCTCTGAAGTCACCTGGTTTGGAGCTTCTTCTTCCAAAATCACCTGGTTTGGAGCTACTTCTTCTTTTCTTCTTCTTCTTCTTAAGTCACTTTTTTTTTTTTTTTTTTGCGTAATAAAGCACTTAAGTTGTTTGCGGCACTTTCACTGTTCTTTGAGCACTCACTTTCTCGGGTTGTGAACTGGATTTAATTTTATTATTTCAGTTTATCAGGCCCTCCACGTTGGGAAGCCATTATTGTAACGAATAAAAGTTAGCCTGATATATTAATGTTGGTTCGCCACCATTAGGGTGATATTTGATATAATGATTGAATTGGGTCCAAGTTTGCTATCCTGTATTATGGTAATCAAAAGGGGATAATGTCTTATTTTATAAATTAAAAGTTCTGGTCTTTTATAGTTTTTTTATATTAAGTAGATAAACAGTTTTTGCTAGATATTTCACACGTTGTAAATATTAATTTAAAAACCCGACTATTGTATTATGTGTATGTTAATTCCCGGCACGTGAAATTTATCATAGACCCAACCCACATGGCTCCTCGTCAGATTGCAAGTGAAGAGATGCGTACTTTGAAGTAGGTATATCTAGTGACATCTCCTTCTCGAAACTTCCCAAAAAAAAGAAAGGTGTGGTCATCCAGGTGCGTCTCTGTCTACAAAACTGAGTTCGCCTTTCAAACAGAGGCGTAGAAAGATGTCGCCATACCTTGCAACTTAACACAAATAAATCTTACTACCCGCTCGTATTTATAATATCGTAATTTTGAATATAGATGTGAATAATAAATTATTTAGATGTATAATTCCATATCATTACAACATATATATACAAACACGTGTATATACGGGCGCATTACAATTGGGCCACGTAAACAAGTTATGATCTCCGTTTGACGTCTACATATTTACTGGCAAAATTTATTTAATGCGTCACTATTATATATATTAATTATTAATATTGGCTTCCACTTTCATTTTGCCTTTCGAAATAAGTTGTCAAAAGTCCTCGAGAATGGTGTTTTCTTATTGTTTATCGTTAACTTTATGACCGTGAGATATATTAACAAGGAAATAATATCGGAAATCTATACATAAAAAAGGTGATATAGTGTTTTGTGAACTGATCTAGTTGTATGTAGGATAGTGTCAATGTTTTTAGAAATATTGTAACTACCTTGCATCAGTTGTGCTATCTATATTCAGATGAAACAACTAACAGTACTTTTTACTTTCCGAAGATAGCCGAAGGTTTTAAATTTACATTTAGCCAAATGCCTTAGGCCAAATGCATTTAGGCCAAACGCCTTTTAGGCCAAATGCCTTTAGGCTAAACGCCTTTGGCCAAATGCCTTTTAGGCCAAATGACTTTTGGTTTCATTTTTAGGCCAAATGCCTTTAGGCCAAATGCCTTTTAGGCCAACTGCCGCGTCCCCATTTTTTTTATCATCCCGTCTTAAGCCCATTCGGGCTATAAGCATATTTAAAGAACACACTAGGGACGTGTAAAGTTGACTTTGTAGTAAGTGTACCAGCATTTTCATGGAGGGAGAGTGAAAAATAATTAGGAAAAACCCCCCTCAGTACAGCCAATTAGGATTCTAATCCAGATCCTTCCGTGATCAGCGGTACAGTCTATTGCGAAAGTTATACCTTTTTAAACTGTTTGATCACTGAAGTGGGTAAAAAATATATATATTTTTCCAAATAATCAATATTTTTAAAAAAACATGGTGTGAGCCCGCAAGCGAGCTATGCCAACCGAGCGGCCACCACCGTTGGCGATGATAGTGCCAGCATATGTGGATATAGGGTGTCATGTGGTCAGCACAACGAAACCTCCAGTTGTTAATATCAGTTTTCTAGACCGGAGCTGCTACTTGTTTATTAATTTGTCCTCATGAAGCTGAGTTTGACCCCGTTCTAGTCCCACTGCTTCACAGAAAATGTATGTAAGTGCCGGGTATCGAACCAGATCCCTCTGGATTTGTAGCGAGGAACTTTGACCACTATAGCACAGAGGTGGTCAATAAATGTCTAAGTATGAAATAATTTCCTGACGTGATATTTCGAGTGGTGAATTTAAATGTTAAACTCGAAGCTAAGCTATACATTTACATATGCAATTAGTGTTATTTTTTTCCCATACATCCTTCAATGGCTTAGTTGTTGTTAATCTATACAACCTTCGATGTTTCGTTGAGAAAGGAATATTTCTTAATAAAAATTAGAAGGGTCGGTCTTGTTTGTTGCGAGAAAATCTCCGTCAAACATGTTGTAAACTTTAAATCTTCATCTCGATCGATAGTTTTTGGGAGCGAGGAAGTTGTTGCCATAGAAACCACAATCATCACGCCGCCATAATACAGACACTAGTCTCACGATCTAGTCCAGATCAGTCAAGTGTACTGATGGTTCTTGTCAACTTAAGCCTCCCACTCCCTACTAAGGCACGACTATGGGTTTATTATTAGTAAAAGTGATACAATTTAATAATTTTACTATTGCAAGTCGAACTCGGTTGTCTTGGGCTAAAGTCTCGCCCCAGGACCCAATGTTCGTGGGTTCAAACCCAGACGGGGTGAACGGATTCTTCTTGAGCGATAAAACTCCGTAGCACAGCTACCTTCGGAGGGGAAGTAAAGGTGTGATTTGCTACAACGTGTCAAACGCGAATTAGAGCCGCGCGCTTCAGACGCGTGCGGTTTACGCGAATATATATGTTTTCCTACAGAGCGACTGACGCGATTGAAATACCATAAAATATCGCAGACGAGACGGTTTTTGTTTACCATTAAATAGATATTATTAATATTAATAATTAGTTATTAGTATTAATAAAATTGAGCCAGACAGTTTTATCTTAACCTTGTGCTGTTCCAAAAAAAATTGTTGAAAAGAGCAATTAAAAACTGTTTATAAGTTTACTATTAGTTCGTAGAATGACAGAAATATTTTTGTAACTAAGTTAAGGACATAGCTGTAGAAAGTAGAAATGTAGGATTAGTTGAGTCATACTAATGTTTAAAGAATATTTTATTTTATAGTAACAAGTAAAAGAGAATGCAACTTGTCACACGAATTTATAGTCGCGTGGGCACTCGCATATATACTGACTGCTTCCAGAGGAGTGCTCGCGTCTGGTGCTGTCGGCTGTGGTGTTACGCGCGCACCAGCCGAGGGCTACCAAAGCGACATAATTTAAAAACACAGGAAGGGGTAACTTACATCGCGTCTGATCGCGGCTTATCGGTTAGCACAAATCACACCTTAAAGACGTCGGTCTCATGTCGATTGTGGCATGTACTAAGAACCCTGGATGGTATGTAAAATTACCTTTCCCGGCAAAATTGGTAGGCCCTTTCTCTCTTGCTCATAGAAACTCTCGTGTGCTGATATAACCAGTCGATTCAGAAAATGCACGTAAAATAGTTCAAATAAATTAAATGAAAATATTATTGAAAGCCATAATCTTTCACGTCAGCTAGATAGAACCTTTAAAAAGCAAAGCAAATAAAAAGTTAACGATTCAATCAATAGATGTTTATGCGGAGGGATAAAGCAAAATATATAAGTAGTTACATTTAACAGCAGCTGAGATATAGTCATTTACTTAGGAGACAAAATGTATCTTTGACCACGTACATTCCGTTTACTTTACTTGACGTATTACACTATGACCTTATTTCATAAGTTACACTATAGTAGAATAATGCAAGGTATGATTGCTACCTTACATAGTAGATGAAGAGTACATAAATAAAAATACATATAATTAAACATATGTGTGTTCACACATATATAATATGCGTGTCAGTAGATTATTATTCGTTTATATGGGTCTATCTAGTTGTTATACAAAAGTTATACCACAACATCACCTTCAAGACATTTCTCTAAGTAACGCCTGAAAGCTTAATTCATTCTTTCCATGGACCCCATCATATATAGGACCTAGGCCTATTGTAAGGGTAAAAAAAGACGCAACATTGACAGTAGCATCTCTCCTCCCTAATGGGCACAAGCTATCTGGTAGTATGAATTACGAGTCGAATGCACTTACAACAATTATGTGAGTCACAAGCTATATATGATTATCATTACTTAACTAGCGTTACACAATTATGTACACTACCCTAGACCCAAGCTATATTCGACGATCATTACTCCTTGTTTGTGGGACTACCATAGACTCAAGATAATGTCGACCATCACTACTCTCAGATGTTGGAATGTCTCAAGCTATATTTGACCATCACTATTCCCAGGGTGTGGGACTACCATAGACTCAAACTATCGACCATCACTACCCCCAGAGCGTGAGACTACCATAGAGTCAATATATATTTGGCCATCACTACTCCAGTGTGTGGGACTACCATAGACTCAAGCAATATTCGACCATCACTACTATCAGTGTGTGGGACCACCATAGACTCAAGCTATATTCGACCATCACTAATCCCAGAGTGTTTGTCTACCCTAGACTCAAGCTATCCCGCAGCGTCAGTGGAAGAAACGAGCGCTCGAAGCAATGCATGGAACCCAAGAGCTGGCCACTGAACGATCACATGCACTGTAATTATGGTCGGCTGATGGGGCCGATAGCGTCTCGTAATTACAAGTATCGCCACCGCTTCTCCCGACGGACTCTCTTACACCGACCATAGAACGGACGGTCTCACACTGATAGGCCATTTGTACGTATTTGCAATCACAAAACTTGACTACGGTGCACTGAATATTGGAAAGAAAAAAAGAAAAAGATTACCCGCGCATTAAAATCGTAAGTTAACCGACCCTTTGGTTTAGTGGTCAGCGCAAGAGCTTAGATTTAGGAGTCTCAGGTTCGATTATCATATGGTACCTTGGGTATTTTTTTTCGGAAGGGAAAATACCCAAAAGTTACCAGGGTTTGGTTAGTTAGGCTTAAGTTAGCTTCAAGTGTTTCTACTGGTTCCACACACTCATACTCACTATTACCATCATCTCATCTCATCTCATCAGGACATGGAAAGAGTCTACACGGAAAGGATGTACGATCAGTACATTCAGGCGTCCCCTGGGTAGCGGTTCATTAGCTAATCTTTCCACTACTGGTCTACGAATGATGTAGCCTAGATATTATTATAATGGTAGGTTTAAGTAAATCTCACGCTGCCCAAAACCTTAGCTCAGTCGTAAGCACTTTTGCCTGATGAGCTCAGATTACCCTATTCTTTATATTGAAAAATGACAGTTGGTCACAGAAATTGAACCTGGGAACCTTTGACTTAGTACGTCAATTCTCTTACCACTGAGCTATCTAGGAATCGTCCCGTGTCCAGAGTAATTCTTCACTCATATTTTAAGGAGAATCTGTGATTGACGTGCGGAGATCATCAGCTACATATGTGTGATCAATTAAGATTACGATCTATGATAACGCAGCCATCTTTGATTCGGGAGGGATTTGTGCTACCAGTAATACTATTACAACTGTACGATACCACATACTATGATGTATTAAATAGTCGAGCTATTATAGTTGTCAGTTACAGTTATAGCTGCATCTAAATATCATAATCTTTAAATTGAGTCACGAGTCGGAAGTGGCTGAATTATCTGATATCTCGCGATTTTAACTGATGGCTCATATGTAGCTGACAATTGCCGCACGTCCATCACAGACTCTGTCTTAAAATATAAGTGAAGAATTACCCTGATCACGGATAGAATAAGAGAATAAAATCAAAATGTGTCTTGAAGGCATGGCCATGTCGTGGCAAAAAGGTTCGAACCACGGTTCGGCCTACCAGAAAATGGTTGATACTAAACATTTTTCTCACCCTAACTTCCATATGTCTCCGTGGTGTAGTGGTCAGTGTACCTGTCTACGAGCTAGTAGTCCTGGGTTCAATTCTCGTATTGTACCTTGGATAAATTTTCTCTTAGAGGGGGAACTATCCAAACTGTCATCAAGGTTTGATTAGTTAGGAAGCTGGGTTTAAAGCTCCCACTGGACCACACCTCCATTTTTTACTACCACATCATCTCGTTGCGGTGGTGGAGTGTAGAGAACCTCCACAGCTGTAACCTGGGCAACACACTGTAACATCGGAGCGACGAATTGTCTACATCCAGCCGACCGAATTGGATATCATATTCCTCCGGTCAGTAATACCATAGGTTTTAAAAAAATCTCTACTTACAATGCGAAATACAAATACACTTTTCCTCTGAAATTCTAACTTCCTCATACTCATACCTAGACCATTAATGTAAATAGACGGGAAGTTAAATTAGGATTCTGTCAGTTACAAAAATTACTTTAACTAATTTCGTAAATTTATACGTCTTATTTGAACTTAATACGCTTGAATAATCAATTAAAAATTCGTTAAAAAAGCTAGAAACCAAATTAGTTTATAACGTTACTTGGTGGAGCTGTCCGGTAGTATAAGAACAAAATGGGGAGGAGGAAAATACAAATACCAATATCATTTGAGTTGTGACCCTCCGGCTCCCTTGGTCATCGAGAAAGTATCAATCACTGTCAGACCACATGGCTCAAAATAAAATGGTCTCTGTCGTTTTCTGGAATTACTTCTCTATTCTGTCTAAGCTTATACTCCCTTTCTCCCTTCACTTACAACCATTTTTGTCATGTCACTAAGAAATATGGGAAAGATAACTTTGAAACTTCTTATCTCCAATATCTTACAATTTTCTATTGTGAGCATATAAGCCTTTAAGTTGGAGGAAGGCTAAATCTAGAGTCCTTTTTCATCAAATCCTTGTCACATAGTTCCGCAAATATTATTAAAAAGTCCTTTAAAATGAGGTAGTGTCACATTTTCACACATTTTGTTATATTAATAAAGGGTTAAGTAAAAAAATTTCCTGCTGGAATCTTTCGACTTTATTTTGGTGTGAACTATATTTTTAAATAACGCAGTGTAGAATTAAATATTGCGTTAACACCAAACTCGTGTTCTGTTAAAGGAATATAGACAAATCGTCACGCGAGAATGCAAGTGTTCTATATCCAAAATTGTTAAATTGGAGATATTTTGTGTATACGTTTATTTAGGATGCATGTGATTCACCTGCAATGAAATAGAGACTACTATATAATTACTTAAGAAGATACAAGATCTAGTTGTCATCTAATAACATTGGTTTTATACACAAGGTTAAACTTCAATGCTCTTTTACACAAAAGTGAAGAATTGGACATAGAACAAATGCATTCTCGGATGAAGAAATGCTATCAATGTTTACCGAAAGAAAAAAGTTTGTGTTTTATAAAATCTCTTCATACCAAAATATTACTAATATTGTTAGATGCCGTGAGCAAAAAAAATAATATTTTTTCTCTCTGCACTTTCATGTTCTTCTTAAATTCCAAACCAGAGTCCTAGAAACCTCCAGTAGTAATCCTTCTTCTATAGTCCACTTACTCCATGTCAGCGGACCACTGTTTTAACAACGCGGACAGGTGGCACAGTGGACCAGTTGACCGACGTCTCTTTCCCCTCTCTCTCTCTTTCTCTCTCGGGACTCGTGGATAAATAATTATAAGTGGTTATGACAACGAGTGGGTTCTTGGTATATTTAGTGGCTGATCTGCGCATGCGTTAGAGGGAAACATTTCTCTTTTAATTGAAGCGCCACCAAATATTAAACTTTGGTCGGTCAACTTTCGTGAGAGTAAACGGTTTAAAACATCCATTGGTCAGAGAACTTGGCTACAGATCCAGAGGTTTTGGGTTCGATCCACGGCGGTTTCAGGAATTTTTCTGTGAAGCAGTGTGTCTAGAAAGAAGTCACAGCCTCAAAAGTACAAATGAGGAGCTTTCTTGAATAAGTAGGTAGCAGCTCCTATCTAAAAAAAACTGAGATAAATGACAGGAGGGGGATGCGGGGGTGCGTTGTACTGACCACATGACACACTCTATCCACAAATGTTGGCACTATCATCGCTAACGGCGGCGGCAGCCGCTCGGTCGGTATAGATTCACTTTTTTCGTTCTAATCTCTTAGGATAGGTAGGTAGATTCTCTGATACTAGAAGTAGCAAACAGATCAAGGAAAAAAGTTTTTGTATTCTTTATTACTAACTATTTTTAGGTGTTTTTTCTTAGACAGGTTCATTTCTTTTGTCAGTGACCTAGACCGTCAATACGCCCTGTCCTTTGCCTCCTCCTTCAGCTTCAAGAATTGTCTTCCTCCCTTCAATTCATCTAATATTTTAATCCTCCTTCTTCCAAAGCTCCTCTTTCCCTCAACCTTTCCTTCTATGAACGTCGTGCAGAAGACACTTCCTCCTAAGGAGGTGTCCGATCTAGTTTTCTTTGTACCAAAGACTCACATCTAAAATGGTTCTCTTCTCACCCACTCTTCTTGGAACTTCATTTGTCACCCTGTATGTGCAACTGATCTTCTCAATACTTCTCCAGAGCCCAGTTCAAAGCTTTCAAAATTAATCCACCCCCCCAATCTTCAGTCCAAGTTTCTGTTCCATACAGAGTGATGCTCCAAATATAGCATTTTCTCAGCTTCTTCCTCAGTTCCAAACTAAGCTTGGTGGTCAGCAGTAACCTCTTCTTGTTGAAAGCTTCCTTGCCTAAGGCGATCCTCAACTAATTTCCTTGGTCAGCAGATTTCCCAGGTACTTGAACTGCTCTATGTTTTCCAACTCTTGGTTTCTAATTTTGATTTTTAAACCCTTCATTTTTTTTAAATCATTATTTTGTACGTGGAATATTGACACACGCACTACACTTTTTATTTGTTTTAGTATTTTTGTTTTTTTTCTGTGGCGGTCTGGAAACGTTATAAAAACAAGGGGTCGGTTATTGTGAGAAACGTGTCTGTTCAGTTCTTTAATTGTAGGTGCACCTTTTTAAAACCTTATCGTAATTAGGGTAATTTCGCTTGGAGCTTCCTGATAAGAGTGTCTTATTAAAATCTATTAGCTTACTCAATGGAAAATAATGAAATGTAATTGTTACTACTTCTAGCATAACCACTATTATTTTAGTACATTTTTATTTTTATTATTCTTGTCTTTTTATTGTATTACAGTTATTGTTTAGTAGTAAGTGTATTGTTAGTATTACTATTACTATACTCTTTTTTTATTAACTGTTGCTACCTTTATTATTTTTCAATTACTCATCTGTGTTTTCTGTAGCATTATTTTACTATTACTATAAAATAATAATAATAATAATAATAATAATAATAATAAAAACTTATACACTTAAATAATAATAATTATTATTATTGGGGTTATCCAACGCTAAAATTAATAGTTATTATTAGATAAAGATGATGAGTATTGTTATTTTTATTATTATAATGGTCTGGTTTATATGTGTGTTGTGCTGCTGTCCTAGGTTAAGTTTGTAGGCCTGTGTAAACCTCCAACGTTTGGGTGCGTGAATCTAAATTCAAGTTGAAATATCTCATTTTTTTAAACCTTGAACTAGAAGTTGATATTTTTCCTTGGTTATCAAGTTAAGACACAAAACAAATTAATGATATATTCAATAATACATTATATGCATAGAGAATAAACGTTGTTCATGCGGTTTAAGACACCAGTCTCTCATTATATGTCAAAAGTTAAAAAAAAACACCTTTTGTACTCACTCGATTGTTCAGAGTTTAAAATACAAATCGCATAGCGTGAGCTATTAAACAAAACCAATTTTGAGTGGCTGCTATTTTGAAACAGATAAATCTATTACAAAACCATGTACATGCCTATGTTTAAAGAATGTCCCTACTAAAGTTCGTTAAAATTGTCCCATGCATTTGGCAGTATTCGTGGAACAAACATTTGGACACCGGACAAAAGAAATGCCAGATGGTCGAGTTGAAACAAGACCTATATTCACTGAGTCAGCTACTAAAAACACATTCCACCTAATGTTTTACCTCTTGAACAGTTGAAAACTAATGTTGGCCTAATGTATGGAAACCAAAAAAACAGTCATCCCCTGACATTGAGTATGGTTAAAAGTCCTGACTAATAAACCTCTCCCCATTTCCCTCATTGGTTCATCTCACATTTTAAGGGGTACATAGCCCCTGCCCTCGTATCTTTCAGCATCTGACGACAGAGACCGACTCGAACGCCTTTCGCGGTAAAAATTAATTCTGTTCACGTTCTTTAACCTTTTCTAAAAAAAAACAAAAAAACATAACCTACTCACACTTGATTCTTTTCTCTATCTATGACCTTTTTTTAAAAAAAAATTATTCAAATGAGGCGTTTAAACATTCTGATATATTGATAGAAGATGTTAAGGAATAAACCTATTAGTTTAAATATTATGATTAAAAAAAGTTTAAAAAAATATTCTTTAAGAAAAGTAGATGCCGGACATTGCCGTGTATAATTCTCTTTGGTAAAAGTTTTTTTTTTGTTTTACCTATATTTTATAATGCCTCTTCTTTATTTTTTACCTTTTTTTATTTTATTTTTTTTCTATAGAGTAGCGATTTACCACCGGGTTTTAATTTCTAATCCGGTCAGTTTATCTCTTACCGGTCGGTTCTGGACGATTTAACACTAGACAAAATTTCGTCCCTTCCCCCTCTTCCTTCGAGGACCAGACTTTTGTAAGGATGCGATAAGGACCCTTATTACTGACTAACGTGATTCGACCCGATAGGATTCCATCTTGGAATAATAACCTCTTCCCTCACCGTCACTTACTCTTCAAAACTATAAGTACTAGTAGTTCTGTGAACAGTAGACCTCTCTTCCTCAAAATATGACGAGTACAGAGTCAATAAATGGTACGGCGCAACGCACAAGTTTTCTCTCGCTTTTATCTTAATATAGACATCAATTGAAAAACTCGTTACACTAAAATCACGAATGAAATAATATTCACTGTTACTTACTCTATGGCATTAAGAACTAGGAACACTGTTACAGAATGAGAATGTCCGTCAAAGATCATAATAATCAAATTAGTTTTCTAATACCTGAATTACGAAGTATATATATTTGCTTATAGCTCAGAGATTATTGATTTTATATAAAATATATTTCGAATAAAAGATTTGTATCTTTAATATTACTAAAACGTTAAAATGATAAGATATTTCGTATCTCAAATAGTTGCGGAGAAATTATAAAAATTAGAAAATTTCCCCAATGTAAAGTACCCTCAAATTCATTTTTATAGGTAAATGAGTGTTGTCATTTTGTTTATTATGATAAACAATATCCAGATATAAAATTTAATATAAATCGTTAAAGCGAATTTTGAGATTTTAATTTTTTTGTCTCTTTTTGCCCTTCAGTAAACCACGAATAATATTAGGGTTAGATAAACTACTTTTTTGGTTTCATGCCTGCTACCTTAGCATCCCACTCTAACTAAAGTAGCGCCCTTGGCCTGCTACCTTAGCTTCCCTCTAACTAAATAGCTCCTGGCCTGCTACCTTAGCATCCCACTCTAACTAAGTAGCGCCCTTGGCCTGCTACCTAGCTTCCCATTCTAACTAAAGTAGCGCCCTTGGCCTGCTACCTTAGCTTCCCATTCTAACTAAAGTAGCGCCCTTGGCCTGCTACCTTAGCTTCCCACTCTAACTAAAGTAGCGCCCTTGGCCTGCTACCTTAGCTTCCCACTCTAACTAAAGTAGCTCCCTTGGCCTGCAACCTTAGCTTCCCACTCTAACTAAAGTAGCGCCCTTGGCCTGCTACCTTAGCTTCCCACTCTAACTAAAGTAGCGCCCTTGGCCTGCTACCTTAGCTTCCCACTCTAACTAAAGTAGCTCCCTTGGCCTGCTACCTTAGCATCCCACTCTAACTAAAGTAGCGCCCTTGGCCTGCTACCTTAGCTTCCCATTCTAACTAAAGTAGCGCCCTTGGCCTGACCTTAGCTTCCACTCTAACTAAGTACGCCTGGCCTGCTACCTTAGCTTCCCACTCTAACTAAAGTAGCGCCCTTGGCCTGCTACCTTAGCTTCCCACTCTAACTAAAGTAGCGCCCTTGGCCTGCTACCTTAGTTTCCCATTCTAACTAAGTAGCGCCCTTGTACTGCTACCTTAGCTTCCCACTCTAACTAAAGTAGCGCCCTTGGCCTGCTACCTTAGCTTCCCATTCTAACTAAAGTAGCGCCCTTGTACTGCTACCTTAGCATGCCACCCATCCGATAGCACCTCTAGACAATGGACTTATCAAGAATCAACTCTTCATGACCCATTCCAAGGGAAGGGGAAGAATATGGAGAAACCTACGGACCCAGGCTACTCTAAACGGCCGACTCCCTTTCCCCCCCCCCTCTCATCACTTCATTTTATCCTCTCCTCTCCCTCAATACACCCAACCTCCAACCCCAGTCTTCAGCCACCCCTCTGACACCAGACAACAACTTTCCAACTCGATTCTCTGGTCCCAGATGAACTGAAATTTCGCAGACATCCTCAGACAAGAACCCTCAGACGAAGAGCCTACCCCACACAAACACCCACGTACCGAATAGACTAGACCTCACCCACTAACCATCTCCCACCCCTCCTCCATCCACCTCCCAGCCATAACTGGACTGGCCACATTCACAACAGACCAAGAAGACGAAGAAAAACATCACCACGAAGATCAACATCCATCACTACACCCCTTCACAACAACCTACCAGAAAACAACCAACAGACATTCACGTGTAAATATAACACTTCTTATATCTCAAACCCGAGGGGGAGGAATAAAATATTTTTTTAATAATTAAAGTATGGCAGAGACCTCTTTTAATCACCAATTAAATTACATTAGGAGATTTCATGATTGCTTAAGAGATAGCAGCACTACACGAAATTAATTTAAGTTAAAACATGACTTTCACTCTTTTTATCCTGTACGCTTCATTAGATATGCAGTTGTAACTATTGATAGATGTTATCAATAGCCTACCTGATAGATTTCATAGCCTACCTATAAAATAATACTATAAAATTGTATCAATATTAACACAAAAAAATATGTTTACGTTTTCTAAAGGGCTCTTTTTATAAAAAAATTGGACTGTGAAAACATTTTTCATGCCACACTGACTATAAGAAAAGTAAGGCAGTCATTGTATTTACTATATTTACAAACCAATTTAGACCGAAGGAAACTTTTTTTCGAAATATACAATAGTTAACAATTTTCATAAATTCAAACTTAAAGACCTGTGGCTGTCACTTTTGATATATAGTATCAATACCCATAAAATGAAACTTTTTTTAGCACTGCATCTTACTGCCCTTTCGGATTCTGCGTGTATGTAATAATCACGCTGATTTGTTAGAAATAAGATAGGTTCAACTTAGAGGAAGTACACCAGCATTTGTGTGAAGAAAGTGTTGACAACTATTTATGAAAAACCATCCTCAGTAGACTCAACCAGAATTCGAGCCTCGATCTCCCTGTCATCAGAAGTCTAGGGTATAGTGACGCCTTAGGCCATTGCGACCACTTAAGCAGGTTTTATAAAAGTTCCTTCTTATTAAAATTCTACTATATCAGTCAAGGCCTAAGTAGAGAGCATTTTGTTTTTAGAGCAGATACATAAAGTGCTGCTACTCTCCAGCTGTCAAGTATCCAGATTGGCCGTTTATTGAGCAAGTACTGAGACCACATATTAATATGCTAATGGATTTAATGACTTAACACTACTTTATATATCCACCTGTTATTAAATTTCATTTTGTTTTTGTATTTATTTATTTTTCCTTAAGGCAGGATTAAATGCTAGCTCGTTCCAGGTGGGAAAAGTAGTTATTCATCATTAACGTCAGCGAGTGTGACACTCAAAACACTCGGCTCTTCGAACGACGTTGCGTGGACCTATTTTTATTTTAGGTACAGCACTCTTCATAAAGAAGTGAACAGATCCATCCTCAAGGGTGATACATACGAGATAAATGAAAAACGCTGCAGACGTTTATAATTTCGGGATTATTTATGAAGTTGTTTGATATTTTTCAATATTATTTTCAACAAAATGTAAGCGTTATTTCCGACCCATTAAAAAGTTTCAATTTTAAGTTTAAAGTGTTTTTAAAAAGTGTGATAATTTACATAAACCCCTTTGAAAAAAATTCCACATTGTCTTAAAATTATATAGTGTAGACCTATCAAGAATTGACTGTATTTGATAGAGGAAGGCTAGATTTAGATTTCTAACCTATTGCTTTGATCTCAGAATTACACACTTTCACGTAAAGCGTTGTTGAGTCATTTTTTATCTTTCAACTCAGAATTTAAACTTTTTAACTGTGCACCTACATTTTGTTGAAAACAATATTAAAAATATCAAACCACTTCATTAATAATGCTGTATTTCTAAACGTCAGCAACGCGTCTTAGTAACCTACCAAGTAGCCCCCCCTTAACGATGTTACTTACATGGTGAATTCGAAATTATTTTGTGAAACGGGCTGATCTTAACTTGAAACACCTACGCAATCTAATGGCCATCACAATTAGACGCAAATATACGAATTAGAATGAGAGGGGAAAAAATAAGCAGTTCACCATGCGAGACCTCTAGTTTACCTGCTATTGACACTTTGGGCCAGTTTCATAGTCAGACTTAGTGAGCCATAAAGTGCGATTCGATACTAGATACAAGACGACACCTACCTAGACCAAAAATGGAATGGGCCAGTTTCGCATATGAAACTGGCCCATTCCATTCAATTTCAGGTAGGTGACGTCTTGTATTTAGTATAGCGCCGCACTTTAGGCGTACTAAATCTGACTATGAAACTGGCCCTTACCCTCTTCTGCTGACGAGTATGCATACATTAGCCTTGACACCATTGACTCTCATTTCAAAATTATCTTGTTCTAGATAAATATGATTCAACGTGGATGGGATAAGAGCAAGGTGCAATGTGTGTAATATAGCCTAACCTAATCAACAAAACCTATCCACCTTCGTGTAGGGAATGGGTAAGGGGCAGATTTCAAATATGAAAATATTGTAGAGGGGTTTAAAGCTGCTATAAGCATTCTAATATGTGTAGTTGTTCTCAGCCAGAAGGCAGGTAACTAGTAATTGTGCGGTAGTGGGTGTTTAGGTTTATATGAATATTGCAGCTATGATTTTATGTTAGTAATAACAGGAAACAAAATATTTACAAAAGGGGTTTAAATTTAGTTTAGTGTTTATGTTTCTATAATTTTGAGCAGCTTCATTTAATTACTTATGTTTATAAACATACAACATGTTTTAACTTGTGTTTTATTCATAAGGATTATAAATATTTACCACGAAAAAAAGTGCATTTATTTAGTGATAATGTTTTTTTCAAGTGAGGATGTAATGACTATATTTTAACGTAACATTTCTGCGAGGGTGTGTGAATCATGATTAATTTGTGTACTCGTACGTTGTATCTTTCTGCCCTTGAAATACCACATTGGATGTTCAATCCATTTTCAGTGGATGCGACAGATCTTCAACCAAACCTTTAAGAGCAGCTAACGGACACACAACATGATTGTGAGGCCCAAACACTTTTCATGTAACATGGATAAGAGTTGTTTTGGGTAAAATAAAATAAGTCTTACCCTCTTTTTTCTGGCAGGAAGTTAAATTACTATTCTAGCTTTATCTTCAACGTATTTAGTGGAAAGGGCTTCAGCGTTGCCCAGCAAATACTGACAAACGTTAGGAATAAACTAAAAATGCGTGATATAAGTGTCTTTAAGCTTAAGGCAACTATTGATTGATATATCCACACGTGATAAAAATCATATTTATCTAGTACTTTTTTTAAATAAAATTGTGTTACTTTTTTATTATATTTTCCCTGCTTATTTATATTTTCACTAGAAGGTCTTGAAAAGGAAACACTCCAAAATTACAGCATGTACTTATAGATATTTATAATAATTATTTAGTTTTAAATAATTAAATATGAGTATAGGCCTACAATGTAATATGAATTTAAGATATTTTATCACTGATTCAGCATGCTTGTTTCATTTAACTTTTTGGAGGGGAAGATGGGGTGGTATCCACCATCCAACTCTCGTAAGTGGGCACTAGGCTAAAATAATGTTGGGAGCCACTGTGACCTAACCTATTCTCCATTCACGGTAGGAATTACTCTCTGAAATATCTTTTTCCTACCAATATCCTACTATATAATAAATTTCTGGTAGGGAAAAAGGCCTTTCAGAAAACAATTCCTACGCTGAACAGACTTTAACTTAACCCCCTGCGTTTAGGTGGTGATGAAGGACTTAAAAACGCAAAACCCACAGTCAAATCTCTATCGATCATCAAACCCGCACCATTGTTTATATCGAGGTAAAACCACGTGGTAAACACAATCATGTGAATCCAACAAAAAGATTTGAAATAAACAAATACTAAGCGAAGAGCTCAGCACGAGTGGGCGAAGAATCGGAAAAGCACGGCCTTCTTGAAAAGAGCCACGCACGATAACCGTGCCGATTAATCTCCCCCCTCCTCACCCTTGCCCCTTATAGTCAATCAAGTTCCCCACATAAACATTCACCCTATTGTTCATCATCTCTTCCCTCTCATTCTTTCAATATTTTCAGAAGCGTGCAAAACCTTCATTCCAGCAACAACGACGAGACTTGAAAGATGCACGATTCAAGGTTGTTTTTTTTTCTCTTTCATTATAACTCGTCAAGTATTCATTGTAATTGAAAAGAATCTACTCCTTCCACCCTTTCTCCTCCAGAGTAAAAAACCCCCCACCCCTTTCCCCCCAAATCTACCCTCCTAACTCATTTTACTAAATAGGGAATTGTTACTCTCCTGCATCCCCTCCCCAGCACCCTATTAGTTTATACAGGGTCTTCAAAAATGATACAACAAACCTATAAGATTTCACCTTGTTGGGTCAACCGAGGCAAAGGCACCAATCTTGTCTTGTCTGGTTTACCGGTGACAACACAGGTCGTAAGAGTTCGAATCTCGGACGTACTTATTAAGTTTATGGTTTTTAACAGGTTTTTTTCACTATAACTCTACACTAATGCGGGTAGATTTCAAACAGATGTCACCTGCTTCCTTCATATCCCAGCGAGTGTAGTTAAATGTGTGTAGCTTGAACGGGTGATAGCAGTGCAGAAGGTGACCTGGTGGTCTAGGGGTAAGGTGTCAGACTTCTGTGCTGAGGGTCCGGGGTTCAATCCTTGGTCCCGGCATAGATTTATCTGATTGCCAAACCATTCCTTCACCTCTAACAAGACGTGTATTAATCACAACTTGTGAATGGGAGGAATGCCAGGCCTCCACCGTGGTTCGGATCTCACATTAAACTGTAGGTCCTCCATTTCATCTCACAATCACCCTATCATTACACATTAGCGTAAGTGCGTATAACCCGAACGGGTAGTAAGACGCGGTGCTAATAATAATAATAATAATAATAACAGTGCAGAAAAAAAATAATTGGGGGTGATTAAATTTGGTAGTAAAATGTATTATCTGTATTTTTATAATATCCGTGAAATTAATTCTTCACATTAATTTTGCCCCGGATAATCAATTTTACTGTAGTTTAAACAAAACTAAAACTTTATGGACCCTAAACAAAACCCCAACGATTTGGTCAACCCTGATCCCGCAGAAAGATCAAAGGAGGTGAAGAAGGGGGGTTTAGGGAGGTGGTAAGGGTGTTGGGAGGGTAACAAAATACGAGTGAAAGTGAAAAGTGCGTGCGTAGGGCGAGTATCGCCGCGTACAAGGAGTTTTGATATCCAGACAAAACATGCAAACTACTTACTGCAAGCAAGCCTTCCTTTCTCCTGTGTTTACAGACATGCAAAACCAACGCGCACAGCCGATCAATAGATTGGCTGTGCTTGGTTCAATCGAAAAGGTAGATAAACACTGATTCTTACAAGAAGACCAATTTAGACCACCAATATTTAGTGAAGGTCACTAAAATTTGGCATTGTGAAAAATATGTTGTTTTTATTTTATCCTTTTTTTTTTGTAGCACAGCGTATTACTAGCCGTTCGCATATGTACCAATTACTCTAATGTGCCAGGAGTGAGGAAGGTTGAATTTAAAGGAAGTGTACGCACATTGGCGTAAAGAGACAGAGAGTGGAAATTATTTTAGGAAAATAAAACAAACACCCTCAGTACACCCAACGGGGATTCGAACTTGATTCCCCCAAAACGTGCTATTGTTTTATTTGCTCTATTAAATAAAAAGTTAGTTTGACAAAGTTATCAAAAGCGTCCAATAATACTTTCTTATGGATTACTCTATAATAACTAACTATGCGAAAAAAGTTATCATAATTATTATAATATTATATTTATTCATGCCACTATGGCAACATGAGTTCCCAATTTGCAATTAAGAGCGTGTATCACAAGCCAATCAACTCCGTGATACAGTCAGCTAGAAATAGTAAATTCACACCAACTCTATTGTACTTTGATCGTTTCTGATTAAACATTAATGGAGATAAAAGAGTTAATAGAAGTTCCTAATAATGAACATTGTTAAAATATTAAATTATATTTGGATATAAACTGCATTGTAGAGGCTGTTTTTTTACAATTTTAGAAGGGCTTCACAGATAAGCACTGTGCACAAATCTTCATTCTGTCATAATAAGGGCATACTGTAGTTATTAACAAGGAACTTTGTCACTTTGTCCCCCATCGTCATCGTGGAAAATATCTAGTAATCATTCAAATACGAATGCACTGCACACATTTCTGTCATATCGTAGGTGTTTTCTTTTCCCTTTTAATCCCATACCTTTCACGAACCGAGTTGGGCCTGCTGTGATGAACGCTCTTAAAGGGCTTCCTATGAAAATCAAACTGTAGATAGCTTCCAGTCTCCTGCTATACCCAAAAAACCCTTTACATGTTTAGCTAAGAGGTTGGCGTAGCTTCCACGAACTAAGGTGGAGATGTAGGAAACGCGAGAAAAGGTCAGTGTTTTTTCGGTTTTTATAGCAAACATATTTAGGGCCAGATTAAATAAAATATTGCTTCAGTAGAAACATAGAGTTTAGTTTTCTTAACATGGTGATATAAACATTTCTTGTTGTGAATATCTGTCATTAGCATAGCGTCATTGGATGAGAAACTTTTTTAAATGAAGAGAAAATGTTGTCATTAAATTCCAGGACACTCTTGACAGATATTAAAGAACTGTTGAGTCTAATTGCTTCAGTTGAATCCCATTTGGGGATTTTACTATGTTTTTATTTGTATTTTAATAATAAATTTATATTATTTTAATATGTTTGTTTTGTCTATTTAGTGTAGTGTATACACCTGGGATTTTTTAACAGGTGTATAATCTTTATTGTTTTTCCTACGGGAATGTTACAATGTACTCTATTTTGTATTTAAGGTGCTAATAATCTTTGTGCGTCGAAGCGCCTCTAAACCTTAGTAATAATAATAGTAATAATGCTTCAGTTGAATAAAGTAGTGCATCTATATTTGTTTCTGATAGGCTGAGCGCAGGTCAACGCAATTACCATAAGCAACCCGCTCCAGTGGCCGCTTGTGGTCTAACGCGCTACTCTTACAGTAGGCCGGACTGCCGATGACAGGGAGATCGAGGCTCTAATCTCGGTACAGTGACTCCTTCTTCAGATCCCAGAAATTTCTTTTTACCTTCAAGTGATCCACCATTTGAACCCTCCTCCTTCCAAACCTCCTCTTTCCCTCAACCTTTCTTTCTATTACGTCGAGCAGAAGAAGGTTCCTCCTAAGGATGTGTCCGATCCAGTCTTCTTTGTACCGAAGAATCACATCCAAAATAGTTCTCTTTTCACCCACTCTTCCGAGAACTTCTTCATTTATCACCCTGTCTGTCCACTTGATCTTCTAAACTTTTCTCCAACCACCATATTCCAAAACTCTCCAAGTATGTCTTTTCTATCTTCCTAAAAGCCAAATTTTCTGCTTCATACAGCGCGATATTCCAATTGTAGTTTTTCATTAGTTTCTTACTCAGTTCCAAACACAACTTGCTGGTCAGGAGTAACAATATTTTTGCACTAGACCGTACTATTGCACCAGCTACGTAGTTTTAAATGTAGAGGTTAAAGAAGGAGGTGAATGTTGAAATTTTAACGACGTCCTTTATTCCGTAAAGCCCACGCAGGTTTTATTTATATCAGTCCAAAAACCTGTTTCTCTCAACCTTATAATTCTAGATCGTAAGACGTCAATGAAGTGTCATGGTTTCAATGACGTACGGCTCTTTAGATTCGATAATTATATCCTGTCCTGTTTACACGTTGGGCTATTCAATTAATTCACAACTGTTTATTTGGTTAAGAAAATAATTACTAGAAAAAAAACAATGTTACGAAAGTGACTTCTTTACGTTTTATTCCAATATAACTGTAAAAAGGAAATGTTGGCTTGAATTAATAATCAAAGTAGTCACTAAAGTAGGACGCTCTTTTTTTTAATTCCAAAATATTAGATTGGTTTTAGGCTAATCCATCTTAGAATCTCCTGATATAATAAATATTGTAACAGTAGCCCACTTCAGAAGTTGAATGGTATAAGCCCTATGGTGTCACACTCGCAATAGACTAGATTGCCGGTGACAAGGATATTGGGGTTCGAATCCCAGTCAGGTGTACTGACGGGTGTTTTATATTAAATGGTTTCCCACGCAACTGCAGGTAAACACCCTCTAAATTCTACTTAGCAACCATTTTTGGGCTCCGTTCACCTTATAAATAGATCAAAGGTCCCACGATCATCTAGCATTTATCTCTTCTACTTTTGATTTTTTTTTTGTCTCTGCCTTTTATATTTATTTTTTAAAGTTCAATCTTTCCTCAAGTAAAAATAATTATAGTAGATAAATTTACAATTTCATATTAAATTATTTAATTTTATTATAACCTTACCTCATACATATTCTGTAATTGAAAAATGACATCTGAGCATGGGAATCGAACCCGGGACCTTTGGCTAACTACACCAACAGTCTAACCACTTAGATATCCAGGAAGCAATCATTTTTCAATTCACAAAATATTATTTAGATGCGGCTATAACCGTCATTAACAAAAAGTACCTTATTAATAGGTTTGCTATCTAATCCATCAATACCCGATTACCACCGCTAAAGGTAATTTTTGGTCTTATGCGAATAACTATTTATAATTTCTTTTCTTTTAAATATATCAGCGCATCTTACTACCTTATTCACTTATACGCATACATGATTACTCTAATTTGTAGGGATGAGGAAGGAAGCATTTTAGAGGTAATAAACCAGCATTTGCGTGGGAGGAGAGTGGGAAACTATTTAGTAAAAACATCCTCAGTAGACCCTACCGGAATTCGAAACCCGATCTCCCCGTCCTCAGCTGCTCATTCTAACACGAGAGTGACGCCTTAGAATTTAGACCATTCGGCCACTGAAACGGGTAGTATTTGAAAGTACTTTGAATATTTGCGAGTTCAAAATACTCAAAGATCGATTTTTAATGACGATATAGTTTTTCTTAAACTATATCCTCGCGGTAACCTTATAAAAACTCTAGATAACAAGTTTTAGACCGATCGATAAAATGGTTTCAGCTCTAGTCCGAGATATGGTATCGTTTTAACCACTTTTTCTGTTTCAGGAGCTCTCTAACGTAATATTTAATCAGCGATGAGTGATTTAAAAATATGGTTCACGCCAAAATAAAGTCGAAAAGATTCCAACAGGCCTCTTTTTCCATACCGACCCTATAGCTTGAGTTGTAGTAATAGAAATGAATGTGTGAAAATGCAACATTAGCTCATTTTCAACGACCTTTTAATCATATTTGCGGAGCTAGGAGACTAGGCTTGATGAAAAAGAGGTCTTGATTTAGCCTTCCTCTAACGAATACAGTAATTATTGTTTGATAGGTTCACGAAAGAACATTTTAGGATATCTGAGCACTAGCAGCGAGCTTTCCTCTTTACCTTGAGATAAATGTTTCGTAGTTTTCTTTCCCCCTCTTTCTTATCGACATGACAAAGGGTGGTTGTTGGTAAAGGGCGAAAGGGAGTATAATCTTCGACAGAATAGAAAAGTAGTTCTAGAAAACAACACAGACCATTGTATTTTAGGCCTTGTGGGTCGACAACGATTGATACTTTCTCGCTGACCGAGGTGGCCGCCTTAAGTAAGAATTGAGCTGTTAATATTTGTAATCAAAGATAATCATACCCAAATCAAGTTACTAATGTGATGTAAACAACAAATTAGTGTACAGATGAACTAATGCACACATAGAAATTTGTTAGTAAGATAGGTTTCTCGTTGGAATCTACTATTTTTTGCCGGCATCCTGGACTCCTGACCATTAAAATGAGGAGTTTTTTTTTCGTCAGAATTGGTTTAGCCGTTTTCTCGTAATTTCATTTACCAACGATAGGCTTATCAAATTAATTATTATCTTCTTCTTAAGTCAACAACCCGTAGGTTGGTTTGATATAATTCCTATCCATCTGTAGCTAGGCATGCACACAGCCCTACAGCTGATTAGTGATGCCTGCACCATCTGGTAGAAATCCAATGCACTTGGTGAGTTGAGGAAGTATGGTGGTTCCCCGTTGCCTTCCACACTGAACTTCTATGAGTGAAGCGTGAAAGGGCCTACCAATTTTGCCGGGAAATATATGTTCACGTACCTTCCAGGGTTCTTTTACATGCCACAATCGACATGGGATCGATGATGATTTTATTTCCCCTCCAAAGGAAGTTGTGCTACGGATTTTTATCGCCCAAGAAAAATACGTAGACTCAGCTGGGTTTGAACCCACAAACATCGAGTCCTGAGGTGAATACCAAGGTCGACTATCATATTAATTAGTTAGATATAAACATAAATATGATTATATTTATTCGTTTATAAAAGACACATCTGATTTCTGTATACGCCTTTGTGAGTACAAAACTAATCAAGTTCAAACAAATGACTATAGACCAAACATAAACCAATAACCAAACAACAATAATCGACTGGAATAGAGCTAACCTCTTTTTTTTTAGCCGCTTCAAATTACAGCTGAGGGTTGTTTTCAAAGTGGTGGTATCAATATTCCGCGGTGTTTTCACTCCGACCAAGCAGGTAAGGGGGGGGGGAAGGTCATAGCCCCGCCCCCTTTGAGAGAGGGAAGCTCAAAGAGGACCCCGCTGAAGGTTGAAAGAGGGAAGGAGGGTTGGGGAGGGTTAAATGCTCAGTCCTTTTAGACTGTCAGTATAACACAAATGTGCCTGAGCTCCCTTTAATTATAGACCGAGAAGTGTTTGAAGGATAAGAGCCGTGGAGAAGATTATGAGGGGGTTGGAGATACAACATGCGTATAGTAGGTTAACTTAGAGGTTGTTCATAGACATATTATGTAGCTGTAACTGTGAGACCGGGACAAATATATAGCTAATAAACTTGGAGGACATAGTGTTTCATAAACAATATATAGCTGGTAAAGTTATAGGACCGAGTGGTTTATAAAAATATATAGGTGGTCAACTTAGAGAAATTAATGAGTCATAAAAATTATAAATTCTAGCTAGTCAACTTAGAGGACAATGTGGTAATTAAAAATACATAAGTGGTCAACTTAAAGGACTCAGTGGATCGTAAACATTATATGTTGTAGCTAGTCAAATTAGAGGACAGGGTGGTTCATAAAAAATATAGCTGATATACTTTGAGGTATGAATGGTTCATAAAAATATATAGGTGATCAACTTTGGGTACAGGGTTGTTCATAAAAATATATATGTTGTTAACTTATAGAACAAGATGGTTAGTAAAAATATATAGGTGGTTAACTTAAATTGCAGGCTGGTTCATAAAGATTTATATATAAATGGTCAACTTAGAGAGGAGGTTGGTTCATAAAAACATTTAATAGGTCAATTTAGAGGACAGGGTGTTTTATAAAAATATGTAGGTTTGTTTAGAGGAGAAGTTGGCCTATAAAAATATATAAGTGTCAACTTAGAAGACAAGGTAGTTATTAAAATAAATAGAAGGTAAACTTAGAGGGCAATATATTTCATAAAATCATATAGACTTAGAGAAGACAGGGTGGTTCATATAAATATATTTTCAGTTAATTTAGAGGAGAGGGTGGCTTATAAAAACAATCTTATTTGATCTGTTTAACGTACACTTGCATGAAGGGCAATTGGAAAACTATTTAAGGAAAAATCCCTTAAATTCACTCAACCACAAATCAAACTTCGACCTCCCCAACCCCATAAACTAAACCCGTGTTAATCTAATATCTTAAGTTTCAAATCGAAACCAATACAAACTTTAATTACTAATTTGAATAAATTCAGAATCGAATATCATGATTAAGAAAATTTTCGAATGAAATCTTAATTTAATATTAAACTATCTCCCCTATAATAATAGCCAGCTCCGGTGTCCAGCCAAAAAAATCTTGGAACCCAGAAGGCCCAGAGGAAGCTGAAATGTTTCATGTGGGTATAGCTTCCAACCAAAAAGAGTACAGAAATACGTGGTGCCAAATTTCCCATGGGGGGGGGGGCAATTTTTTGTCTTTCAAAAAAACAGTGTCGAAAAAATATTAAAAGACCCATAAGGGTGCAGGAATACTTGGTAACAGAAAATTCCCTTGGGGCACTCAAAATAGGGGGGAAGGGGGGTATTTCCACAAAATCAAAGTCAAAATAATCTCAAGAACTAATAAGAGGAAGTTTTGGAGGGTGAGGGGGGGTTTATAGAAAAACTAAGCCAAAATACTCTCGAGGCTAAGTAGACCTAAAAAGCTAAAATTTTTCGGGCAGGTCCCTAGCTCAAAGGGATTAAAAATACTTAGTGAACGAAAATTTACATTAGGGCCCCCAAAATAGGGGGATGGGGTTAAAAAACTAAAGTTGTTAACTCTCGAAGCCCAGAAGAGATAGAAAGCTGAAATTTTGTAGGTAGGTAATCCCTAACCCATTAGGGTGAGTGCTTATTTGGGAACAGAAAATCCCAATGGGGGCCCCTAAAATAGTGTAATTTCCAAAAAATCTAAGTCGAGAAAATCTCAAAGCCCAGAAACTTCAAGAAGCTGAAAATTACTACCATTCGCATCCTTTGTCCAAAAAATGCCAATGGAACACATTACACGACCAGAAATTAAGACGTAGATTTTTAAATGGGTGCTATGCTAGAATTACAACTATTTGCTGAAAGATGTTCATTGAGGTCATAACTCATAAGTTTGTACAGACAAATTAAAATGTTATTAATATTAACACAATACACTAATACAATTAACAAGTCGCTATGGTCAAGTTAAATATTGTGAGCTGATCTGTAAAAATTAAATGTAAACATGGACATATGGCTTATCCGAAATGTTATGAATCATGTTTTAATATCAAATTGGTGTTAGTTTCTATAAAAAGTTAAATTATCCAAAAACTATAAGCTTTTAGATCTAAACAGAATTAGGAATCTATTTGTATTTGAGATTTGGAATTCGATTTGAATCCTTTAAATTTTAATATTAGAAATTTAAAATTACTTAGGAATATGAGTTAAGAGTCGAATTGATATTCGAAATTTTGAAGTTTCGAAAACTCTTATAAAAAATCATATATTTTTAGAGCCTTAAGGACATGTAAACCACAATAGACTGCTTTTTAGATAATGATTTGAATGCACTGAAGCTGTTTCACAATTAGCCGTGCAATGCGAAATAACGTGAAACATGCGTGACGCAATTAATGATAGCTCCATGATATGGCTTCATAATTAAAAGGTTGGTCTATATTAATGTCAAAGGGCAATAGATATATTTGGATTCCACAGTAAGATTTGCTGAAAGAAACATGTGGGTGGAGTTTATTTTCATATTTATCGTGATATTTAATTCATATTAAAATAAATAATGAGAACCAAATAATTTAAAAAACGTAAATAAAATTGGCATTGGGCAAACACTTGTTTTCGTGCCATTTTTACTTTCTCATATCGAAATAAATTATTGTAAACGTAAAAATTTTCGACCTCGAGGTGATGAATATTTACGTTTTATTTGTATCCGAACACAAAAATGTGGATTTTACCATTCTATCTGTCTCTATATATGTCTATCCCCATGTATGTCTGTCTGTCCTTGGCCACAAATCCAAAGAGTTTTATGGAATTAATAGCTCTGGATTTTTTTTAAATTTTGACCCTAGCCCTCAAAATAGAGGTAATTTATAAATGAGTTTTTTTTTTTTTCAAATTTCTCAAAAACGACTTGAACAATTTTGTTTGAAATGGATATCTATGGATTGTATGATCTCCCGAATAACACAGTGTTAATGGTTTTTTTGGGTAAAAATTCGTTAAAGGATAACTTTCTGATGATATATTTTTGAGAATTCTATATATTCGGAAATTGGCTCAAACTATTATGTCTAAAAGGTGTCTAAAAGGTGTTTACATGACAAATAAAACTAGTTGCTCAAAATTAGTATCGTAGGGCTATTTTACATGATCAATAATAATTTATATATATTTTTCTTAAATAAAATATGTAGGCTAAGGGTAGTTTAAATATGATAAATTATAAAAAAATTCAAAAATATCAAAAGTGGCCTTGAAGATTCAGTTTAAAATGACCATCTGGGACTAGTTTTTCATGATAAATAAGAATACTTTTTTTCACAAATTAAAAATAACTTTCGGTTTGTTTACAAATAAATTGTTTTAAAAATTTTAAATTAAAAAAAAATTAAAAATTTAGTTTTAAGTTTATATAGGCCTAAACAAAGTGCTTAATGTGACTAACAAGATAATGTATTTGTTTTTATGAGGAAAACTTACTTAAGGGTAGTTACTGAAAACCTATTTTTGAAGATGTATTTTCAAGTATAGTCCACAATATGACTGTATATTTTCATTTTCTAATGAAAATGACTTTTAGGATAATTTACAGAAGCGGAAATTTCCTTATCTCCGCAACTATTTAAGATACTAAATAAATTGTCATTGCAAAATTGTATTAATATTAGAATTAAAAAACTTTTATTTGAAATATATATTTATAAAACCAATAGTTTCGGAGATATTAGCAAAAGTATTAATACAATTTTGTGAGCTTTAGTTGTGGAGAGATAAGTCTACTACTTAAGTTTAAACGCAATATTTCTCTAATTTCATAGAGTAAGTAGATACGTAAGTCTCTCAAAAATTGTATGTCCTTTTTTCTTTAACCTTTTAGGGGAAATGTTTGTACAGCATTGATCTAAAATGATAACCAGAGGTCAACATTTTAACACGAAGTATTGACCCTTGTGGTTTAAATATAATAGTGAAGACTTTAATTCTTTAAAAAGAAAATCATAAAATTTAAATCCGGGAGTCAAAACATGTTGAACGTAAGTATAATGCAATTTTTGCTCGGGTTTGCTAGTGCATATTATTTGGTTTCACATGTATTACGAATTTTGAGTAAATATATCCGTTTTTAAACCATGGCTTGAGAAAGTCTGTGCGAAGTTCCGTACTATTTATTTTAACAGGGGAGACTGGCATAAGATGAGTACAGTCCTAATTGTGTAGAAAGAACCGTATCTGATAGATAGATAAGGTTGTTATCACTTAACCTTATGTTAAGCCCTAACGAATAGAATAACGTCACATTGTAAGATTGGGCCTAAATCTTCTTTCCCTTATCCATACGTCAAGTCATGTGATCCGCAGTTGTCACTTACGATAGATATTACTAACATCTGTAAAATAATGAGTTACTCATAATAATGTAGTAAAATGTAATAAATGTTGACCACAAAGAAATATGTTTGTAGGCTATTTTCTAAAAGTTTCTTCCACGTGGACCAAAGTGTCAGTCTCGTCTTGTCTGGTTTTAAAGTTAGGGTTCGAATCCCGTCTAAGTTTACTCAGTCTTTCTTCCTACACACATATACGAATTTATTTGAGCCACATTTTTAATTTTTATCATCAATGCCTAATTAAAAAATATATTTTCATCCCCGCG
This sequence comes from Timema podura, assembly GCA_033556935.1. Taxonomy (NCBI): domain Eukaryota; kingdom Metazoa; phylum Arthropoda; class Insecta; order Phasmatodea; family Timematidae; genus Timema; species Timema podura. Next base: position 91,183,528 of record JAVRXN010000009.1, read on the forward strand.
TATTACTACCTGCTCAGGTTATACACGTATATAATTAATCTAATAAAGTAGGAATGAGTAAGGAAGCATTTTAGATGTAATATACCAGCATTTACTTGGAAGGAGAGTGGGAAACCATTTAGAGAAAACCACCCTTAGTAGACCAGACCAGGATTCGAAGCCCGATCTTTCCATCATGTAAGGTTTGTTAACCGTCGTCCAAACCTTACCATTTACAAGTGGGTTTGAAAATTTCATGGGGTCGTAGTGATAAACAAATTTTATTTTTCCTCTATGAAATTTATTGCGCTAAATAAGGATGAATTACTCCCCCCTCTTAAGTGGATGGACTACCTTGTAAAACTTGAGAAGCGCTATCAGCGCAACTCCTAAGAAACGTCCATATATTGAACTATTTGGACTGTTTAGCCGACACCGAACTTGAGTTACAGTGTTGTCATATCTGTCAAATTTGGTCTGAAAGAGTGAAGGGGGAGCGAGCTAATCTGTTGTTTACATGGGTCAAGTTTCTTGGAAGGGAAAGGCTAGAGTGCGGCTTTTATCAAAGACCACACTATGCAGAAATCTGCTGCTTTATTTTTAGCTTGAACTAATATAATCAGTAATATGGTTTTCTTAATATTTCTTACCTTGAGGAAGAAAAACATTTTTCATTTGACTTTCTCGTATTAGACTGGTTTGCTGGTGACGAGTTTGGGGTTCAAATCCCAGTAGTGTATACTGAGGGTGTTTTTTTAAAACGGTTTTAAACACGCTATTATTATTTATTTATATCACCACGTCTTACTATCCGTTCGGGCTGTACACTTATGTACTAATTACTCTAATGTGTTAGGCATCAGGAAGGTTAAATTAAGAGGAGGTGCATCCATATTTTCGTGGAGTGAGAGCAGAAAACTATTTAGGAAAAACCACCTGTGAGCACCCGACCGGAGTCGAACCATGATCTCCCCGTCTTCAACATGTCAGTTGAACACGGTGAGTAGCACATACTATTGGACTTGATCTCTGGTGGTGGGGAGATTGAAATTCAAATCCCAGTTGTGTGCAATAAGGGTATTTTTCCCTAAAATGGTTCCCAATCTCACTCTACGCAAATGTGGGTACATTAAATCTAAAATGTTACCTTCCTCATTCCAAGTTCATGCATGTGTACAACTCAAAATGGAAGTAAGTCACAATGAAAAAAAAAACTATTGTGATGACTACCAAGAGTGTCGGCGAAACTTTATTAGTTTCGGGCAAGGCAGTTGTAAAGAAATATATTTTTGAGGAGTTTTTAGGGGAATGACTCAAAGCCAATGGAAAATGTTTGAAAATGGAATGCCACTAAAAGCTATTTGGGGTGGCCCTTAAGCATTTAAAAATAATAATAGATTGTTATAGAATCTATTTGAAATTTGATGCAAACCATCTTTCATCTTCAAACTAGAGTATATCAGAGGGAACCAAACAAACTGGAGGAAGACACATTTTGATGGGGGGAAGGGTGGAGAAGAAATTGGTGGTAATACCCCGCCCTATCAAACCTCCCCCCTTCCCAGTTCACCCTCAATGAGTAACATTGGATATAAAACTATCGACAGACACATCGTAGAATGTAGATCATTTCCTCAGCATCTGACTTAACCCAAGCTATGAGGGGTGAGGACAGTGTCTGATAATAATAATAATAATAATAATAATAATAATAATAATAGTGATAGAGATATCTTATCAATTAACATAAAAAGTGTTTATTTTTTTATATCTTTTTTCATGGACGCAGAAAATTGGGGGTCAGAGATGTACCCTTCTTTAAAAGTGTTAGAACCCTTAAAAGGCAGGGGGGCCACACACATGTGTATAAAACATAAATAAGAAATTGTGTTTTTTTACTTTATTATTTACTTTAGTTTCTTATATTACACCATCCAGATACTAATAATAATAATAATTTTAATATAAACTTAAAGACGCACTAAAATCTCCTATTGTAAAACTAGCTTGACCTACATTAGCTTGTAACAAGTACAAAGACATAACTATGCAGTAATTGACCCACGGTGGGTGACTCCAAGGAAAAAATACACCACCGTCTCCAAATCTTATGAATAATTGTAGATCATTAAAAATATTTATACATTTATTATTGGAATTATTTTATAATACGTAATAATATAGAGTGGGTAGGTTAAATTTAGAGGAAGTGTACCCACATTTGCGTGGAGAGATAAGAGTGTAAACCCATTGAGGAAAAACCACTCTAAGTGCATTACCATACAGCCATAATATTTGATAAAATTTTTGCTGAAAAGTTTCAATATAATGTAAAAAACTTAATCTGAATTGAATAAAACAATATTAATAAATATTATAAACAAATCTATAGTCAATTATCAATATTAACACTTATAGAGGCTAAACAAACATTGATCTCTGTGAAATTGTCTACACTTTCCTCCAAGGACAAGCTAAGGGTAGTAGCTCAACAGTCAACATATCTAATCCCTGCAGCCTTTATTGATTCATGTGCTTCTTAAATAATTTTTAGTAAAGTTTTGAAAATGACCTGACAGCTGTTTCTATTGATTTTACAGAAAAATATGTACATACATTTTTGTACAGCATAAATTATGCGCAATAAAATGACTATTGAGTAATTTTTTATTGAATAATGAGATCTTTACGAAACAATGATAGGTCTGAAAGACAACGCTTTCATATATTACCAAATTAATTTTGGGTGGGTAGACCTGCGTGATGGGCCCTATTTTGAGCGTGGGCCTGTGGCATTCTGCCACCACCCTATAATTACACCAATGAACTTGTAGCTATCAAGAATTTCAAACTCTATTAACCTATTTTTTTATTAATTATATTCGATAATCAAATATAGCTTTATACGTTTATACATATTTTAACATGTATAACACTCGCTTTGATGACCTCATGGTCTAACGCGCTACTCTTACAGTAGACTAGACTGCCAATGATGGGGAGATCAAGGTTCTAATCTCGGTCGGGTGTACTAAAGTTAGTTTCTCCAAACTGGTTTTCCACGCTCCCTCCACGCAAATGCAGGTACAATTTCTATGATTATAACCTTCCTGATCCATAAAACCACTAAATTATTTTTGAAAAAAAATCTATTCACAAATTCTCTGTTTATTTGACAAAAATTTTAATCCGACCATTTACCTCAGGAACTGAAAGAAAATATTTTGACCAGATTAAATAATATTATATACATATATATTTATATAAATATGATGTAAATCAAAATATAATATAATATTATATTATAATATATATAAAAATATTATATTATATTATTAAATAAATATTATATATCTATATAAATAAATAAATATATATATATATAAAAATATTATATTATATTATTAAATAAATATTATATATCTATATAAATAAATAAATATATATATATATATATATTCAAATTTGAAGATAGCATATAGAACAATTTTCTGCAAAAAGAAAGATTTTATTTTTAAAAATGTATAATTTTTATAGAATAAATATTACACTTATTGCCTGTACTTCAAAAATTATAAACACTAACTCTAAAAAAAGTATTTGAAATTACAATAAAACATAAAGAAATATACTTCAAGAAAATGTTTTTCACCCAATTGTATAGAAAATATCCATCCATCGATTTTGACCAAATTTGATAGGCTTGAACACAAGTTTTACATTGAAGCATGATCATTTTATAATCTATTTCTCCCTTATCAATCACTTTTGTGTCAGGGACGTTAATAAAATATATACACATCACTAGCTATTTTATAATTTTAGCTACACACATTATATAATAATAATAATAATAATACATCCATTCTACAACTTTATACATTCAAAGTCCTTCATCAAAACTTCTGCAATGAACACAACGTTTTTAATTTTATTAGGGACCTGTGCTACAAATTTTGGTTGAATTCCGACCGCGTGAATTGAGGTGTTTTTTCCTCGTGATTGCTCATTTCCTCCACGCAAATGTGGGAACACTTTCTCTTAATTACCGTATTTATTATCTACCCTACTTTATTATTGTAAATTTACGGATAACATCAAAGAATATTAAGAAGTGAAGCATTTCTAATATCACAAGAACAAAAAAAAAGACATAGAAATAATCTTTACACTGCACACTCTTATATATGTTGAGTAACATCCTCCTCTTAGCATTTGTGTTCCCCCCTTCCCTTCCTCTCTAAGGCTTACGTTATTTCCAAATCTTTGACTATGGCACGCGAGGGGTGCGAGAAAGTAAAAATTATATTTGTGATGAAACTATTTTGTAAAATAATAATTGTCAAAATTAAATATGTATCTGTGTTAATGTTATTAATTTTAAAAGCGCGGTGGTCAAGGCATGTTCAATAGTCCCCCCACCCCGTTTCATTATCCACCTTTACAATTGATAGCAAAATAGTTTCAAGATATTTATCTATTGTGACAAGTGTATTTCTTGTTCAAATTGTCAATACTGTAGTCCAAAATGATTTAGTTAGCCCCGTATTATCGATACCAAATTATTGACTCTGTTTACAGATCAGATTACCAAAGGTAGGGCCAAAGTGTTTGATTGGTACACCAAAGTGAACCGAGCCCGTGTGGGTTTTACGCCGATGTACTAATTAAGCTAATGTGTCAGAGAAGGGTAAGGTTGCTTTTAGATGACTTACACTCAAATTTGCGGGGAGGGTGAGTGGAAAACATTTTAGGAATAATAACCTCATAGCACCAAACTGGGATCGAACACCAATCCCCGTCCTCAGCAGTCCAGTTTTTTGCAAGAGTAGTGCCTTAAATCATGAGGTCACCAAAACGGGTCCTGTAATTATATTAATTAGGTATTCTACGCACATTATTTGAAATTAATGGATGGATTTTAAACTACAGTATTAAAATTGTATTTTTCATGCAGAAATGATAATAAATTCATGACACTTTTTTTTATCCAATTCACAAGAGTAGAACATTTATTTTTCTTTCGTCTGGTTGAGAGATAAAGTAGTTTTTTATTTTATTTTCTTCGATCTCTTTTTACAGAAACGGCTTCCATTGCAAAACACGTGGTATTCACACAACTGATTTAATAAATGAACGCAGTCGAGTTGATATTTTTCCTGAGAACATCTGCTCGTCACCGTGCAACGCTTGGCATCACTGCCATGAGTTTTCTCGAGAGGTTCATTTTGTTCAACCTTACACCGCTAGGTCACAGGCTACTGCACCACACACTTTTTGATCAATAACGTACCACTTTATTTTAGTTAGAACAATATTATGCTAAAAATGAATGGATAATTATCTCATCTATTACGTTATACTTGCTGCAGATTTTAAAAAAACACTAAACAAGAATAGATCATGCAAATTATTAACAAGTGCATACAATATTAACTGTACTGCTAAATATACTAATGAAGGAATAGTTTATTGAATAATGAAACGTTTAGCTAAGTCTTCCACATTTAAATGACAAGCCATTTGTTTCATGCAGTGTTTTAAATTATTTTTTTAACTTAAATTTGAATTGCTGGGTAGATAGAATAAACTATAAAACCATTAAACGAATTGATATTTACAGTAGTAAAAATTGATTAAAATAGTGTAATAGTTTTCTTTTAATCATGTAAGATAATCGCTTAAAAACGGCGACTCATTTTCATGGTGATCCATCCCTTAATCACCAAAAAAAAATAAAAATCGCAAACCACATCTTACCGTGGCGTCAAGTCACCTTTGAGTGTTATGAAGCTGACTAATAAAAAAAATCTCTCTTTTGATTGCCGCCATCTAATAGGTCCCGGTTGATTGGCTCACCCTTCAGCAAACAACACGTTATTGTAATACCTGCTCACAAAATTGGTTAAGAGTAGGTAAAATTGTTTTTTTTTAGTAAACCATAGTTTACTTACTGACATAATTTCGCACTTGAAACTGGCCCCTAACATTAGCATGATATACGGCGTATCCCATAAAAAAAAAGTCGCCATCAGAACACTAATTCCGTTCTGTCAGTCACTCTGATTACTCTCCTTCTCCTGATTCATCGGTCCGTGACTATTTTATTTAAAAGAGGGAAAAGGAAGCAAACTATCACTAGCAAGTCGCAGTAACGAAAAAAGAAACATATGAGATTGACGGCGGTACCATTAAAAAAATTTGACCCCACGAAACTATTCCGTTCTTTTTTCCTTTCTATGTGTATTTTTTAAGAGACATATAAAGAAAAAAAAAAGGACATAGAAGGGAAATGTCAAATATTAGTTCCACGCACACGACACACACACGCACGCACACACACACACACACACAAATACTTTTATTGTAAGCCCCCCTTCGCTCCCTCACAAAAAAGTTCCTTGTGATGTTGAACTTTGTCCAATCTAGAACTACAGTTAAATTTTGATAAAAGGTTCTTATCTGACAGCTAGGAAAATTGTACTGTATCTAATTTCACATATTTACGCGTCAGGTAATGTTATCTATAACAGCCACGTTTGATAGATGTTATTAATACTTATAAAATAACACTAATAAAGTAGTAGAACGTTATACATTTTGGCAGCAATAAATAAATGTTTGTATTTTCCTAACGTTCCTTCCTTAGAAAATTTGACTGCACATTTGGGGTTTGTCTGTTGTAATGTGAGCATTGAATTTTCAAAGCAAATACTTGGTCGACTTCTTTGTGCATTTAAACATACGCGGGGGACTTTAGACTTTTTTTGAAAGGGGGTGGGGGGGGCCTAGAGGTAGACGCCTTAATCTCTGACAGGTCACACGGCTTAAAATACAATGGTTATGTGTCATTTTCTGGGACTATTTCTAGTTTTTGTCTAAGTTTATATTACCTTTGACCCTTCACCTATAGTCCATTCACCATAGGTGTGCTGGTGACTGACATCCAGTATTTGATGTAAAAACGGTTGAAAGAAAACCATAATTAAAAACATATTGTTTGTTGTGAAAATTTTGACTGACAAAATATATGGTGAGGCAGATCATATATTTTGACTGACAAAATATATGGTGAGGCAGATCATATAATGTTTTGGTGAATGGATACGTGAGAATAGACACAAATGTAGGCACGTTAACAGTGGCTCTCTTAGGTGGGGGCAGTGTTGTAATGAACATCAAAATAATTGGTTTAATTTTATATGCAATTAAACAAAATTAGTACACCTAGTTTACACGAAAAACAATTTTTTTTTTTAGCACCGCGTCTTACTACCCGTTCGGGCTATACGCTTAAGTACTAATTACACTAATTGATTAGGAATTGGTAAGGTTGAATTTAGAGGAAGTGAACCCGCATTTGCGTGGAGGGAGAGTGGAAAACCATTTAGGAAAAACCACCCCCAGTTCACCCGACCGAGATTCGAACCTCGATCTCCCCGTCCTCGGCGGTCTGGCTCAACACGACTGGCGCGTTAGCCAACTACGCCACCGAGGCGGGTGAAAAACAATTAAATAGCTAGAAAAAATACCTGTATTTAAGAAGCTGAAATGCTACATTTGGAGCATCGCACTGTATGGAGCAGAAACTTGGGTTCTTAGGAAGATGGGGGGGGAATACTCTGAGAGCTTTGAAATGTTGTGCTGGAGAAGAATTGAGAAAATCAGGTGGGCAGACGGGGATAAATGAAGAAGTCCTAAGAAGAGTGGGTGAGAAGAGATCCGTTTTGGATGTGATTCTTCGGAGCAAAGCAAACTGGATCGGACACATCCTTAGGAGGAACTGTCTTCTGCACGATATCATAGAAGGAAAGATTGAGGGAAAGAGGAGCTTAGGAAAGAGGAGGATTAAAATACTATATGACTTGAAGGAAAGAAGAAAATTCTGGGAGCCGAAGGAGGAGGGAGAAGGCAGTGTAACGTTAACTTACAGTTAGTTACAATTGGATCCATCCCGTTATAATGTTGATACGTAACTATCAAGAATTCATACCACCCGCTCAATAATTCCGACCCAAATAGAATCCCTACAATGGTACTATTCTCTGTTGTCCCTGTAGGCTAATACGGAAAGATAATACGACACAGTATATTTCATACAGTACAATCTTCTGTAATATTACACTCATATTTGTTCAGGAACTTACCTTTGAAATCTTCTATCACTAGCCGCCACCAAAGCTGAACTACACCGTGCAGCCAATGTGAAGAATGGGGCCGAGCTAACGAAAGTCTACGATCAACGCGTGGTCATTCTCCGTCTAGTCAGATTGAAACTAAGGAATGACAACATGGAGTACGCTAGAAGACAACAATCCACCCGCCCTCTGACGGATGTCAGATGAACTTCCCCAAACAACACAAACATCCAATGATCGCCGACTTGTTCTAATTTTCTGATGGAACAACCCTACAATGTGCCTACGTGACCGAAGTCAGCTAGCAACTACGTGCTAGAAATTACCTCCCCTCTTTCCGTGCAACGAAAATCACTATAAAACAGGCTGACATTGTCTAAAAATGTTGACTATCTAAAATCTACGAACGAGGATGGATCATTGTCATCAACCTGGACAATGATCGGATAAACATTCATACATAATAAATTGGAACGTAACTATGGCTGTTACTTATAAAGAACTCTATTCATTTTCGACTTATAATATTTTCGTGTTAAAATCTTTATTTTGTGTTTTGCTTATTATTTAACTTTTCTCTTTATTATCTCAGTCGCTTAAATGTAACTTGTATGCCGCCACTTAGGCGCGGTTGGTTAGTTTGTTAGTTTATTAGTTTGGTTTGAAATCCACCATTGGTAATTTTGTATTGAGTGAATTTAAATGTAAAATGTTAAAATGTGTGGACTTTTGTATTTTGCTATTTCACGCGACTGTAGAAATAAAATCATGCTTGTTATTTTTTTTATATAATTTAATTTTGTTCTAAATTTCAATCTTTAGTTTTTTCTAAGAAATAGTTAGTCCCGGGAGGTTTTGACTTGAGGCTGGAAGTCAAACTCTCGCGTTATGTAATTGTAAATTTCGTATTGTAACTTGTAATTGTTTGAGGAGCCCATCAGGCAAGAATATTTAATGTTTATTTCATTTTGTGAATATCTTACTTCACTTCACTTTTGGTAGTTTAACTTCTCTATTGATGTTAAAATCTACGTAATTTTGTGTCTCTTAAAGACGACCTGTAATAAATGTAAACATGGGATGTTTACATTCTGCGCTTCACGTTATTATTTTCAGCATTATTCAGAATGATATAATGAGACCACTGTACTTTGCTTTATCTACGTTTATACTGAATAAACCATATTATTGTTATATTTTTAATTCTGCTTATATTTTCCTTTATGTAGAATCACCTTCTCCCTTTTATTTAATTGTGGTCGTTAAGTAGAAGACAATGGAGACGGTGTAACAGCAGGGCACGTTGGCGGTTTAAGTTCACTGACAAAAGGAATGGACCTGTCGTGAGACAGAACACATAATAATAATAATAATTTAAGAAGCAAATGAAAGCACACTAAAATTGGCTCTCTTACATGGAAGCATTGTCGCAATAAACAATAAAATACATAATAATATGGACTATTTACTACTTTAGTCACTACATTTAATTATAAATCGTTTTTTAATCATGAATTGTTCACTGTACGTTATGCATTGTTTACTATTAGTTAAACACCAAGCATTAATAGAAACCTAGCCTTATTTATGTAAATCAAAGATCAAATGACAGGTTACATTTGTGTGTTTTTTTTTATTTGTGAAAGAAACACTATTTATATTTTAACGTGACTAAATAAAATTACTGAAAATATATCTCCTAAATACTCGTTGCTAAAGAGATTTATAAAAGGTCTGTTGATATTTCCAAATCCCTCGTTGCCAAAGAGACTTACAAAAAAAATGAATATATATTAAAAGTTAATATATTTGAACTTTTACAAATATATTAAAATTTAATATATTTGAATTGCTACAAATTTAAAATGCAAATGTAACCACATTAAAGGTATGTTTTTTTAAGACACTCACTGATGATATAGCTTGATATAAATTAACTATAGTCTACCCTGTATTCTTGAATCTAAGGAGAACAACGTTCCATCTCGAACAGGTGAGTAGACCTAAGTTTTGAGTTTACGGAAATAAACAGACAGAATCGAACGGGCGGATAGGACGGAAACAAACAGAATCGAACGGGCGGATAGGCTTTTTGTTTACGGAAACAGACAGAATTGAACGGGCGGATAGGACGGAAACAAACAGAATCAAACGGGCGGATAGGCTTTTTGTTTACGGAAACAGACAGAATCGAACGGGCAGATAGGCTTTTTGTTTACGGAAACAAACAGACAGAATCGAACGGGCAGATAGGTTTTTTTAAGCACCATGTCTTACTGTCCGTTTGGGTTATACACTTATGTACTAATTACGCTAATGGTTTTAGGGATTAGGAAGGCTATATTTAGAGGAAATATACCCGCATATGCGTGAAGGGCGAGTGGAAAAATAATTAGGATAAACCACCCTCAGTACATCCTACCAAGATTCAAACCTCAATCTTCCCATCATCAGCTGTCTAATTTACTGCGAGAGTAGCGCGTTAAGCCACGCGGCCACCGAAACGGGTCAGACAGACTTAAGAGTTTTATTATGGGTAATTTTTTTAATTATAAATATTGGACAACGCTTTAGGGCCAGTGAATCAAAACAAATTGAACGAAATTTTCCTTCATTTATATTACTCGACTAGGTCTTTTCCTATTTAAATCAGGTTATTTTACAAAAATCGAAATTAAAAAAGATTAATAACCTTATTTAATAAACTATATATTTTAAATATATACCTCAAAATAGAACCAATTTGGAAGATAGTTTAGAAAATCAAAATTGTGTTTAAATTCTCTTTTTAATAAAATACCATTAATTACTAAAGTAAATAGTAATCCTGCTATATCTTCTCTAAACATGGAAGCTTCACGCGGTGGTCGAGTGGTACGAAGCGTAGTCTCTCGATCTATAAGTATGGTTACCAACCGTACTCTTTTAAAGATTATATGTACTCTATTTGAAGAGGTAAAAAAGCGTACTCTTACTTTTCCTCTCTCGGAACAAAATGTACTCTTTTTTTTTTAAATGACAAAATGAAAAAATTAAATTAACTTACCTGATTTTATTAATTTTTAAGTTTATTATATATATATAAAGGTACGACGCTACGCATAGACTTTCTCCTTCATTTATTTTAAAATAGAGATATTTACTAGAAACGTGTAAGATTTTTTAAACAAAATATTATACATTGTTGCAGAAACGCCAAAGATAATAAATGAAATAATATACACAGTTACACAGACCTTAAGAAAATAGGAGCATCTTTATCCACCAACAAGAATAATAATCAATTTTTGTTTTCAAAGAGCTTCATAAATATATTTGCTTATAGTTAAGAAATTATTGGTGTTATAAAAACATATTTCAAATAAAAGTTTACCCGCCTCGGTAGCGTAGTTGGCTAACGCACCAGTCGTGTTGAGTCAGATCACCGAGGACGGGGAGATCGAGGTTCGAATCTCGGTCGGGTGAACTGGGGGTGGTTTTTCCTAAATGTTCTTCCACTCTCCATCCACGCAAATGCGGGTTAACTTCCTCTAAATTCAACCTTCCCAATTCCTAATCCATTAGTGTAATTAGTACTTAAGCGTATAACTCGAACGGTTAGTAAGACGCGGTGCTAAAAAAAAGTTTCTTATTTTTAACAGTTCTACAGTTTACAATAATACATTATTCTGTTTCTCAAATATTTGCTGATAAATGATCCAAATTGGAACATTTTGTTTTTTTAAGGAACCCTTTATCATGTACGTGGGAAAACGGGAATTTTCATTTTATTTGTATTGCTAAACAATGCCTAAACACAAAATGTAATCAAAATCGTTAAAGCGGATTTCAAGTAAATCGATTTTTACTCTTTTTGCCCTTAAGTAAACTACCTTTAATTTCGGGGTTGGATATATAATTACAAAAAAAAAAAAAAAACCTCGAAGGAACCTTATAAAAATCCTATATACCAAGTTTTAACCGAATCAGAAAAATGTTTTCGGCTCTAGGCCAAGACACAAACATCGTGACGGAATCTCAAAAACCACTTTTTCAGTTTCAGTGAGTCATGAAACGTCAACATTTTCCAAAATCTTAGCTTTTTTTTTTACTATTTCAATAACACTCTCTCCTAGGGTTCGAATTATAATAACTTAAAAGGAGTAGTGTCTACCTTAGTTGACATGTTTTTATATCGAGGGTTAAGTGAGATTATCGAATAATTCTGTTAATAATTCAAGCTTAACAAAAGTTTCAACATAAACAAAAGTTAACGACCGCTGAATTAAACTATTTGTCATGTTTAAGGGAGTGCAATCCAACCAGTGAATCCAGGAAATCCCGAGTGTGGCATACGCATTTATTTAAAATTCTTTTATTTTGTTCTTTCATCCGAACTATTTGCATATTCACACTGTAGAGATTAAGGATGAGGAAGGTAGAACTTACAGGTAAATGCACCCACACCTTTCATTTGGGTAAGAACGGGAAATTATAAAGGGAACATTCCAATCACAACCGGCCGGGACTTGAATCCTGACTTTTCTGTCATCTACAAACCAGACAATACGAGACTGAGCTGGTGGGCAGAGTGGTACAAAGCGTTACCATTGATGAGTAGTTCGGGATTCAAATCCTGGTCGGGTGAAGTTATTATTTTCCTTTTCGGTTTTATACTAGGTTATAGCTCCACGCAAATACGGGTACACTTCCTCTAAGTTCAGCCTTTCTCATCCCTAACACGTTAGTGTAAACAGTAAATATGCGTAGGTCCAAACGGAAAGTAAGTTGCTGTAATTTTTTCTAAAAAAAATATTAAGAAATGTTTTCTACGTGCAAATCATCACAGTTGTTCTCAACAGTGGCGTGTCATGGGGTTTTGCCAGAGTAAGCAGAGCATGTTAAATCTGTACCTATGATATGTTATCTCTCACTTTGTCCCCAATTGACCAATCATTCATAGTTTCTGCTCCACTCATCACACGTGGTAATGTATTTCAGTTGATTCCTGACCAATGAATACTCTACTAAGTGATGAAAATAATTCACAGATACAGTTTAAAATAAAACTGCTTAACCTAGCAGCACGCCACGACAGGACCTTGGTTTTTTCCATCCTCTCTCTAAGCTCTAAGCTACTCTTATCATCCCCCATACTTTTGATAAAAGAAACCTTAAACGTATTAATTAATAACAAACAATTAATATTGAGGCAACTATGAAATATCTCCTCCTTTTATTTAAACAAAAGATTTAATTTTTAAATTTTGATTTGCTTGGTCAGAAATTGGTAAACTACTCCTTAAAATGTGCGTCAGGTTGCCAGACCTGTTCGCGACCCACGCTGTGAATAACTTACAAGGTGCTCGCCGTCATTAGCATACCGTGAATGGCGGCTAATCATGTGTAATTGTGTCTAGTTGCGTATTCCAATAGAAAGAAGGAGGCATTTCAAGTCATAGAGACATCTTCCAAGGTTGGGGCTTGCGGAATACCTACAATTTCATGGCCTGGTACTAGTTTTTTACCTTTCCCTCTACTCCTCAGAAAGAAACGTTTAACTTATTAAAACCTTTGCCACGTTCTTGTTTAATTTTGCAATAAAATATGTAGATTTTTACTACACTAATTAAATCATTATTTAAAATTATTTTATATTAAAAAAAATATTTTAGTAAAACTCATAAATAATAAATTATAACATCCTCAATTAAATTGACTGATTCCAAGCCTATAAAATATTAATATAAATCACAATTATAACTATATATAAAAGTTAAGCCCCTAATATATTAAAAATTAACAATAATATATCCTACAGTAAATCTATTTAATTGATCAACTGAATTAAATTCACTTTACAAAAAACCAGATAGTAAAAAAAATTCGAGCTCGAGATGTTGAAAAAGGTTGACGTTTTCTGTTTTCGCGATGCTTTTTGTATTGTGTGTCTGTATATCTCCCTAGAGCCGAAACCATTTTACCGGTCGAGATAAAACTTGGGATCCAAGATTTTCTTAAGGTTCCCCTGAGGAGTTTAGGAATTAGATAGGCCAATACACCCCTATAGTTAATGGTAGCTTACCGAAGAAGAAAAAGAAAAACAATCGATTTTCTCGAAATTAGCTCTAACGATTTTGATTGGATTTTGTACCATGGAATTGTTTAACATTACAAATAAAATGGAAACTCTCATTTTCCCTTTACTATAACATTATAATTTATATTATTTCATTTATGCCCTTTGATGAAGTGTTTTCAACAATTATTTATATTCTTTCGTTTCACATATCTTGCGATAAAAGAGAGATAAATTCTGTGCTGTGCATCATACGATATATTATAACTATGCCGGGTCATTTAGTAATCTAGTATTACATTTCTCAATAATTTTAGGTTATTTTGTGCCCTAGTGTTTTTTGTGTACGTCAGGCTATTTGTTTATCAAATATTATATTTTTACTTTCTCTCTATCTTACAGGTAGAGAAAGTATGGTGATCGTCAAAAAAATCGAACTCGAGATTTTGATGAATTTTGACGTTTCATGACTTCCTGAATCCGAAAAAGTGGTTTTTGAATTTCCGTCTGTCTGTCTGTCTGTCTGTCTGTCTGTCTGTACCTCCAACTAGAGCCTAAACTATTTTACCGATTGAGCTGAAACTTGATATCTAGGGTTTTCATAGGGTTGCCCCGAGTGGTTTTTGGAATTGGATATCTACCCCTAAAATTAAGGGTAGTTTACTGAAGGGAAAAAAAGAGAAAAAGTCGATTTTCTCAAAATCGGCTCTAACGATTTTGATTAAATTTCATTTATGAACATTAATAAATATTCCAAACAAAATGGCTACTCTCAATATTTCGGCAAAATCGCTTTAAGGGCTCCGGTCTGATGCGTAAATTAACAATTTTTATAATAGCTCCGAAACTATTTGAGATATGAAATTACTTAGCATTACAAATATGTATATATATTTATAATACAAATATTTTATTCGAAACATATTTTTATAAAATCAATAATTTTCATTCTATACGCAATTATATATATATATATGTTTAGCTTTTTGGACATTAAAGCTTAAGTATTGCGATCGTAAAAAAAACTAACCTGAAATGTTGATGGATTTCGACGTCTCATGACCCCCCGAACCCTAAAAAATAGTATTTGCAATGCCGTCTGTCTGTGTGTCTATTAAAACTTAAAATTAAGGGTAGTTTACTGAAGGGCAAAAAGAGAAAAAGTCGATTTTCTCAAAATCGGCTCTAACGATTTTGATTAAATTTCATTTATGAACATTAATAAATATTCCAAACAAAATGGCTACCCTCAATATTTCGGCAAAATGGCTTTAAGGGCTCCGGTCTGATGTGTCAATTAACATTTTTTTAAATAGCTCCGAAACTATTTGAGATATGAAATTACTTAGCATTACAAATATGTATATATATTTATAATACAGATATTTTATCCGAAACATTTTTTTAAAAAATCAATAACTTTCAATCTATACGCAATTATATGAATTTTTTAACTTTTTGGACATTAAAGTTTAAGTATTGCAACCGTAAAAAAAAACTAACCTGAAATGTTGATGGATGTCGACGTCTCATGACCCCCGAACCCAAAAAAATAGTCTTTGAAATGCCGTCTGTCTGTGTGCCTTTAAAAACTTAAAATTAAGGGTAGTTTACTGAAGGGCGAAAAGAGAAAAATTTGGTTTTCTCAAAATCTACTCAAACGATTTTGATTAAAATTCGTATCTAGGCGTTGATTAAGATTATAAATAAACTGGCTATTTTCATTTTTCTATGAAAATGATTTTTAGGGTACATTACAGAAGCGTTAATTTCCGTATCTCCACAACTATTGGAGAAACTAAACAACTTATCATTGCAAAATTGTAGGACTATTAGAAATAAAAAACTTTTATTTGACATATATTTTTATAAAAGCTACAGTTTCTGAGATATTTGCAAATATATTAATACAATTTTGTGAGCTTTAGTTGTAAACATATACTACTTAAGTCTTAACGCAATAATTCTCCAATGCCATAGAGTAATTAAATATATAAGTATCTAAAAAAGTATGTTATTTTCCCTTAAATCTCTTAGGAGAAATGTTTGCATGGCAATGATCTATCTCCATTTTAGACTCAATACTCAATATTTACATTTTTTATTGGTCAAAATGTATAAATGAATAATTAAATATCAATGCGATGACTTGAAGATCTGCAACACCTTATAAAATGTTAAAACTTTAACCAGAATTCGAAATTTTAATACGAAGTCTTGACCCTTGTGGAAGACATTAAACTGTTTGAAATGTTCTTAGGTGGACAAAGATGCGCCTCTTTTCTCATTGATTCTATATCATTGTATATTATTTTATGCGTGTTCTTATGTGGATTGGTGATGATACAATGTACATTATTCCGTTCAGAAATCTTACGAGTTTATAGAAAGAGAGAGAAAGTCTGTGCGGTGCGCCGTACCATTTATTTTACTTTTAGATTATTTGATGCCTGATGTATATTTTTATTAGGCTATTTGGTAATCTAATATTATATTATTTAATTGTAAAATTTAATTAATTTTCTGATATTATATTTCTTTATTTTATCAGGTTATTTGCAGATCTAGTATTATATTTGGTAAATGTCAAGTTATTTTATGAAATTATACAATATTTTTTAAATGTTATAATTTATTAAGTGATTTGGTAATTGGTAAGCTTAGGTAAGATTATTGGTTGACCATGTAGGTGTGTTATAGTTTTATTTTCGTCCGGTTATTTGGAGATTTATTATTATATTTTTTAAATATATTAAAGTTTGTTGATTATTAATTTTTTTACTTCGTCTTAATAACCTTTCGGTTTTTACGCATTCATTTATTACGCCAGCGGGATAGGAATGAATAATGTAAAATTTTGGAGGAAATGTACCCGCAACTGCATGTTGAGAGGATGTAAATCCTTTTGTAAAACAAAAAAAAACACATTCAGTTCATCCGACCGGGATTCGTATACCTATCTCCCCGTCACCGGCAATCCAGTCAAACACGCGAGTGACGCCTTAGACTAGACAACCCCTAGCGCGAATAACCCAAAGTGCCCTCTCAACTTTTGAGAACATTCATTCTCTTTCGAAATGTTCGTTTATTTCTTATTTCTGACACTTGTACAATTATTATAAAGGTCCTGGGTTCGATACCCGTGTACAGGTGTCATTTTTCAATTTTCAGAATATGATATCTAGATGGAGAATTCTTCACTAAAAAGCATAAATAATATTTTCAGCTATTTGATTCTTAAATATGTATTTATTATTTGTCGCTTTCATCTTCGCCGTTTATGTTTTCTGAACTTCCATTCGTCTACCAAAACTTCATCTTCTGTTCTTGTTTGTAGTCATCCATCCGTCGCATTGGTGATCTTCCTGAGTCCCTTTCTCCCTTTAATCTAGCTTTCTATGACATCACTCAATACGACATTTCTCCTTATAGCGTGACCCATTCAGTTGGTTTATCTTCGTAGAATCACCTGTAAAGTGGTTTTATTTTCATTTACTCTTCTTAGAACTCTTTCATCATCTCTGTTCTCCTCCAACCCTACCATCTCAAATCTTCGCAAACATTTCCCACTTATTTTGAAAATATCAAAACACTTTCAGCAGGGTGCCATATTTGGTTTATTCCTTGTCACTGACCTACGATAGAGACTTGTGTTGTTTCGTAAACATCAACTTGACGCAAGTGGAAACAAGATTTCTATAGGTAAACGGGATAGGGGTAAGATGGGCGGCGAAATAGGAATCGATAAAATTTCGAAAATACATGAGCTGTGTATTGGCACTATTTTCGTGAAGCGGCGAATAAGGTATAGACCGAATGTATTCGTCTTTATAATTGCAAACGCTGAACCTCTTCTGCTCGTGAATAGCCAGACTTTAAAAATGAACGGTACGATGCATCACAATACTATATCTTTCTTTTATCTTTAAAAAAAAATACATTTACTAAAATCTCGAAAGGTTTGTGTATCAAAATAATATACATTGTTAATTATACACTTCTACAGAAACATTAAGAAAGGATGAATATATCCGTCCACGAAAGAGCATACATAGCATTATTTCATAGCGGATATTTTATTTATCTTGACAAAATTTTTATATAAAAGGCAAATATATTGGCTTTTAGGCACTAGAATTATCGATCATAAATTCATAATCGCCAGAATTCAAGGGGGCTTATAGCGTCCCTGGGTAGGGTTGTCGGGTATTAGGAGAACAAACAGTGGAGGAGGAAAATACCAATTTCAATACAATTCGTGTTGTGACTCCTATTAAATTAACTCATTTGGTTTACAAAGATCCATTCTACGCTCCTATACTAGTTTACGTTTAGTTTCCAGGGCATTTAGGGCTTGATCAAATGTTTAACCAAAATATGAGGAATTTTGCACTTTCCTGTAAGGAAAATTTCAGCTATGTTTATAAATCTATTTCGCAAAAAATAGTTTTTAATTCATTCCAGTAAACACTAAACTTGTGTACTGTTAACACTACTCTAGCGGGACCGTTGAGATCACTTTTAACCTTGAATTAGAGTGTAAACACGTCTCGTCACCTGGTGGTCTGTTGTTTATACACCGTTTATGCTAAGAAGGGAGAAACTGTGAGGTATAGTCCGAAGGTCCAAAATTGTCAATGTAAAAAATACCTAGATGGTAAAAAATGTTATTCTCTCCTGATGTTTTTTATTAGGTAAAAGAGTGATTATATGTTTTTTTTTATAATTCATGTTGCACTCTAATCTTAATTGGTCACAAGACCTAAAAAATCACTCTATGTTGTTGTGGCTGCGAGTTATGAATGTTTTAAATTAATTAATTGTTGCTTGTCAATAAAAATCTAGCAATAAAATGTTATTATTTTTTAAATCCCTAGAATATGTTGTGACAATATACACGTGTCAACAATGCCAGAATGGTAAATGTGAGTAGTTTATAATTTTAACTAATGTAAGGTGTCGCGCATGCGCGCGCGCGCACACACACACACACACACATATTCATTTATAAATTATAATTTCTGTGACGTTATATTGCTACCCCGCCAAATAGCTATAAGTTCCTTCATACCAAGAACGGTGGTCTATACTTTTTTTTCTCAATTATCGAAAACAGATATTGCCTCAGGCAGCCCATTAAGCTTCCTAATGTCCCCAACTACTCGCCACTATTGAGGGAATAACAAGGACATGTACTCGGTTGTTTAGCCTTGCTTTCAAACTCGTGTTTATGAACTTTAGATAGAATAGTCGTAGAGCGGTTCAAAAGAAGGACAGCTGTTGGTGAATATCTTTGAAACCGTGCAGACGTGTGTGAGCAACTGCGAAAACAGCGTATAGCCTAAGACAATAATGAGTTTCGACGCGCTGGAAAACTGGATAAATTCGGGTAAGTTTTTTTTAAAACTTTTGTATATTATAATGGTTACAATTTTGTTTTTTATGTCTTTGGTGTACAAACTCATTTGTTCCTTTATAGAATATCAAGAAGACGCACCCCTGGCGCCTGCAGCTATAACTCAGACGGCAGCGTCCGATAGCACAGAGCTTTTAGCGCTTTTTAGAGATGACGGAATTTTCCAGGCAGATAACGACTGGTCTATGGGTAATTAGCTTTCTGCTATAGATTTTAGAAAACTGGCAGATTTTTCTTATTTTTTCACGATTTTAATCAATATGTGTTTATTAAATTTCAGACTACAGGGATCTGGATGAATACCTGGGGGGCCACGTGGCGACGGCAGAGATCTTGGGGGCGCCGCCCCTTGAAAGAGGCGAAGCGATGGGGGCCGAAGAGGTCGGTGTTTTGCCCGGCGCCGCTTTATTCGAGCCTCCACCTGCAGGCTACGTCCATACCGACACCAGTGGAAATGTAATCTCTGAATTGGACGCGATAGACCGGCTGATATGTAAGTTTGCCAGTAATAATTACAAGTAACAATACTATATAGCCGGTAGGTTGGAAATAGACAGCAAGAGTTATCCACGCCCTCCAAACCACCGTACAAACAAGAAAGGTAATTATCACTTTAGTCGTGTGTGTGGATCAAATACAACTGTCATCTTAGTGCAACTATAGGTCCTGGGTTCGATTCCCGACACGTCTAAAAATGCCGGTCTGATAAATTAAAAGCCAGCGGACCATATTTGTGGATATCCTAATCTTTTATGAAAAAAAAAGTTACCTTAGCTTGAAACTGGAAAACCAGTAATGGATTTAAATTAAATTGCTTTATTTGATTCTATAACAAAATTATTTCTACCAATAAACAATTACTTTCTTCTATTTTTTACAATTTGTGTTAAGACATGTTTTCCCCTTGAATGATTAGCGTGCTTGTTGTAAACCTGGTTACTTATCGTTCTATCAGATGACGTTGGAAGTCAGTTTAGAGCCGAAAAAGGTGCGCTCTGTTGTGCAATTATAGGGTTTTAAAACGGAAATAGTGTAGATTTAGTGTATATTTACAGATATTAAAGGTATTCAAATATATATACAGGCATAATAATTAATCGGGGAAATTATAGTGTTGCTTTAGCAGATTATTAAACCCCTACATATATATTTATTGCAGAGCCATGAGTCCAGGGTTTGATTCTCTGGCATAATAATTAACAGGGGAAATTATATCTTGCTTTAACAGGTTATTAAAACCTATTTGTTTGTCGAGCCATGAGTCCAGGGTTCGATTCCCCCTAGGCATGGGTGAAACCTTTAATAGTGATAAATTAACTGCCCTGGAGTGTATTTTGTGTACACACAAACACACTTTAAGAATGTTGGCTTGGAACAGTGTTTACTTTGACGTGTGTGTTATAGTGCTAATGGAGGGTGAAAATGACGGCTCCATCCTCCCGCAGCAGCCGGCCGTGAGAACCCTTCACACCGCCGCAGGAGCACCGCAGCGAGACGGTGTTCGATTCCTGGCTGCGGCGACAGGGTCAGCGATCCTTCCGCAACCCGTGACAGCGGGACCATCTTCGGCAGTTAGTGGCCCGGTAACCCAGGTTGGCGGATCTTTGAACCAAGGCCTCCCTCTTCGAATCGTCGAGGAGAGAATAAAACAATTAAAGCGTTTCTTTTATGTAGGGCGTGAATTGATCATACAATTAGGGACGCCAGAGAACGATCGTGACGCTCAAACATGGCTCGAGGAGCAAATCAATGCTTTGCTAGGACGTCTCCAGGATCATGGAGTAAGCGCCGAGGATCATGTAGGTCTACTATTAGTCAACACAGACTCAGCGTCAAGACCTGTATTTGTCTCTTTTAGGAGGGCGGATCAACTTAACGCGCAGGCCGTGCTCGATAACGTAAGTCGCGTGTTACAAAGCAACGCTTCGTTCCTTAGTTCATCCCCCTTGTATATCAAGTTACACCACTTTAAAGAGCCGCGCGGAAGGGGTAATCATAAATGTGATAAGCTCTCCCCTGCTACCACATACAGTCGAAGAAATAAAGGAATCATTACGATTCAAAATGGCGGCGACACACTTTGCCTTGCCCGCGCATTGGTTGTCGCCAAGACTGTATGTGACGTTAAAAGAGAGCCAGGATGCATGAATGTGAACACTTTTAGACAAATAAAATGGGGTCGTCGTATTCAAAAACTCAAAGCAGCGGAACTATGTCGTGACGCCCGTGTGAATCTTTTGAAAGGTGGTGGAATAACCGAACTGAAACAATTTCAAGCATACCTCTCCGAATACAAAATCACCGTGTTCAGGGAACGTAGGGGGAGACAGATCCTATATGAGGGACCTACTCCTCCCGAACATTCCTTTAAGGGCTACCTTGATTTGTATTTTCACGACGATAAGCAAAATCATTTTGACGTCATAACATCCTTGACAGCCGCGTTTAAGTGTGGGTACTTTTGCCGCGAGTGCCGTGTGCCGTTCAACACAAAGAACGAGCACAAGTGCGAGTCCGCGTGCAAAAAGTGCAACGCTAAGGCGGTATGCAGTGGAGGTCGAACTGTGACCTGTAAAGACTGCGGGCGTTGGTTCACAAACCAGACATGTTTTGATAACCATAAACGTCCCGGTTTTTGCAGAGGTCACATGTCGGTCTGTGATGTCAAAAAGTTTTGTGAGGTATGCGGGCAATTTTTCAGCTTGGAAAGATCAAATTATTCACACAAGTGTTATGAGACTTTTTGTAGAGTATGCAATACATATCGTCCTTTTGGCCATTTCTGCTATATGAAGCAAGCCCCATCCAAACCGACACTGGAAAAGAGTAATTTCATGTTTGTATTCTACGATTTTGAATGCAGACAAGAAACGCTTCTTCAAGGTGCGGTCAACACGTACTTGCACGAACCTAACCTATGTGTCGTGCAGACATGTTGCAAGGCCTGCCTTCATATAGATGCAAATGACAATCATTGCACCGATTGCGGGGGCGATAGGACTCGCATATTCGGGGGTGATACCACAATGACCCAGTTTTTCGGATTTATAGAACAAATTAAAGCTTCAAAATTTAAGGATATCACCCTCCTTGCTCAAAATTCAAAAGGGTATGATGGGAATTTTATTTTAAAATACATGATGGAGGTAAAAAAATGGACTCCAGAACTTATAATGAACGGTGGGAAAATCATGTCCATGCGTTACGGCCCGCTCCACTTTATTGACTCGCTGAACTTTCTCCCGATGCCTTTGTCCAAGATGCCCAAGACATTCGGCTTGGACGAGTCTTTGGCCAAGGGACATTTCCCTCATTTTTTCAATAAAAAAGAAAACGTGGGGTATAGGGGTCCCTTGCCGCCAAAGGAGGACTACGGCATCGGTGAGATGTCGGTTGAGGGAAAGGAGCACTTTGAGAAGTGGTATGACGCGTTGGTCAAAGAAAACTATGTCTTTGATTTTAACCGCGAGTTGGAACTGTATTGCGTGAAAGACGTAGAGATCCTACGGAAAGCCTGCCTAAAGTTTAGAGATATGCTTATTGAAAAAGCAAAGGTGGATCCTTTCAGAGAGGCGTGTACTATCGCTGGAGCGGCCATGTTGGTTTACCGCCGTAGTCATCTTAAGGAGAATACTATCGGTATTATCCCTAACGGTGGCTACCGGTGTGCAGACCAACAGTCGCACGTAGCCGTACAATGGCTCTGTTGGGAGGCCCATCAACGCGGTGTGTCTATTCTTCATGCGGGTAACGGCCGTGAGGAATATGTGCTAGGGCGTCGTGTAGACGGCGTTGTTAAAGCTGGAGATACCACCACCGTCTTCCAGTTCTGGGGGTGTTATTGGCACGGGTGTCCTCTCTGTTATCCCGACAGGACCACCCCTATCAAAAACAGCCGCCACGAGACCATGGAGACGCGCTATGAAGCGACCATGGCTTGCGTGGAAAAGTTTAAGAATGCCAGCTACACGGTCGTAGAGATGTGGGAGTGTACGTTTAATGCGATGAAACGCACAGACAAGGACTTGAAACGATTTGTACTCCGGCACGAGGTGTACAGCAAGGAGCCTATCAATCTCAGGGACGCATTCTTTGGCGGGCGTACAAATTGTATCAAACTCTTCCACGAAGCGGACCTCTCTTGTGGAGAGAAGATCAAGTACTTGGATGTGTGTTCGTTGTATCCTTACGTTTGCAAGTACAAAAAATACCCCATCGACCACCCCAAAATTCATTTGGAACCAAATTGTCCGTCTATAGAACAAGTAGAAGGCATAGCCAAAGTCACCGTGACGCCTCCGAGGGATTTATTCATGCCCGTATTACCTACACGGATGCACGACAAGTTAATGTTCATCTTGTGCAGGAAATGCGGAGAGGAGAAAAACCAAGGCGCGTGTCAGCACAACGACAAAAAAGATCGCTGGTTGACAGGTGTCTGGGTGATCGACGAGATCCGGAAAGCCGTCGAGAAAGGCTACACCGTTGAAGCAGTACACGAAGTGTGGGAGTACGATGTATCTGTTTACGACCGTCAGACACGTACTGGCGGATTGTTTCATGGGTACATTGATACTTTTTTGAAAATCAAACAAGAAGCCAGCGGATGGCCAGAGTGGTGTACCTCACGAGATGAGAAGTTAGCTTACATTCAAAATTATGAGAAAAGGGAAGGGGTAAAACTCGATTTCGGCTCTGTTTGTAAAAACCCTGGTCTCCGCACTCTGGCAAAACTCTTTTTAAATTCGTTATGGGGAAAGTTTGGGCAAAGACCCGATTTACCACACGTAGCCGTTGTCAACGACTATCAGGGTATCCACAAGTACCTGACGGATCCGTCCATCACCGTGGACAGCGTCATTGATGTTAATGATGAGGTTATGTTCCTCAATTACAAGGATGCGCGTGACGCGTTGCGCCCTAACCCTAACACGAGTGTGGCGGTGGCTTGCTACACGACTGCTATGGCTAGGTTGCATTTATACAGCATCCTTGAAAAATTGGGGGACCGCGTTTTGTATCACGATACAGATAGCGTTCTATTCACGGAACGCCCCGGCGATTGGAGTCCACCGACCGGAGACTTTTTAGGTGACCTCACTGACGAACTTCAAGATTACGGTCAGGGAAGCTACATTAGCGCCTTTGTATCTGGCGGTCCCAAGAATTACGCGTACCGAGTTTGCGTCGGTGGCGACCCTACCAAAACAAAAACGGTGTGCAAGGTTCGCGGTATCACCATAAATTACGGCAACCGGAACGACGTTAATTTTGACGTTTTGAAAGCGATGGTCACCGAACAGGCCGCGGAAAGATACATACAGATACCGCACAAAATTGTAAGAAAAGGTCTTGCGACTGTATGTACCGTTTCTCAGAATAAAATCTACCGGCCGGTATACACCAAACGGCGGATAATCGATAATTATAATACGTTACCGTTTGGGTACAAACGCTCTCGCCACGACTAGAAAGGTGATCATTTAGACGGGCTGAATAATCATCTTTCACTCTAGACAGTTCCACCGTCAAAGATTTGAGATTCTTTTCTGCATGAAAACAAGCATATTTTTTTATTGATTTATTTTATGCATATTTAAAGTATTTGTAAAAAAAACTTTGATTTTTGTAAATAAATATCCCAAGTATACTTTTCATGGTGTGAGCTATGTTTGTATAAATAAATATTTAAAGTATTTGTAAAAAATATTTTTTTAAATTAAAATTCCAATAAATAAATATTTAAAGTATTTGTAAAAAAATCAACTTTGATTTGTGTAAATAAATATATTTTTAATTGTGTGAGATAAATTTGTAAAAACTTTGATTTGTGTAAATAAATATATTTTTTAATTGTATGAGATAAACTTGTAAAAAAACTTTGATTTGTGTAAATAAATATCCCAAGGATACTTTTCATGGTGTGAGCTATGCTTGTATAAATAAATATTTAAAGTATTTGTAAAAAAATCAACTTTGATTTGTGTAAATAAATATATTTTTAATTGTGTGAGATAAATTTGTAAAAACTTTGATTTGTGTAAATAAATATATTTTTTAATTGTATGAGATAAACTTGTAAAAAACTTTGATTTGTGTAAATAAATATCCCAAGGATACTTTTCATGGTGTGAGCTATGCTTGTATAAATAAATATTTAAAGTATTTGTAAAAAATCAACTTTGATTTGTGTAAATAAATATATTTTTAATTGTGTGAGATAAATTTGTAAAAACTTTGATTTGTGTAAATAAATATATTTTTTAATTGTATGAGATAAACTTGTAAAAAACTTTGATTTGTGTAAATAAATATCCCAAGGATACTTTTCATGGTGTGAGCTATGCTTGTATAAATAAATATTTAAAGTATTTGTAAAAAATCAACTTTGATTTGTGTAAATAAATATATTTTTAATTGTGTAAGATAAATTTGTTAAAACTTTGATTTGTGCGAACGATTAGTCAAGCTATTTAAAATACAACTTTCCAACACTTCCTGCTCTATTTTTCTTATTACAAACGTTAATCATTTACGCGTAAGATATTTAAATGTTATAGCTGTCTTTAAAAGAGGGTTAGCAAATAAATAATTTATTAATGTATTTCTTTAAATTGAACTGTCACATCTACTTCGTTTCCATCTTAAACAAATCTTTTCTAAAAAATTCGATCTATATTTTAAGATGGAATATACAGTTGAGGTTATTTCATAAGCTGATATAAATCATAAATGTTTTAAAACTCACCGTATGTCCACTTCATACATAGCATTAATTCAGTTGTGTGCTGATGAGATAATTAAATATTTTCTTACAATGTAACTTCAAGCTTTGATTCAAAACATTGTTGATGATGAATACATTTTCAGAAATAATTTCAAAGATTTATCTTTTTTATAATCATCGGTGAGAGAACAATGGATAAAAATATTTAAAATAATACAGGTTTATAATTATTTTTAATAAACAAATTAAAAAATATGGTAACTAGAAATTCTTATTTTAATAACTATCTTTTTTCAATTATTTTATTTTGTTTTTTAAAAAAATGCTCAAAATGTTTATAGAATATGAAAAAGACTAAGAAAAACAAATAGCAACATAATTATCATTCTTAAAATTGCAGCAATCTTAAGCGTTAAATATATTTAAAACATTTAATATATAAAGAAATTGCCTGAATTTTTCTGTGGGCAAAATCTGAGAGATACTAAAATCACTCCGGCATTAAAACCTAATACCAAAGCTAATTTGTATAAAACAATATATTATTAATTATTAGCAATGAATAAAATACCTTGTACATTTAAATTTCATATTCATAACTGCTCTCATGAATGTTGTTGTTTAAGCTTTTTTTAATATTTCCAACTTGAACAAAATTGTTTACTTAAAGTCCTATAAGTAAATGACATTTTGGTTTAATTATCTTGCCTATTTTCAATCTACATTAAAGGGTTTTATTAGATACCTTATCATAATAATAAGATATTTGTAAGCATAAACATTTACTATTTCAAGATTATGACAAACTTGACGTTTTATTTGCTCCGGAAGCAAAAGTGAAACTTACAATGTAATATATCTCAATGTCTGTCCTAGAGTCTACAGATGTAATGTTTTATTGTATTTTGTTCAAACTTAATATTAAGATTGTGTATGATCATAACTCAGGATGGTTTTAGGATTTTAATTTCGACCCTTAAATAAATGGTAAATTACTTATCAATATGTCGTGAAAATTTAAAATATTTGTAAATGGTTAAAGCAATTTTGCTTGTAGTGAAATATTTGGGGAGTGTTTGACATGGCAAATAAAACTGCTGCTTGTTTTTCAGGATATTATGTTTAAGTATACATGACTGATTACTGGTTTTTAAAAATTTAGTGAATATGGCTCCAAAAATGTTGTTTAAAATATATCTTGGGGGTTTTTGTCGTGTCAAATAACACTGTATAATTTTTCTAAAGGGAAAATGGCAGTTAAATAATGTATTTTTTTTTTATAATTACAGATTTTTAAACAAAGTACCAATAAATCTTTTTATAATGAATATCTGGGGTGTATTATATTATAACAATATACTAGTTTGCAAGGAAACAACTTTATTAGGTTGTTCAAAATGGGTATCTGTGCAGTGTTTTAGATGATAGGTAATGTTTATTTGAAGATAATTTTATTTTGACTGACATTTGAGAATTTTTTCATATTATATAAAGGAATATATAAGAAAGTATATATACTTTGTTGACAGACTACAATATGGCCCTTTCCTTCAAGATGCGCTTTACATTTTCTTGAAGCCCAGATTCTAATTAAAATAAGACATTATGCTTTTATATGTAAAAAATTAAATTACAAATTAAGGCAAAAAAAAGTTTAGATTCAATAAACTCACACATTACATTATTTTGAGATATGTTTAAACAGCAGATGGAAGTTTTCTTCTTTTTAATTTTGTGCGGTTGATTTTTGTTTCCATATTCCATTCAATGGTTAGAATAAAATTAAATTATTCATACTATTTTGTCTCTTAGTATTCACTACCTTTTTTAAATGCATCATTGCAATGCATCATACCTTTAAATCTAGCTATGTTATATAGGCCTAGATTTTATAGTAGATTTAATAACATACATTCAACCGTATAGCAGTTAATACACCCGTAAAGTTATATTTTGTTTTTTTTAATGATGGTAAATAGGCCTAATTTTAACGCCTTCGTGTTGAAGTATAAGCTTAACCAATAAAGAATTCCAACTACAAACTATTTAAAAAAAGTAACGTTTATTTAAATTATAGAATAAATAAAACATTAATATCAAAATAGAGTAGGTTCAAATTTTGAAACATTTATAAAATCAAGTCACTAAATGTTAGCCCGTGGAATGTTTAAAACCTATCATTTATTGTAAACTCTTAGTAGAATTTATTTTAATTGTTTGTAGAATTTATTTTAATTCGCGTTGCACTTTATTTGAGTTCTTAACGAATTTATATAGCATAGTTTTTAATTTTATAGTTTTATTTTATCATGACATGTAACTAGTATTCCCTACCTGAGATATGATAACAACAATGATATATGTTTAGACTAAGTGATATTTATTTAACAACTATAACGTTTAAAACATTAACAGTTTCATTTTAATCTCACTAAGTTTACCGTGACATATTTAAAGACACATAATATTTCTATGAAAAGATCCTCATGACTTGTGGATATTTCTCCATGATTCTATTTGGTTACATCTTTCAAAAGTCAAATATAATTTATTAATTAGCTGATATATGTGAATGCTTAGTGATTATATGTGAGATTTATGTGATTGAAATGTTTTTTATACATTGTAATTGCTTGAAGACAATCAAATAATACACATTGTAAATTATTAATTATAATAATATAGTGACATGGTAAGTTTTCATCAGTTGTGTTGATAAGCTATCATATTAAACATAAAGGCTCATTCATGTTAACCTATAGGTTTATTTCTACGAACAATTATCAGTTAAATCTAGTCAGAGCCTTTTATCAGCTGAATTTTATTGAGCGGTTCAAAGGTAGCATTACATGTATTAGAATAGAATAACGCGTGAGGTCTTAAATAGGTGTTCTTAACGACTCCCTCCTCCACCTTCCTCTACAAGCCCCTCAACCCTCTTACCTTTACATATACTCCGAGTTGTAAACTAGGTAATTACAAGTTCCCAGAAAGTTGTTTTTTTAAACAATTTTCCCTATCCGGGTGTTTAGGACAACCAAAGTCAAGGTTTTTGGAAGATTGTTTAGTTTCTCCTTTTCACTTAAGGTCGTTGAATTCCTCTTTGTACATGTATAACCCCCCCGTAGGGTAAATTTATGAAAGGCTTCTATCACTAGTTTCCTATGCTTTATGGAACATTAAATATAATAATTAATTATTAAATAATCAAAAATGTTTTATTTGCTTATCATCTAGACAGGTAGTATTATTCAAAGACAAACTAGTGCTACGAGCTGTTTCTTAAACTTTATGGAACATTTAATAAGTTAAATACTTTTTTATCGATATTCAGACTGTTTTATTTGTTTGTAACATAGACGGGTAGTAAGTGGTGACCAAGAGTAAAGATGAGTCCAGAGTCGATAGGTGTGGTACAGAGTGTAAATTACGAGAACAGGTTCATCAGCGACGAGTTCTGGTTTGAAGATAGAGGATACCTTCAAGAATCTTCAATCTATCTATAAGCTATAGTGAATGGGCTCCAACACTATAGCAGATTGAGAAGAAAACGATCTGGACTATACTGGGTCTGTAGACTTGGTTTATACACTTAGACGTTCAGCCTGTTTTGGACAAGATAAAGCCTCCTTTATAAAATATATAAGTTTTCCAGATTGTGTTATTGTAAAGGCTTCTCAAAATTATACTATCCTCGTGTATTTACTGTTCATGCTATGAAAGACTGGTATTTAGCTATGATTAATGTTTATAAAGAGAGTCGGATATCAAATCCTGTCCTCCGGAGAAGAGTAAGCCATTTTATTCTAGAAATTCTATATTATCACAATCATTAATCTTTCTTGTTGTTTACCATTATCCATGTAACTTTTGAAAATAAATTTTAAACCTCTGTTCATTCCTGTCAAATCTTGCCAGCAACAGCATATAACCTAGTAGAGAGGGTATGTCTATACTATATTAAAAAAGGACAAACATGATATTCAGATAGGTTTTAATAGCACTTTAAGATTAATTATTAAATAATCAAAAAGGTTTTATTTGCTTATCATCTAGACGGTTAGTATTATTCAAAGACAAAATAGTGCTACGAGTTGTTTCTTAAACTTTATGGAACATTTAATAAGTTAAATAATTTTTTTATAGATATTCAGACTGTTTTATTTGTTTTTAACCTAGACGGGTAGTATATATTCTTAACATAGAATATTAGGTTTGAAAATGTGTCTGTTCCCCGATTATTTAGCACATAAACGTGTAATCAGAATGAAATAGTAAGATTCAATAACAACTTATTTGGTTTCCATTCGCTAAAATTAATATTATATTAAGTCTTTAAATACTCTCATCGATGTCAAATATTCTGTAGCAAGATGCTTTGTCGCGATAATGGATTAAGAATCGGGAAGGTTGAGTTAACACACAAACCACCCCAGTGAGATTCGAACCTCGACAGTCTAGCTCAAGCCACAGGACTACTACGCAGCTCAATTTCCCATGCCTTTTTTACTACTAGAATCCTAGTTGGGTTCTAGACCTTTCAGAAAGCAATTGAGTTCTAGACCTTTCAGAAAGCTATTCGTATTAAAATCGGTCTATAGTTTCTTATTCTCCCTTCTTAGCGAAAACAACGTATGGTTCTTCATAGCCTAAGCTTAATGGGCTGCCTGAGGCAATATCTGTTTTCGATAATTGAGACCGTTCTTGGTATGAAGGAACTAATAGCTATTTGGCGGGGTAGCAATATAACGTCACAGAAATTATAATTTATAAATGAATATGTGTGTGTGTGTGTGTGGCGCGCGCGCGCATGCGCGACACCTTACATTAGTTAAAATTATAAACTACTCACATTTACCATTCTGGCATTGTTGACACGTGTATATTGTCACAACATATTCTAGGGATTTAAAAAATAATAACATTTTATTGCTAGATTTTTATTGACAAGCAACAATTAATTAATTTAAAATATTCATAACTCGCAGCCACAACAACATGTTAACATCTGATTGGCAATATCTCGGCTACCTAGACAGCCCCTTAAATCACCGCTCCATTACACCCCAGCTTAAGTTTTAACTTAAGTGTTTATTTTTATGTACTTTTATAACCTTCTATATAGAAATCACACGTTAAATTAATATTTAAAAAAAAAAGCTTTTAACCCCCCGAGAAGTCTTCCTCCTTTAACCCTATGGTATATATTTTTGAAGGTTACTGACCCAAACATTAGGAGAAAGCTTTCTTTATTTGTTCACGCGGTTCCCCTGAGGGCCTTGATTTCTTGGTGTTGCAGCAACACGCAACTTATGTTTGATTTCTTCTAATTAGTCTTTATAAACGAATTTCACCAACAAACATTTTACGACCCCCCTCCCTCCCCCGAACCAACCATATAAACCTTTATATAGCACTTGTTTATTGACTGCTTGCGGGTCATATTAGTGATGTGCTCCGCTTATAAAGATGACCTTATGTCCCCTTACTAAGATAGAAGTGAGAGAGCCAATCTTCATTAATGTTATTACTAAGAGGGAAGGAGTGAGCAGTCTTTTTCAATTTTTTTTAATCTAGAACCAATTTTGAATCCAAGCCTTCAATTTTCATTTGAGTTCGAGAATATTTGATGTTACAAATATTTCAAGTTGAATTAATTAAGTAATAGACCCATCCATACTATATAAACAAAACTATATATTTTTAAGTATGATATTTTTTTTTGTGAACTTTTTATTACCCCCACGTCTTACTACCCATTCAGGTCATACCCATCTGTGATAATTACTCTAATGTGGTAGGGACGAGGAATGTTGAATTTAGAGGAAGTGTACCCACATTCGCTTGAAGAGAGAGTAGAAAACTATTTTTTTAAATAACTTTAGTACAAAAAACCGTGATTCAAACCCTATTCTCCCCGTCATCGGAAGTCAAGTCTATTGCAAAAGTGAATCCTTAGACCATTCTAGAGGACTTTCAACTAAATTTAATATAGTTGTAGAAGCTGTATATAAATATTTTTAATCATTTAAAAAGAAATTCCTTTTTTTACGTTTAGTCTTGTCATATTTTTGTCTCTGGAGAGATTCATATAATATTCAATTACAATTCACTTATTTAATCAGATTCTCTTAAACTAGATGCCTAGATATTTACAGCCATTAGATCTACTTCTATGTATTAGTGGACACGCAGATAAAGGAGTCAGTTTGATCTTCTAGAGTTTGCTGGTGACGGTGAGGTTTTGATTTGAATCTTCGCTGTGCGCACTGAAGTTACCCCCCCCCCCCCTTGCCCTTAAACTTATTCTCAGTTTGTCTTAATGCAAATGAGGGTGCACTTCCTCTAAACACTGACATACTCATCCCGAACTTATTAGTGTAGATATATGGTTAGCCGGAAGTTATTTCAGTATTTGGTATTAAAGGTCGGTACAATTTTTTCGGCTAAAAATGGTAGAAAATCAACTCAAAACTAAAGTTGTTAAAAAAAACTCCATGGCGTCAGCCCTCAATCGAGCCTATACCAACATATTTTGGTGAAGATAGTGCTAACTTATATGGATATATTGTGTTATGTTGTTGGCAAAAGAAACCCCTCCGGCCATTAATCTCAGTTTTCTAGACCATAGCCGTCACTTTTCCATTCAAGTAGCTCCTCATTTGTCCTCAAGAGGCTGAGTTTGAACCCCTTCCAGACCCACTGCTTCACAGAAAATCTGAACGCGCCTGGGATTAAACCCGGAACCTCTGAATCCATAGCCAGGAGCTCTGACCACTAGACCACAGAGGCTGTCCTTAAGTGATATGGGTGAAAAATGACTGCGATAATAGCCAGGCCAAACACATATTTTACTAATTCTTTACCAACAATCTTTGGTTGAGGGAAATAAATTTTATGGGCTGGAAACTTTGATTGGTTGTAGGACTAGTATTATTTAAAATAATTGTGATAATGCAGTTGGTACTATTTTTTCTTGCAACTTCAAGCAAATAAATAAAAAGCAAAAAATTATTAAGGCTGATACTGATCAAAAATGTGTATAAAGTAGGCCAATATATTGTTAATTCTTATCAAAATCGACATAATTTACCATTAGTTGCAAATAAAAGGCCAAGTATTCAATTTCGTGAAAAATATTAATTCTCATTTTATATTACGTATTTTACAATGAAATTTAAAAATATTTCTATGTTCATTTTAATGTGCTAAGTTAAAAATTTGTAAAAAAAAACCTCTCACAATATTTCGGTATATTTAGTTATAAGCAACTCTAGAAATTGAAGAAGAAAAAAATTAAAAGAAGAAATATGAAATCACAACTTTGGAAGTTACTGTGTTCTCTCTTAAAGGAGTATTATTTTAACAGGAGAGAATCATTTGCTACCATTTTATATTCAAACACTAGCCTGTATAAAAATGTACTTTCGAGATTAGGGCGTTAAAGTAAATAGACAAAACGTCATTAGACGTCGAAAAAGCAGTGTAAAGATGAGATCACGAGGCGGTTTTTATGACTTTTATGAGCACCACATTATCAACATAATTACTATTATTGTATAATTACAGCAGGGACTAGTCGTGTGAAACTAATTCATTTTATGATGCGATGAGAAAACCGGGGGAGAAGGAGGGGGTGATGTTGGTGAGGAGGTGGGGGAAATGGAAAGATTTGAGCTGTGCCGCTTTTGGAACAACGAAATAGCACTTTTATATTTTTTATAGTTTTTGACTTAAGCTTGAAGGAAATAAGTATTCCATAAAAATTATTATGAAAATGACTCTTGAATTTTAAAGCATTCGATAGATTCGAGATTCAAAATAATGTCATTTTCTTAAATCTTGTATTCAGAAGAATTTTTCTTTAAATCACAATTTTTATTTAATCGGTAGAACCAATTAAGAAGACGTGTATAGATGGAGAAACACTTTATTTATCTTTGGCTTGGAAACAAAATAGCTAAATTACAAACGATTAACCGAATTATATTAAAAAGTAGTTCCCTAACTCACTCAAAATGTATTATCTTGCTGCTTTATAAATTAAACAAATAATATGTTAAAACCATAAATTTAATACTACCATAAAGTCCCAATTTTATTAGCACAGGCCTTTTAGTAAACTTTATAATCGTAAATTTTGATAAATAAAAACTGGATACGGTAACCAAGATTCCATATATGAAAGAAAACATTTGATTCTAATTCGATAAAAATTGTTTTCGACCCATTTCTAATCAAAAATATATTTAAGCCACTAAAAATTCAACTTAGAATGCAAATTTAAAACTGAGTAAAAACCAAAATTATATTTAAATTGCTATCATAATAGATAATCTTCAGGCGTGACTGTGAATTAATTTACAAACAGAATGATTCTCCAATGCAGCACACTATTTCACTCTGAGCTGGAAAGAAACAAATTAATTTGCTTAACAAAAAGCAAATTTCGAAAAGATCGACAAAAGCTTAAAGTTAAGCATTTATTTTGTGACTCGAAATAATTAAACATTCTTACCCATTAATAACTTCCCCAGTGGCGCAATTGGTTAGCGCACGGTACTTATAAGACAGTCACTGAGCAATGCCGGGGTTGTGAGTTCGAGCCTCACCTGGGGAAATATTTTTAATTTGTGATGACGCTGAGCTTTATTAGACGGAAAAACAGACAATATGAAATTACGTATGCATATACTGGATGATCATCTAATTTAGAAGTGTCTTGAAAAAAAATATTTTAAGGTCTTGAACACAATGTTTTGTTTTCAAGTATTTTAAACGGAGTTTGTGTAGCGTTTAACACTCCTGGCTGACGAAACTCAATGCTGGTGAGGTAGGACCATTGTCTCCATGAGTGAAGATCTCTAAATAGTAGAGCTCGGACTTTAATTACCTAAAAATGATCAAAAAATATTTTAAATATCTAGAAAAAATTAGCCTAATTATATAAAATGACCTATATATTCTAAAAAATTACTTCAACATTACAAAAAAAATTACCTAAACATATAGGCAAAAACTAGTAGACTCTAATAAATGCATACGACTAAATCAAACACGCATTTTACAAATAATAGAAACAAAAAAAAGTTGTTGAAATGGAAAGGCTCTAACAACAAAACTCTTGCATTCTGCTAAATATAATATCGATTTACAAATATCTGCTTCCTCCCAACGCAACCCTTTCCAGCCTAGTTACAATGTCTCACCAGGAATGTGTATTTTACAAACAAATAAGCAAAGAGGAAGTTTATGGCCTACATTCTCTTCTTATTCTGACAATTTTAGTTTGGAAATGTTTGTTTGAGTAATCCTGCATTCAAAACATCTTTAAAATATACTTATTTAACATGAAGACCCAAACATGAGGCAAAACAATAATATATTATATAAAATTCCAAAGTGAGCAAAATTCCTCATATAAAAAACTTTTCAACGACCAGGGGATTATAACCAGAGTGTATGTATAGTACATATGAGCATTTAGTGTATTGTACAAAATAAAAGACACTTAATAAAAATCCGTGCCCTGCGTGTGCGTTTTCATATTACATAATCCTTGTGTATTTTAGCTCTAGTTTTTATACTTTTTGTGTGTTTTTATATATATCATTTTTTAAATTTCATTTTAATTGTATTGGTTAAGTGTAAGAAAAGGCGGTAGCCTTAACTTCGCATTAAAGTCGATTATTATTATTATTATTATTATTATTATTATAATGTAAATACGGTAGTAGTCAAGATAGGAGTAAGACGCTGTGAAAGCAAAATAATAATAATAATAATAATATAATCTATATTCACTGTCAGCCAACCGTCACCAAGAAATTTGTTTCATGTTCAATGCTCTTCTTTTTAAGTTTATTATTATTATTATTATTAAGTAGTAGTAGTAGTATGTAGTAGTAGTATTTATGTGTTCTGTCTTACGATCAGGTCCATTCCTTTTGTCAGTGAACTTAAACCACCAATGTACCCTGTCCTTTGCCTCCACCTTCAGCTTCCAGAATTTTCTTCTTTACTTCAAGTCACCTAATATTTGAATCCTTCTTCCTAAGCTTATCTTTTCCTCACCTTTGCCTTCTATGTTGTCATGCAGAAGACAGTTCCTCCCAAGGATGTGTGCGATAAGTTCGCTTTGTAGCGAAAAATCAAATCTAAAATGGTTATCTTCTCACCCACTCTTCTTAGGACTTCTTTATTTGTCAGCCTGCCTGTCAACCTGATTTCTTAAGTATTTTCCAATACTACCACATTTCAAAGCTTTACAATTATTTATTTTCAATCATCCTGAGAGTCCACGTTTCTGCTCCATACAGTGCGATGCTCCAAATGTAGCATTTCATTAGTTTCTTTCTCAGTTCCAAACTCAACTTGCTGGTCAGCAGTAACCTCTTCTTGTTGAAAGCTTCCTTGGCCATGGCGATCCTTGACCTAATTTCCTTGGTAGAGTAGTCATCCCTTGTCAGAAGACTTCCCAGGTACTTGAACTGCTTTATGATTTTTAATTCCTGATTTCCAATTTTCATTTTTGAAATCCCTATCATTTTTTTCCTTCTCAATGTTGATCGCCATGCCATATCTTCTCCATATCTTTTCCCTTTCTCCTCCAGCTGGTTCATCCTTTCCTGCAACTCTTATTCATTTTTGGCCAGCAATAGTAGATAATTTGCGTATTTTATTGTGTTGATGACGCGTCCTCTTATCCCGAAA
Source organism: Timema podura (assembly GCA_033556935.1). Taxonomy (NCBI): domain Eukaryota; kingdom Metazoa; phylum Arthropoda; class Insecta; order Phasmatodea; family Timematidae; genus Timema; species Timema podura. The sequence goes on from JAVRXN010000009.1 coordinate 91,220,559, forward strand.
TTTTCCCGTCCCTCCATGGATTCCTTGACCAGCCACTCTCCATACAAATTTATCAGACTGGGTGATAAAGCGAAGCTTAGAAGATGGCAATGATTCTTAGTTACGGTTATAGCCGCAAACATCATGTTCGTAATTTTTTTTAAATTTACACCAGTTGTCCCCCTTCAAACGTTATTCTCTATAATCTATTTGTGGTTTAATTTGGCGCCACTGTAGTTTGTTAAGCTAAAGAAAGTTTATATTTTTACTAGCTCAGTCCAGGTGACAGTACTCTTAACTCTCAGGACCACTGGGTGACTTCAAGGATAATGTTTTTCTAAAGGATTGCCATAGAGTGAATCCTACTATATCAAAACTAAAATTTTTACTTAGAGAATAGTCAAAATAGCTAAAATGTAACAGATTGAAATTATTAAAAATTCTTTGACAAATCAAATAAAAAAATACATCAATCTATTCTTTTAATTTTGCAGTAAACTATTTGTGAAACCCCTACCTGGGTGGATCCACGTTAATATTACAATTCTAATCATACAAATATTAATTGTTTATAATTAAATAATGTGATAATCAAAAATGTAAACAGGTTGTAGGTTAAAATATTTCTATTTTTAATATAAGTTCTTTTAATTAATAGGTCCGATATAAGTTACTCGAATTTTGATATTTCTTCGAAAATGTCACTATAAAGAATAGTGAAATCTTGATGTTAAACTACCACGAGGCATTCAGTTGAAAAATGTCTAAAGATCGACGTTTTACCTTATATCCCAATGGCCAATGTAGTATAAGTTCAAACTCATCTAGATATACTTTCCGTTAAGTAGGTATTCTGGTAATTATGTAGTCCTTCCTTCAAATTATTATTCCAACAAGGCCATAAAGTTCTAGTCCTCGTTTAGAAATAATATTCTGGGATTTTTTATAAGATATTTCTTTATTTTAGATCTTAAATTTTAGTTATTAAAATATCTGTTTTTTCATTTCTGGTTTTGAAAAATCGAGTCTTCTCTTTTACTATTGTTTCTTTGTTTATATTCCAAAACATTATAGGAAAAGAGATAGCAAATAATTTTTACTAATTCAAGAAAGGTGAAAGTGTTTTTATCATCACACAATAACATATGTAAATAAAGATAGGGGTATAAAAGAAATAAATGGTGAATTAAAAGAAACAGGGAGTTATGGAAATATCCAAATATATTATAATAAATAGAAAAGGAAATGATTTGTAAGTGAGAATTTGTTCATGCAGTGTTATATTTGAAACTATCGTGAGATATCCGAGGTTCAAGACCTTTCTTGGTTACACAATACACAGGAATTGAACCCGGGACCCTAAGCCCGGGGTGGGCTAAGCAAAGGTTCCATGGTTCGTTTCTCATGTCCAGGTGTTATTTTTAAAATTTACGAATAATAACTTTTAAAGATTCCAGATACGAAAGAGAACACTAAAGTCTAATTAGATAAAATGGGTTTGGTTCATTTCTAATTAAGAATACATTTAAACCACCAAAAACCCAACTTAGGATTAAGATTTCAAACTCAATGAAAACCAAAAAATATTTAAATGGCTAATAGAACATCTTCAGGTGTGACCGTGAATTAATTTACAAACAGAACGATTATCCAATGCCACAAACTATTTCACTTTCGAGTTGGAAAAAAATAAATGATTTATTAAAATCAAATTTCGAAAAGATTGACACAAGTTCCAAACTAAACATATATTTTGTAACTCGAAATAATTAAACATTCTTCATATAATACAACTTCCCCAGTGGCGCAATTGGTTAGCGCACGGTACTTATAAGACAGTCACTGAGCGATGCCGGGGTTGTGAGTTCGAGCCTCACCTGGGGAATATTTTTTTTATTTTAGTTTTGGCGCTGAGCTTTAAACTACGCAAAAACAGACAATATGAATGTAGGACTACCATGGTAATACTTTTTTTTTTATATCTGGTTGATTAAATTTTATTAACTTTTTTTAAAACTTATTTTGGTGTTTATTAAGGTCTTGGACGGTTCTTTAATATGATGTTTCGTTTCCAGTAAAGTTGGTGTAGCATTTAGCACTCCTAACTTGGTTGTAGATCATTACTTAATACTTATCCAATTCGTTTCTGTGGCGGCATGGTAGTTACGTGTTAAGTGCTACCAGCCCGTATATTCAAAATAAACCAAAGTAATACACATGGCAGTACATACAAATACGTCGGTATCACATCCTCGTCCCAGATAATGTAATATTTGTTAAAATCTATATCTTTAGCCTTCCTTCACCTCTGACAAGACGTGTATTAATCACAACTTGTGAATGTGTGGAATGCCAAGCCTCCACCGTGGTTCGGATCCCACGTTAAACTGTAGGTCCTCCATTTCATCTCACAATCACCCTACCATTACACATTAGCGTAAGTGCGTACAAACCGAACGGGTAGTAAGACGCGGTGCTAATAATAATAATCTTTGATAGAGGTTGTTTATTCTAAACAGAGTGTAGTCCATATGACCACACGTGTTTATTGTTTTACTATGTCCATATGACTAGCCTTAAATATTTGGGCGACAGTCCGACACCCTGATCTATGTGACCATGTTTCAAATGGTTTGACCTTTTAGATAGGGATTAAGGGAAGATCAGGTTAATCCATGGCGTTGCTGCATGACCTAGTTGGGTCTGACTGCTATCAGTCTTTAGTTTGCCTACTGTTGTACCTTAGTACGGTGATCACCTCGTGGGTATGCTTCTATTCCAGAGGGGTGGCTCGCGTGGTGGTGTTTATTTTTCCCGGCTACCTTCAGGCACCACTTTGGCTCTTTTAATGTTTAACAGTTTACTATAGTTATAGTCTGTCTCCAGACTACTGTTCAGTATTATCTATACTATTGAATTACCAGGCAGTATTAATGAGGAATAGGCCTGCCATAGTTTCCTTAGAGCTTAGATTCCTAATAGCTCTCCCTTAACTATTTGTAAACCTATAGTTCCAGCCCTTGGAACTTTACTTTTGTATCATGTAGCTCTTTCTGGAGTAAGCACACGCTAGCTAGCGCAGTTAACATCTATCGCTGTAACTCCTTAAACAAAGACTTCCTAGTTTTAGATATTGTATAACAACATTTCTTGTATATGATTATCAGGTTTAAGACCTGTAGCCTTAATGCTGGAGTAGGGCTGTGTATTGTTGCTTAACCTTAACTTAAATCAATTCCTCCCAACTTAAATTAATGTAGTAATTTGTTTAGCACACTTTAGTTCTAGAATGTGCGCTTGTTCTTCTTTAAGGAGTTACAACTTTTACTATTTTTGACCCAACTATAGTTGTCTTGGTTGTAAGTTAAGTTTTTGACGTTTCCCACCTAGCACGGCCTTTTGGGGCAACAATGTCACTTGTTACTCTAATAACGCCTAACAATAATCAATGGAAAGATTTGACTGTAATCGTCTCTTTGAGCTTGTAATTATTCCTTTGTTTTGATACTAATAAACTTATATGTCAAACTTGTATATCTCTCTTATGTTTTGGATAGCCTCCTCCTTTCATATTGCATTTCCTTGTTACTGTAGTCATCACTTCTACTATCTAATAGGAGCAGTGACGGTGCATGGTCTAAGGCGCTAATCTTAGCAAAATACTAGACTGCCTATGATGGGGAGATCATGGTTCGATCCCAGTCGGGTGTACTGAGGCGGGTTTTTACTAAAGGGGTTACCACTCTCGTTCCCCGCGAATGCGGGTACACTTCTTCTAAATTCAACCTTCCCTATACTTAACCCACTATCGTAATTAGTACATAAGCTTACAACCCAAATGGGTTGTAAGACGTGATGCTAAAAAAAAGTGCTCTCCACGATGGAATATCTATAATTACTAGATAAGCTGGACCATCGTAAATAGAATGATAGGATTTTGTTTAAATAAAAAGTTGGATTTCTCTATGAGAAGTAAGTAAATAATACTTTCGGTTAGAATTAGTAACAAATCAACTTTTATTTTAAACTGTATAGTGCAACATATAGAAAAATTACGGCTACATTTTTAAACACCCAACAAACCAAACATAGGAAGTTCTAAAAAAAATCATACTGATTTTTTAGTTATTGTTTATTTTTCTTCTTCTATCTTCGGTTACAATATGGATGTTATAATAATAATAATAATAATATATAATATAATAATAATAATAATATAATAATAATTTCAAACACACATTTTACCAATGTTCTTTGTTTAAGGGAAATAAACTTATTAGGCTGAGGGAACTTTGTTTTTGTCATTAAAATGTTATCGTTAAATAGCATTAAAGCAACAACATTTACCATAATTCCCAACTAAAAAGGTCAAGTAATCTAATTTCGTGAAAAATATTCAATCTAGTTTTATTTTTCGCGTACACCATGAATTAAAAAATACTAGAATGTAAATAACCTATGTTTTGATAGCCATTTTAATGTTATAAGAAAGAAAGTTCGTAAAAACATGTCTCACAAACCTTAGGTTTCTCTACTAAATTACTGATTATTGTAATTATGCGGGTAGCCCGGACGCATCGTAAAACTTGCTAGAAAATAAAACAACAACACGCTGTCCTATTTACTTAGTTTTTTCTTAAAGTAAGTTTTACAATTATTTATTATATGGATACAAAACTCAAGCTTTAGTTCTACGATAATCTCGAAACAGACTAGATTGCCGAAGACGGGGAGAGCGGGCTCTTTCTCGGTCGGGTGCACTGAGGTTTTTTTTTTCCTAAATGGTTTTCCACTCTACCCTTAAGCAAATGTCGGTGCACTTCCTCTAGATTAAAACTACCTAATCCCTAGAAAATTAAGATATTTAGTACATAGGCGTATAACCCAAACAGGTAGTAAGACATGGTGTTAAAATAATTATCTGTATCTCTCGTGATAAAATCGCTTTTTAATTTTTCAAAAATTATCTGTATCTCTCGTGATATAATTGCTTTTTAATTTTTCAAAAACAAATCCCGCAAGAATTAAGTTCATAATTTACCATAGCCTAGGCTAGGCTGAGACGAGCTAACCACTCTACCCGTTGCTACAAACTGTACGAACGTTTCGGTAAGATTGCCATGTCTTGAAATAAAAAGAATAAAAAGTAAATCTTTTTCCGTTCATAATTGAATAGAAACAGACTGCTTGTCATGGTTTCTCCAAGTGACTAATTTGTCTATAATTAATTAATTAATTAATTGTAGATTGAATGGTTCTCACCTAGAGGTTTAATTAAATATTTTTTCCCGCCCACAAAAATAAAAATAGCACAAGAGGATTTTGACGGGGAATAAAGGAATGCTACGTTTCTCATTGTTTTTAATAACACAGTCGTAACAAACAGCGTTACAAGGAAGTGAAATATTAATATTAAAAATGGTGGATGAGACCTCAGCCGTGGTCAACATCGTTTTAACAATAGTAGTTGAGGCCTCTGCCATAGTCAACGTAGTTATGGACGTAGCGATACAGACGTAAAATATTTATTTCCGAAAAAAGCTTTAGGGGCCGAAACTATGAAGCATATTCGAATAACAACAATTGACTCTAAAAAAAAGCTTTTTTGTTTTGGCCCCAAATTTCCAGTCAGCTGTGATCAAATTGATTACTCAATGGTTTGTTTTTTCCAGAAAAACAAGAGCTAAGAGTGATTTGGAAAGTACTGCTAGTTATGTACCTTGCTAGACGTTATAGTCTCAATCTCCCCCCTCCCCCCAAACATATTATTTGATGGGGGTTTTTAGCACCGCGTCTTAACTATTCGTGTGTACGCCTATATAACTTACTAATTACGCTAATGGTTTTAGAGATTAGGAAGTCTATATTAATAAGAAGTGTACCTTCATTTGCGGAGAGGTGGAGTGGAAAACCATTTTGGAAAAACCAACCTCATAACACCCGACCGAGGATCGAACCTCGATCTCACCGTCATTGGCGGTCTAGTTTACCGTGAGATTAGTGCCTTAGACCATGCGGCCATCGAAACTAGTTATTTGATGTGTTGTGTTCTAAATACAGTTTTATTTTAGTAAAAATAACTTTTTCTTTTTTGACAGTTACAAACGTTACTAAACAGTGGAAATATTTCTTATCCATAGGAAATATGAATAGAAGGATCGATTCTAAGGGAATGAACCGGCGTTCACCTCATCACTGGACAGTAAACTAACCCTGAACGCATCTGGTTGAGGAAAATATCGGAGTGATCACCATATTATACTCACGATAGTGGTTGTAAAAAAAACTAGCTTCAACGCATATAAAAATGACAATTAAATTTGATTTATTTTATTGATTATTGTAGGTAATATAATGTGTGAGATAATAATATAAAGCTTCATTGCCCTTTCTCTAGCTCTCCCATTTTGGAGAAACAGTATTGTGATCGTCAAAAAAAAATCTAACTTGAGATTTTGATAAAATGTCGATGTTTCGTGACCCCCTTAAACCGAAAAAGTTGTTTTTCTCGATGCCGTCGTTTATCTGTATCTTGGCCTAGAGCTGAAACCATTTTACTGATTAGGCTGAAACTTGGTAACTAAGGTTTTCATAAAATTACCGCAAGGGATTTTTGGAATTAGGTATCCAGCCCTAAAATTAAGGGTAGTTTATTGAAGGGCAAAAAGAAACAAGCTCGATTTTCTCAAAATCTACGCTAACGATTTTGTTTACATTTTGCATCAAGGCATTGTTTAACATTATAAACAAAATGGTAGCTCTCGTTTTCACGTGAAAATTATTTTAATGGTCCTTTAAATTATCAGAAATTTCTAATTTTTTTTCATAACTGTAAATATTTGAGATACCAAATAACTTACACTTGTAAAGTTGTATTACTATTACAAATAAAAATCGTTTATTTAAAATATACTTTTATAAAACCAATAGTTTCTGATCTATAAGCATGTATACGTTTTTTCATGCAGATCTTTGAAATGTTAAATTGATTGCTATGCTCTTTGGTGGACATATATACTTATCTTCTATCAATGTTTTTGTAATAGTGTAAATTATTTCACCTATGCTCTTTAGTTTAACGTTTCTTTGACAATGTATATTATGTCACAACCCCGAGCTAGATTGAGGTGTTTATTTTAATTTGCATAACTTTGTTGAATCTACGTGACTGAAAGAACTGGACAAGCAAATTTGTTGTAATGAATTAGTAAACAGTAAGAAAGAATGCTGACTACTCACAACAGTCTTGTCCCAGTTGTGCAGTAACTGGGCCGGATTGGGCTATAAGAGCTTGAGTTTTATGGCTATTGGGTCTGACACAATATCTTATTCAGAGACAGTTACTCTGCCCGTCTTCCTACCATACGCACTAGAACATGGGTCATCTTTGATACTTGTACTAGAGGGCAGCCGTTGTGTCCAGGGTACCAGGTTCGAGTCTGTACGGGGTTTGCGAGAGGTGTCAGTCAAGCCAACAGTTTAAGCATTCCTGATTGAGCCAGTTCTCTCGCGAGTGCATACGTCTAAGTTCTTGTATTATACTGGAGGTTACTTTTTTGGGTTTAATTAGTAGCACCAAGAGTTGATACAAAATGTGATGTTAAAAGGTGTTATAAAGAAATACAAGAACTTAGATGCATGCACTCGTGAGAGAATACTTAAACTGTTGGCTCGACAGACACCTCTCGCGAACCCCCTACAGACTCGAACCTGGTACCCTGGGCACAGCGGCTGCCTTCTAGTACAAATATCACAGATGACCCGATGTTCTAGTATGTATGGTCCAAAGACGGGCAGAGTAACTGTCTCCGAATAAGATATTAGAACCCAACCATCTAACTTGCAGCCGACCCTACCCTTCCCCGAAAATTATCCCGACAGATCCGGCCCACGAAAGGGGGGGTGGGGGGGGAGGGGGTAGGCGACAATTATTTCGTTTAGCAAATCTTATGAGCTTTTAGTAAATGTATCTATTAAAAAAAAAGATAGTGATAGTTTGTGCGATACATCGTACCATTTATTAATTATGATGCATGTAGTAGATGTAGTGTGCCTCTCTAGTGACATAAACTCTTTGACCAACCGGCTATAGCTCTAGTGGAATCGCTATGAGAATGTAGGTTTAGAAGGACATCTTAATAGCTGCACCTGTGGGCACGCGGACAAAGGTGTAAGTCATGTCTTTTTGGTTTGTCGGTAAGGATGGGAGTTGGGAGTTAAAGATATCCAATTATTAAATTCAGGCATACCCATACTTTAGACGCTTCGCACTTACGACGCTTTTTGACTGCCACTATGCTTCGAACTTGAGAAGTCTGCTTCGCAGATATAACACTTTGGCGACACTACCCTATCGCAATTATCAGTGTTTAGTGAATTTTATGCTTACCTTTTTTATACCTTTTTTTTAAAAAAGTTGTTTAAGTTTGTTTTTTAACTCCGCGTCTTAATACCCGTTCGGGTTACACGCTTGTTTTGAAGCCCCTCATAAATTATATTTTGTTTGTCATGTTTGTTACGTTATAAACAAGAAAGCAAACGCTCTTTTTTTTAGTAAAATAATCATATTATTTATAAAATTTTGTCAAGTATTGGTAATTTTTATTACTCTCCCAACTACACAAGTCTTTATAGTTCCTTTTAACCAATTACTTGAAATTGTTATTTTGAATCAATGTGTTATTTATTGTACCTATTCGAAATACTTTTTTGAGATTTTTACGAGTCTCAAATCAATTAAATACCATAGGATTCGAGGAGTAATCGACGATTTGAAAGTCCCTTCTCTAAATTTATAATAAGAGCCTATAAATTTCACACCCCACATTCCCCTATAATTCAATCATCTAACATTTTTACCGAAAAATATTAGTCACTACTAAAATGTTGTCCAACCTTATCCAACTTTTAAAAATATATATAGGTCGATTTATTTTTTTGTATAAGGTCGGATTCGTCAAGAACGGTCTGTAAACCCTTTCCCCCCACCCCACACCCAACACCCTTGTGAGGCTGTGAACGAGCTGCTAAACGCTGCCATTAGCCAGGAGTGTTGTCATTGTTGTATTGTCTTATTGTTCGAAGAAAACAAGTGTTGGTTTGCATTTCAGCCCGCATGCAGTAATTATACACGCAGGGTGGTCCCCCCTCCCCCTTTCCTTCCTCACTCCTACCAACCAAATAACCTCAACACATTCTTTAAATTCCTCTTTGACGAAATTGTGCGTATATGTCTTTTCCTTTTGTGTGCAAGTCATTTCTTCAAAACGAGGTTTTATAAATATCTTAGTAAATAGTGGCAACAGCCATTTTAGGTGGGTTTTTTTTACTAAGAAAATATGGATGATTAGTAGTTTGGATGGAAGGGAACATGAAATTAGGCCCATATTTTTGTAGTTATAACATAAAAAACTTTTTTTTTTGCATGATAAATATATTTTTACTTTAGTATGGTCTTTGAATTGAAAAATGACACCTGGATGTGGCCATTGAGACAATGTCTTACCTATGAGCTATCCAATTTAAATAATATTATATTTAGATGTGACTATAGCTATACTTGACTATAGTATCTTGGCTATTTAATCTATTAAACACTTTAGTATTCACGGTTAGTTTAATTTTCTACTTACATTATTCTCAACATTTCTTTAATCTCGCTAACGAGCATAGCGGCATTAGATGAGAAATCTTTTAAATGTGGAGAAAAAGTTTTCATTAAATTCCGGGACACCCTTGACAGATATTCAACAAATGTTAAAAATGAAACTTTATGTTTCTACTGGAGTAACATTTGATTTATTTTAGCCAAAACAATTTTTACTGCAAAAATTCTGGTCTTAATTCGCGATCCCTACATCCCAACATTAAAAAAGACAGTCTCAATTTATTTTATGAAAAATGTGTGATCATACCAGAATTATAACCCGACATCCTTATCTCAGTTGACAGGTAGGCCTACGCCACTGACTTAACGAAGATGTGAGATAGATGCTGCTGAATGTTTATCACTGGGTAAGATTTACTTACCGAGGGTTAGTTTCACGAGACCCACTTCGGTGGCCGCGTGGTATAAGCCGTCACTCTCGAATTAGGCTGGACTACAGATGACGGTGAGATTAAGGTTCGAATCCCGGTCGGGTGTACTGAATGTGCGTTTTCCTAACGGTTTTTCCACTGTCCCTCCACACAAATGCGGATACACATCCTCTAAATTCAACCTTCTTCATACCTAACGCATTACGTAATCAGTACATAATATGAGTGTAACCCGAATAAATAGTAAGACAGGTGCAAAAAAATCACTATAGGGAGGCTATAGGGGGGCAGAGAAATAATCCAAGCTTTTGTAATAGGATTGGTTTCAAAAAGCAAAGCATTCGCGTTCTTTGGTTGAGATTCCAGTGGAGGGGAAAGGGGGGGAAGAGAGAGGGTTGAAAAAACGGCAAAGAGAAAAATGGAGTCCAAGAGAGAGAAATTAAAAACGTAAAGAAGGGGTGGGAGAGGATTAATTCTGTTTCATTTTCTCTCTCCCCCCTCCTCCTTTCTGAGATTGAAACAAAAGGCAATTTAAGTGTGAACGTTTATTGGTGGTTATAATTGAAGTTGTCAAGGACCGCGCGGGGGGTTTTAAGGTTGGGAGGGAAGGAGGGTTCCGGAAAGAAAATAGGTGGGGGAGAGGGACAAGAGGTTCCCTAGAAAATGTAATTACACGGGCCAGCGGATGAATACAAACCGAACCTAATTAGCTAATCGCGGGGTGGAACATTATATTTTTATTGGTGGACTGTGGTTTGCTCCTCTGCCTGACGTTGATATAGACCGGCGAACGGGCAGGTAGGTAGTTAGGCTACTGGCGGGATGGAGTTACCGAGCGGGTGGACTAAGTGCAAGGCGTATTGGCGACTGGTTTCCTAAATTAATTTAGATTAGTTTAAAAATGAACACTTGGACACCAGAATTGAACCTGAAATCTTTAACTCAGCGCGGCAAAGCTTATCAATTAGCTACCCGGGATTCGTACCATATTCAGGGCCATTCTTCCTTCATAGTTTAAGGCTGAGTCTGTGATGGACGTGTGGGAATCGTCAGCGACCAATAGTATCGCAAACTATTAGACACCACAGCTATTTGCGACTCGGGTGGGCTGTCATGCTACCAAGTATATAATACAAATACAATTTTGAAATTAAAGCTAATTTCAATTAATATCAACATCCAGGTTGGAAATAGTTGTAATTACACCACTGTCCGTATAGAGGAGACAAAGTTTCAATTAATTAAAATAATTTATAATGATGTGCAATCTGTGTCTTGATATTCATTAACACCCTAAAGCCTCGTCAATATACTCTGTATATTTCACACGGACCCCTTTAAATAAAAACGTCAACCTTTCACACGAGCGGCCACACGCAAACCACTCGGTTAATTTAGTGCTACGATGGATGCCAAAGAACCTGCAGTGGTATTGTTGCTGTTAAGGCGAAATAAGAAAAGGTTTAGAAAGATATGGGTGAGCCCAATTAACATTTAGAAGTTAACTTAGATTGCTTTCTGTGCATTTTAAGAAGGCCTTAAGAAAAATCAATAAAAAAAATTCAATTATTTCAGGATGTCAAAAAATACTTTGATAAATTGTTCAATACCCTTGGAAAAACCTTTAAGGAAGAATGATAGCGAATAAGCAGGATGTTCTTGTAATGCACAAATAAACTTACCCGTATCAAAGAATTGAAACCATTTTAAACGCCGAAAGGTATCGTTCAACTGCCGGTGTTTCCTGTTGCTCAAACACAGATTGTGTGACGCACGAATTGAAACGACGAGATACAGAAGTCCTGTGGCCCGCTCCGTGTGAAATATTACATTTACAGTAAAGCCCCGACTATCCGCGGTGCGGATTATCCGCGAGTGCCGCACGTAGACGGATTGCTTCAATATTTAGAGGAACAAAACGATGACGTACATCTGGCAGAAAAACTAGTGTTAAGGAAAGTACAATCTAGAATTTAAAAAAAGGTGTTTCCAAAGCAAGGAGCAAAAACGAGTGACTAATTGTTTTTTTAAAGGCGTAACTGAACACTTTTTGTTAACAGTACAGTAGATATTGTTTTTTGTTACTGTTCTTTATTTTAGTGATTTAGACGTAGCGCAAAGGTTTCTGCTGTACTATACATATTTTAAAAGTTTTACATATTATGTTTTTTGCACAATAAAACATAGTTTTTATGCTGAAATAATTTTTATCGTGTTTGTACCTCATTTTAGTCTTTTTTTCGGGTTATCCGCGGTACCCTTGCCACCCAATTCCGCGGATAATCAGGGCTTTACTGTACTACTGTGGTATTGGTGTGTCTTGAAAGCGGCCGGGGCGAAATAGCACTTAGCAGTGGCTGGAAGTAGTTATTTACCCACCCCTGCTGCTGCATAGAATCAAAATTTTTACAACAAACCATTTGTTTTTAATTATTTTTTATTTTAAACGTTTTTACATTATTGAAACATGTGAAAATAACCATTTGTATGTTTCTTTTTTTTTATGTGTGTGAAAGCGATGTCTGTGGTTCACTTAAAAATATTTTACAAAAGAGAGGCTGTGTTCTCTTCACAAATTAAGATGGCGAATAAAACGAAACGAAGGCATTGATGACGTCATACAAACCGTTTACGGTTGTGTTTATGCGCATCTGTTTAGAAAATAAAAAAATGTTTTATTTTGAATCTATTATTTTGTATGACTATTCATCTAAGTTATAAAAAAATACATTTATTTTTGTGACCAGTTATAAGAAGATTCAAGTGTGAATTACGATACTTTTTTAATTTATTATTTCATGCACTATAATATCTCTTGTTATCACAACTTTGAAACTAAAGATGATACTTTTATTAATATTTTTTATTCTTTCAATTGGTTAAGAAAAATCTAAATATAGAGTAATCCTTAGGGAAAGTATTATTAGAAGTGTTTATTAACACCTTTTATTGATAATATGAACACACTATTTATTTCCACGTAAGCTAACATTAGTGACTTTCAGCCAATGTTCCCAATAAAAATCTTGTGCTAGCCGTTAGTTACCACCTTTCCAGTGACTTCCCAAACCTAGTGAGCCTAAGGGGGCGGCCAGACTGAGCGCGCGAGCGAGCGAGCGAGCGCGCGAGCGACTAAAATATAAAATAGAATACATGGGTTGTAATGAGAGGTGGCCAGACTGGAGCGAGCGACTGAGCGCGCGCGCTTGAAAGATAGAACTGGTTCTATTTTTCAAGCGCGCACGCTCGACCCGGCACAGTCTAGTTTACAGGCGCTAGGCAATATTATTGTGTGTTGGTTCATCGAGTGCTAGGAAAACTTCTCATTTTGACATTTTTATTAATTTTTTATTACTATCGATAGGTTTAGCACACTTTCTGGAAATTGAAAAATCACACCTGGACACGGGAATCAAACCCGGTACCTTTGGCTTAGTACGTCAATGCTCTAAATACTGAGCTATCCAGGATTCGTCCCGTGCCCAGGTCATTCTTCACTCATATTTTAAAGCAGAGCCTATGATGGAGTGCGGAAATCGTCAGCTACAAGTATGTGATTATATTAATATCACGAGCTATCTATCAGATAACGCAGCCATCCTCGACTCGGTAGTTGGCTTATTGCTGCCATTTGTACAATTATTATAATTGTACGGGATTTCATACTAAGAATTAAATAGCCAAAGCTATTATTTATGCTTTTAGTGAGGATTACTCCATCTAGATATCATATTCTGAAAAGTGAAAAATGACACCTGGATAGCCCAGTGGTTAGAGCCTTGGCGTACAAAGCCAAAGGTCCCGGGTTCGATTCCCGTGTCCAGGTGTCAATTTTCAATTTTCAGAATATGATAGCTAGATGGAGTAATCCTAACTAAAAGCATAAATAATAGCTTTGACTATTTATTATTATTATTATTATTATTATTATTATTATTATTATTATTAGCACCGCGTCTTACTACCCGTTCGGGTTATACGTACTTACGCTATTTTGCAATGGTAGGGTGATTGTGAGATGAAATAGAGGACCTACAGTTTAACGTGGAATCCGAACCTGTGTGGAGGCCTGGCATTCCTCACATTCACAAGTTGTGATTAATACACGTGTTTTCAGAGGTGAAGGAAGGGTTTGGCAATCAGATAAATCTGCGCCGGGACCGAGGATTGAGCCCCGAACCCTCAGCAAAGAGGTCAGCCACCTTACCCCTAGACCACCAGGTCACCGTTTGACTATTCAATTCTTATTATTAGCACACTTGCTATTAACGGCCTAATTTAATTGCTAAGATCATAAACCATGTATATATTTATATAAAACTGATATGTTAAAATACTTCAATATTATCAAAGTAGGCCTTTACAAATAAGAATCACCATTAGCGTGGAGAGAGGAGGAGAAAACCACAACAGTAAATCACTTGTTAAAACCACCCTCAACTCACTCAGCCAAAATTCGGAGCCTCCTCGTCAAAAAATAACGAGAGGTATCAGCTAATCACGCGCTCGCCAGTGTGGCCACCTAGTCGCTTGCGCGCTCGCTCGCTCGCTCGCGCGCTCGCTCGCACGCTTGTCAGTCTGGCCGAACCCTAACACAGTTTTATTGAGGTAGCTCAATCACCTCAGGTCAAAGGCATCAGTGTCATCTATTCTGATTTGCCGTTGACGGAGAGGTCTAGGTTCAAATACCAGCCGGGTATACTTATGGTGACCTTAATTTATTAGAAACATTATTCAGAATAGCAATGGGTGCTACCCAATAACATTCAAAACATTAATATTTAATTATACATTTATTCAATTTCCAATTAAAGCTTTTTAATTTAATTGATTTTAAGCACAATTTATTAATCTACCCAGTGGTACCAAGCTTTGAAATTTTCTGATAGTTCTTTAGAAAATCTCTTAAATACTACATTTAGTAGCTACTTTACTCTTCAGTACATTCTTAATACGAAGGATGACGAAATGATACCAGTTTTACAATGACTGGTTTAAGACACTTAGCAGGAGTCTAAGATTCCCCCCCCCTCCCCCCATCCAACGCCCCTTTGAAAACCCTCCTCGACTCTTAGCACCCCCCTACGTAATCCCAACATAAAGGTTGGTATAGCCCATTTTGGCATTGCTCTAAATTCTACCTTCCTCATCCCTACCAAAATTTGTGAACCAGGCAATTATTACATCTCGATCATGCTAAGTTTTATGCTGTGGGTCCATCCGCCTCGCTGGCGTACTTAGCTAACGCGATGGTTTCGTGTTGAGCTAAACTGTGAAGGAAGGGGAGATTAAGGTTCGAATCTCACTCAGGTGAACTGGGGGTGGTTTTTCCTAAATGGTTTTCCACTTTCCCTCCACGCAAATGCGGGTTCACTTCCTCTACATTCAACTTTCCGAATTCCTAAATCATTCTCGTAATTAGTACTTAAGCGTATAACCCGAAAGGTTAGTAAGACGCGGTCCTAAATATTACTGCGCATGCGCACAACGGCACCTCCCACCTCTAGCCACACCGTAGTTTAGTAAGTGTGGCTGAGAAACGTGAGCCTGGTACAGCACGGGGTACAGTCCACCAATAGACAAAGGGTCAGGTGCCGTATGGGTTTAAAAACACTTTGGGTGGATAGGAAAATGCAGCTAGCATCTCACATAGTAATTAGTTACTATTATATTTTTTATGAATACCATAATATATTTTGATAAATTTTATGTGCCAGATAAAATCAGTCGGTGGGCCGCAGGCTGCCGACCGCTACCTTAGACCATGCGGCCACAAAAATGGGTTCCTTTAGTGTTAAATATGTGGGTATCCCTGGATGGGTAGTAAGACGCGGTGCACACAAACAAAATCATACGACAAACAAACAACCACAAACAACAACAAATCCAAACATTGCTTTCCTTTAAACACACCATTTAAGGCGGTGGAGTAAGATTTCTCTCTGATATATTTAAATCCATTCTATAAAACGATTTTTTTTTTCCTTTTCCCTTATGTCAAGAATTTATTGAGGTTAGAATGGAGCGTAAGGACGTAATATTTTCTCACACTTGAAAAGGTTCTTGAAAGTAAGTAATAAACATGTAGGGAAGGAACCAAACAGTGACACGATCATAGTGAGTGGACCCCGCTCGCTTTTGTCGTCGCTTTTTACGACGTTTTACGTTCTACCGACCTGAATATCAGTGAGTTTAGTTTCTGAGAGCGGATGGAATAGTAAAAAATACACACAAAAAAATAGAGGGGGATTATATGAATACACCGCTATGGATATATGTTTTAAGTGCCCTCGCATTTAAAATCCGATGGAGCATTAAATATGGGCAGTGAGAGAGAAGCTCAACGATTGATTATATATTATAATCGTATAACGTATTGATTATATATATAATATATATTATATATTATATATAATATTATATTTATATATTTAAATACGAGCACGGTGTCTCAAGATGATAAAATATAGATCTAGATTTAAGGATGTTGCCTACAAGTGACGTCACGGCAAGTCAAGAAAAAATTTACCATATTGATGTATTTGGGTTCTATTCGGCGAGTTTGATATAGCATTAAAACAAAAACAATAAAATATTAAATAATTCTAAAAAAATACTCTTACATTGTCAAAATAATATTTTTTTGATATCTTGAAGTTTTTTTTTAAAATCGTCTACAGCTCTATTTTTTGTTTATTCATGAAAATGGCCCCTAGAAAGAAATCTTCCTACCAGGATGTAGATTAAAAAAAAGTCCGTGGAAGATTTATCTATCAGAATAAGACAAAATAAAGCTAATTTTGAAATGCAGGTCAATAATGTTCAGGTGCAAAATAGAAGAGCAAGTGTGTATATTCGTCAGTGGAAGAGGAGAAGAGTTATCAGTAGATATACAAGAGGCCTTGCAAGGTGAATTACTAATTTTATTCCCTCTCTTTATATTTTGTATATTGATGTTTAAGTGTGATAGTGATTAGTGTGCTTTGATGCGAGAAGCTAAAATGCAATCCAATGAAAAATAGCTTTGAAATCACAAGTTTGCAACATCGTTAAGGGCGCTGCAGTACTTATTTTGAGATGTTACATTTCTAAAGCCTCAAAAATCACAAATAAATTCCTCACTTATTTAAATATTTTATGTTGTGAAACGTCATTGTAAAATTAGCCAATTTCACCTTTTCATGATTTTTTAATCATGTAAATCTTAAAATTTAAGCGTTTTAATACCATAAAAAAATGTTGATACCCTTATTCTCTATTTGGGTGAGAACCATCCATATATTAAAATAACAAACCACTTATGAAAGAGTGAAAGAGGAGGGAAAGCGAGAAAATGTCGATGTTTTTACAGCAAAACTTGTTTTGGGGCTAAGCTAAATCAAATATTTTTCTAGTAGAAACATAGAGTTTAATTTTCTGCACATGATGATATCAAGTTGTTGAATATCTGTCATGAGCATAGTGGCATTATCTGACAAACCTTTTTAAATGAAGAGAAAAAATTGTAATTACATTCCAGGACACCCTCAACAAATATTCAAGAGTTGTTGAGGTCACCGTGCGAAGAACATTCAACTCTGTTTCTACTAGAGCAATATTTGATCTATTTTGCCAAAAAATTGTTTTGCTATACAAACTTCAAAAACACTGACCTTAACTCAGTTCCCTACATCCCCGCCACCGATGTGTGTAAGTCACGCATTAAAAAAAACACCATTTTAAGGGTAGTCTACTTTAAACACACACCTAAAAAACTTTAAAGGCAAGCAAATTTAAAACGACATGATCATGAGCTTTTGACTCTGATTCACTCTTAATGTATGTGGTTCGTATCCTGATCAAATACATTTTGAAAAAGGTTTTTCACTTACGCTTACGCTCCACAGACAAATTCGGGTGCATTTTCCTTACATCTATTCTCCTAAAAAAATCTTCATAGAGTAAATATTTTAAGTTTCTATACACTCTAACATTGATTCGTATGTATTGTCCTAGCCTGCCCCTACACACACACACACACACACACACACATAAATATATCGCTCCCCTCAAAGGTGTAATGGACCATATGTCACACGGACGAATAACTTTATGGACGTCTTAAAGTAAAATGGCATAAAAGTCATACGGTATGGTCTAGATGTTAGTATGTGTTAAGACTTTCTTTCTACTATCGAAAGCAATTCTTCCACCGCTCCGGCTATATTATGTCTGACAAATGAGTTACGACGTTTTTTTCGGTGAACGTTGCCGTCAGAGAAAATGTGGGAAAGGTGGAGGAGGGTGGAATATCGTGCCAGAACTTTATTGTCATCTTCGCATGGCGGGGATTTTGTGTATCGTTTGCTAGTTTATGGACACTCTGGTGGATTTATTTAATGTCCAGTTTAAAATTTATAACCGTACTTTTAAGTAGAATATACAATGTAAGAGTGGGGAAAAAAAACTAAGAAGGCCTCTATTAAAATAAAAACATTTAACCTCTGTGATTTACAACAGTGTAAAATGTATAGTAATATTCTATGAAAGAGTGTTTTATTTATATTTGATTTATTTTGTACTCACATCGTTGAGTACTTTGCCTAATTTTTCAGTTAAGGGGCGGTCAGAGTTTAGAGCCCGGCTAGGTATACTTATTAGTTTTAATGGTTCTCCCTTTCCTTACAAGAAAATGTGGATACACTTCCTTTAAACTCGATATTTCTCATCCTTACCCGCATATATGAATAGTTCGTACGTCTGGTAAGAAAGGGAAAACACACAAGAAACTAAAACTGTCACGCTATTATAGTAAACACACCCTCAGCGGTGGTCACACAGTCAAAGACGTCAATCTAACCATTGAATAGGTGACTACACTGAATATCATCTATGAGGAAACTGTGTTAGGGTTATTTTTAGCACCTCATTTTACTACCCGTTCGGTATTATACGCTAATGTGCTAATTACGCTAATGGTTTTAAGGGTTAGGAAAGTTATATTCAGATGAAATGTACCTGCATTTGCATGAAGGGATAGTGGAAACCCATTTTGTAAAATCATTCTCATTACACTCGAACAAGATTCGAAGCTCAAACTCACAAGTCATCGCCAGTTTAGTCTGCAGCTAGAGTAGCGCGTTAGTACATGCAGCCACCGAAGAGGGTAACTGCGTAGCTACTATTAGGAAACAGCGTTGTCACTATCTCGTTTTCGTGTGGTCAATCTTCAATCAATTATATGAAGATTTTGCAACGCTGGATCGTCGAAGTTGTTAGTAGCTTCTTCCTACTTATCTGAAGACGAGGAGATTTGGTAACAGTTAACAGAAAAAGAGCGAAGACAAACATTTTTATTTTCTCTCAACCCTGAAGAGAGAAAGAGAGAGAGAAATACTGTGACCGTAAAAAAAAAATGAGATTTTTAAAAATGTCAACATTTCATGACGACCTGAAACAGAAAATGTTGTTTTCGCGATGCCGTTTGTCTGTACCTGGGCCTAGAGCCGAAACCATTTTATCGATCGGGCTGAAACTTGGAATCTAGGGTTTTTATAAGGTTCCTCCAAGGATTTAAAAAAAAAATTAGATTTCGAACCCTAAATTTAATGGTAGTTTACTGAATGGCAAAAAGAGACAAAAAGGTTTTCTCAAACTATTCTCTAGAAAATTTAATTCAATTTTGTACCTAGACACTGTTTATTATTAAAAACAAAATGGCAACTATCGTTTTCCCAAGAAAATTACTTTATAGGTACTTTACATAAGAGAAAATATAAAAAAGCTTCATGACAGCCACGCAACTAAGCTATACCGACCAAGCGGCCACCGCTGTTAGCAATGATAGTGCCAATATTTAAGGATAGTGGGTGTCATTTGGTCAGCAAAATGAACCCTCCAGCTGTATATCTCGTTTTTTTAGACCAGGACACCTACTTATTTATTCAAGTAGCTTCTCATCTCCGCAACTACGGTAAAGTTGTAGTTCTATTAAAAATAGAACCAATAGTTTCTGTGCTAAAAGCAAATATAGTGTCTATATAATTTCATGGAGATCTTTGAAATGTGAAATATGTTATGCTCTTTAGCGGACAGAGAGGTTCCTATTTTATCAAGGTTTCTGTAACAGTGTACACTATTATTTAATTCATTATTATTTAATGGAGTTTTTCTGCAAAAATATATATTATTTCGTTTCACAAATCTTACAGGTAATTAGTTAAAGTTTCCATTTTAATGTAAAAAAATCTGTGCGGTGAACCGTACTATTTATTCCATAAGACCTGCAGTTCCCTCAGCGATGATGTTCAGTGTAGGAGGCTGGAGCTAGAATCTTGACACCAAGTGCATTGAGAGAATAGCATTTATTATGGAAAACTACAACTAATTACATTAAGGTGGAAGTGTAAGGGACGCGAGATAAGAGCAGCGTTTTTGCAGCTTTTACAGCAAAACATTTTATGGCCAAATTAAATAAAATATTGCTCCAGTAGAAGCATAATTTAATTTTGTTCGCGTGGTAATATTTACAGTTGTTGAATATCTGTCATGAGCATATTGGCACTAGACGAGAAACTTTCTAAATGAAGGAAAAAAGTTCCCATCAAATTCCAGGACAGCCTGGATATATATTCAACAACTGTTGATATCACCGTGTGAAGAAAATTAAACTCTTATGTTTCTACTGGACTAATATTTGATTTATTTTGACCAAAAAAAGTTTTTTTATATAAAAAATGTAAAAAATACTGCCCTAAGCTTGCGTCTCCTCCGCCTTAAACGTCCTACTCCAATGCTGCTTATCGAAGACTCAAACCAACTATATGGAATACGTCCTGTCTTACCCATGAAATAAATAGATTGTTTCGCCGTGACCCAAGCCAACGCCATGGTGTTTTGTGACGGAAGACAGACAAACCTTCCACTACCACTCTATCCCGATTAGTGATCCCGCCGCCATAAATAGATGTTCATAAAATAAATAATTAAATGAAAACGTATACACCGAGTAAGCCTACGTGCTCAAAAAAATTTCAAATTAAAAAAAAAAAAGTTTAAAAGAACAGCCGCAATTTTAGAAAACGGCAATTCTTTTCGATAGCAATTTCTGAACCAATTTATCTTTTTTATTAAATGAGAGCATTTACTTCAAGGACTATCATATAAATTTACAAATTTACAATGGCGAAGTAAGAATCTTTATATAATTTACGTCAGTCGACGAATGTTGAATGAACGCTTTTATGACATATTTCTCGGTCTCATAAAAAAGTGTTTGAAGTAGACCTATCTATTTAAAAAAACGTACTGAGGTGTAGATTTGAACAAAAAAATCACAAAAAGACTTAACTGTTGCTGGTATTCACTACGAGCCGCATGACCTGAACAAGCAATAAGGTTTACTACCCGCCTCAGTGACCAAATGGTCTAAGCCCTCAGGCGTCACTCTCTTGTTGGCTTGCTGATGACGGAGAGATCACTGTTCGAATCTCTGTCGGGTATACTGAGGGTGGTTTTTTTACCTAAATGATTCCCCACTCTCCTTCCAATCCAATGAGGGTAGATTACCTCTAAAATGCTTCCTTCCTCATCCTGCCCCTTTAGAATGATGACCATTATAACCCGAACAGTTATTAAGAGGCGGTTATTAAAAAAAGTTTATTTAGGCATTTTTTTGCTGGATACGGCTCGTCGTAGGTATACGTTCTAAGTCACATTTATTAGTTAGTTATATTTTTATTTATTTTTAGCATCGCGTCTTACTACCCATTTGGGTTATACGCCGATGTAGCCTTATTAATTACACTAAAGGCTTAGGGATAAGGAAGGTTTAATTGAGAGAAGGTCCACCCTCATTTGCGTGGAAGGAGAGTGGCAAGCCATTAAGGAAAAGTTACCCTCAGTGCACCCGACCGGGATCGAACCCCGATCTCCCCATCTTCGGCGGTATGGTCCAACACGAGAGTAGCGCGTTAGACCACGCGGCCACCGAAGTGAATCTGTCAAACATTATCTTATTAGGACCGAAATTAATTCCATATCACTCATGATTCTGTATAATTTTCATGAGCGAAGGGAGAATTTTTTTTTGGGGGGGGGGGGGGGGTTAAAATTGTAAGTTTATGAAATGATGATAAGACTTACTACTAAGCCCTAAGAAATAAGAACATTATTATTTTATACAATAGTGGTGGAAATTTATTTTTGTAAGAGGTTAAGGGGGTGGCAAGTAACAAAAAAGGATTTTTAGGGTGTTTTTTCCTTAAACTGTTCTCCATCCTTCCTCCACGCAAATGTGGGTACACCTATAAATATATACTTTTTATCCCAAGAGCCATCATCGTAATTAGTACCTAAACGTATATCCCAAACGGATAGTAAGACGCGGTGCTAAATAAATAAATAAATAGGCTAATATAAATGGCACAGGTCCATAAGCGCTTCTTCCACGCAGACGCCACCAACACTTCCAACATATATAAACTGTCATATGTGTCTTCACTGTCTTATGATGTTACCTTTAGATCTTGGTTTTATGATATTTGAGACAGTAAAAACGCCTCATGCGATGAGATATTATCACGTGAATGGAAATACCGAAAGATTTCATAAAGCTTCAAACGCCACGCCGACAATGGCTTTAAAAAAAAAAAGTCAAATTGCCCCATTCTATGAGGAATGTAGCTATGGCGAGGACTCAAGTAGGATCTATAGTGCACCATGTTTAGTATTTTTTCTTGGGTTCTTCCTTAAGGGCGTTACCAATCTGTGACGTCATCGTTATGGCAAGTCAAGATCGAGTTCCCCATGTTATACATATTTAATTTTTAGCACCACGTTTTACTACCCGTTCGGGTTATAGCCTACCTTTATATACTAATTACGCTAATGGTTTTTTGAAAAGAAGGTTATATTTACAAAAAGTGTACCCGCATTTGCGTGAAGAGATAGGGGGGGGGGGGAACCTCAGTACACCCGACCGAGACTCGAACCTCTATCTCCCCGTCATCTGCAGTCTAGTCTACTGCGAGTGTAGCGTGCTAGACTCCACGAGGCAATCGAAGCGGATAATTCCCCATGTTAATGTATTTACGTTTCACTCGCCAAGTTTTAAAGATACAAAAAGCACAAGTTCTTAAATAATTCTAAAAATAATCTTAGATTGTCAAAACAATTTTTTTTTATCTTTAAGTAGTTATTTTGTTAGCATATTTTCTTAAAATTATCTACATCTCAACAATTTGCACCTAACATAATATGATGATCTAACAAATTAATTTAGAGAGAAAAAAAAATCGGCAGTGTTCAAGCATCCCATGTGTGTATTTTCATCACACACGACTTTACGGAACAAAGTATTTGTGATTGCCACTCCATGTAAGGTCTACTCTATGGTTATACTTTCAGAATTAACTACGCTCATTCAGAACCTATTAACTACCGTATGTGATTTCTATCTAATAACTTTGTTCCCTTTATTTTTGTAGAACTTAAGTCATAATAATTATATAAAAAAAGTAAATCCAATTAGAGATAAACAACAATATGTGGCTTTACAAAAGAAATAATTGCTCAATTTGTATTGTTCACGCTGTAGGCTAATGTCTTAACAGTTCTTTGTTTAAGAAAAGTCGATGAACTTCAAACGACCTATGTAAAATAGGCCCTACATTTTTTAAATGTAAATTAACCTGCATCAGCGGTCGAATGCTCTAGGGAACCATGGGTCAACAAACATTTTTTTATAAATGCGTCTTACTACCTGTTAGGGTTATACATACATGTACTAATTATGCTAATGAGTTAGGGATGAGGAAGGCTAAGTTTAGAGGAATTGTACCCAAATTTGCATGAAGGGAAAGTGGAAAACCACTTAGGGGAAAAAACCTCAGTACACATGACCGGAATTTGAATGGCGATCTCCCCGTCGTAGGCAGTTCAGTTTATCGCGTGAGTGACAATTTAACCATTCGACCCCCACACTCCTTGAAAATGGAAGCTATTTTCTTTTTCTTTTTTTATTGTTTTGCGATCCATCCAAGTTCAAAAGTTACACTCATTATAAAAATAAATTGAAATAAGTATAAACTTGTACACTCGCATACCAAAACACTTAGAAACGATCACAAATCAATCCTAAACTGAAAACGCAAGGCGATGACGACAAATGTCGTGGCAGCTCGCATCGACCGACGTGGATGTGTCTGCACTGAGACTCCATGTAAATTATTCTTTTTTTAGCACCACGTCTTATTACCCGTTCAGATTATACCCATATGTAAGTTATTAACTACACTAATGTGTTAGGAATTATGCAGGTTTAACTTAGAGGAAATGCACCTGAATTTGTGTAGAGGGAGAGTGGAAAAATATTTAGGAAAACCACTCTCCGTGCACCAGGTTGTATCCTGACCAAGCACAGGACAAAATTCGTCCAAATTGTGAAGACATTCAAATGTTATGGCCACCTAAATATCCAATGTCCAGATTGCGAACAAGTAAAAAAGCAAATCGCGGGAATTCCTACGTGAGGCTGGTGGCACGGGTGGAGGGGATTATTGGCAGCACCCACCAACCACCGGGGTTTTCCTCCTGACCAAGCTTATCCTAACCTAACCTAACATAACCTAGCCTAGAAATACTCGTGTATGTAATTGAGTTAAATTAAGACTAACGAGGCTAAAAGAACGTAAGTTACAACTGCTAGGCCCCCGTGGGTCACCCCTACTATCAAATTAGGGGCGGGATGTCATAGCAACATGGCATGTCCGCAATCTGGACTCCTCTCCATATTTAAAAAATCTCATTTTCGCAATCAGGACCGTTCGGAATCAGGAGGCCACCGTGCACCCGACCGGGATCAAACTCCAATCTCCCCATCTTAGGTAGTCTAGTCTAACACGAGAGTAGCACGTTAGACTTAAGTGGCCACCGAAGTGGATGTGTAAATTACTGTTGCGCAAAAAAAAAAGTCCGTGCAGCCTACCGAAAATACGTATTATAGTTACTTTTTATCTCGCTTGAGTCGGTTTGGCGACCTCGAAAACACTTGGCAGAATCCTCTTGACTGGCGCAACAATTCACACGTTAGCAGAAACACAATGTTGAACCATGATGCTTTGAAACACAAACTAGAAATAAATTATTTCCGACACATGAAAGTTACAGGATAAAAGGGGAAAGAGTCAAATTTTAACTGAAATTGAGTTAGTGTTGACATCTGTTAAACAATCATGAGACCTCTCTAAAGTACTTTTCGATTATTTTAAAACAGGTTTCTATCGTATTTAAATTAATTAAAAAACTATTTGATTGAATACTTGTTCGGTTTGAGATAAAGAAGTTGTTAACCTGGAAAATATATGTAGTGTAATTTTCTTCCCTTTCGTGAAGCTTAGAAATATGCAGATATCCGTTTCGATGCATTCCATTTTTGTTTTGTAAGTTCCTGTTAGCCTCTCAAATAACACAGAATAATTAATTACGTATTATAATGTCAGCCTTTATGTGAAATATGTATTGCGTGCAATGCTTGTCCTTGCTTATTCCTCGATATTATTTTCGCCAACAAAGAGTCAGGGAAATTAGTCGGTAACATCAAGCTCATTAAAGTCGGTGTTTATAGTCGATGAAATGACAACTTTTTCTCTTCCTTTAAAATTTTGTCATCTAATGCCACCATATTATTCAATAACTATTGGTATCACCATGTGTAGAAAATTAAACTATGTTCCTAGTGGAGAAATATTTTATTTATTTTTTGCCAAAAATATGTTTCGCTATAAAAACTGCAAAAACACTAACCTTTTCTCACGTTCTGTTGACATCTTAGGATAAAGTGTCAATTAATTTAGTTTACTCTCAGTTTATCTAATCTTACAGACTGGCTTAACTGACAGAAATATACTTTTCTACAAACAATTCCCAGTCTTCTATGCTCTTATCATATTGAAGGCTAGTTTTTTTTAGGTTGGTTAGTATTATAATAAAACTATCACTCGCTTCGGTGGCCGCACGGCCTTTGGCGCTACTCTCATAGTAGACTAGACTGCCGATGAAGGGGAGCTCGAGGTTCGAGTCTATGTTGGATGTACTGAGAGTGTTTTTTTTTTTTACCAATATGGTACACTTCCTCTAACTATACCCTTCTCAATCCATAAAAACCATTAGCGTGATTAGTAAATAAGCGTATAATCCGAACGGGTAGTAAGACGCGGTACTAAACTAACTGTCGTAGACAGGCCTAAGGACTAATGTTTCTATATCAATGTACGGTGTATTATCCCGTTACGCATATCTTATTGTTTTAAAGTCAATATCTCCGTTTTTAGGTCAAGGAGCGGTGAAGTCATTTATTTTCAATAACCATTTCCACCAGATTCCGAGTTTTCTAAGAGCGTCCCGCCTTTCCAAATGAAACATCAGCGTCCCAACTTACGTCCGAGTAAATAATAGGTGATATTTCACTCTACCAAGTGCGTACACGCACCCTCTCCCCCTTTCAGAATCCACTTGGTGGCACTTAACATATCGACGAGACTAGACAACCTAAAGCGCACGCATACACCTATACTTAACCTAAAAACCAAGCGGGTGGGCGAGGGGGGAGCTTATGGAAATATCGTCCTCGTGTGGACAGATGATAATAATTACCGGTTAATTAACCTGTCTTAATTGTCGCTACGCGTTTCACCTGACAGTTATTGTCTTCCCGCCGGAGTACGGCGGGTTGTTCCGTAACCTCAGCGTGGTTTATGGAACAGATAGCTAGGGCGGGGTCGAAATGTCTTCAAACAATCGAAGTGTCACACTGCGTTTAGCTGTTGTTTGTCTTTCAAATACCCACACGTCCGTATGGAAAAAAGGGGGGTGGGTGCTTCACCCTCTTTAATTACGGTGTGGGCCGCTTTATAGCTGAGCAGCTACAAGGACGTTAACCACACATACACACACACACACACACACATACCTCTGGATTGAAACAGAGAAACCTCATCATGTTGTTTTTACTTTCGCATATCAAGAGAAAGTATTGTAATCGTGAAAATTTTCGATCCCGAGATTATGATGAATCTTTATGTTTTAAGTGTGTCCGAAACAAACAAAAAATGATTTTACGATTAGGTATATTTATTTGTTCCTGGACACAGATCTGAAACGGTTTGATTGAGTTTGTTCAAACTTGATAGGTAGATGTTAAAGGGCAATACTTTTGGGACCTTATTTTTGGTTTTGACCCTAACCCTAAAATTTAGGGATAAGGTATTTTTTTATTCCAAATTTTTCGAAAATGATGCAAACGATTTTGTGTATAATATACCTATATGTAGGGATATTATTAATAATAATAATAATAATAATAATAGTAGTACTAATAATAATAATTCATTGTGTACATTTCCCATGAATGTCTATTTATTCTAAATTTTAGCCCCATACATTAATTACTTTGCTTTAAGGATGTTGGCTAGCCGTGACGTCACGGTAGGTGAAGATAGGATTTCCCATGTTAGTGAATTTACGTTTGATTCAGTGAGTTTTAAAGATATACCTAACGTTAAAACAAAAATCATAAATTCTTAAATAATTCTAAAAATAGTCCTAAAGTGTCACAAAATTATTATTTTTATCTTTAAGTAGTTTTTTATAAAAGTTTTTTTTTTAATTCTCTACAACTCAAGCTATTTGTCTTGATTTTGGAAATGACCTGTAGGAATCTTCCTGCCTGAATGTAGATTAAAAAAAATGTCCGTGGTAGCATATTTCTATCTAGAATATAAAACAATAAAAAGATAAAAATTAAAAAAACAAGTCAACGTTTACAAGACGCAAATATTAAAGTGACTGTGTAAACTCGTTAGAGGAAGAGGGAATGGGTTATCAGCACATAGACAAGAGCCCTCTCAAGGTGAACTTTTAATTTTGTTCCCTGTCTTTCTATTTTGCACAATGGCGTCTAGGTGTATTAGTGCTTAGGGCGGTATGCAAGAACGTTAGTGAATGCTTAGTGGACCGATGGTGTGGTCCCGAGCACACTATTGATTAGACTGCTTAGGTGCGTCAAGTTAAGACGCAACCTGCTTTCCAAAATAGCTTCGAAATCTCCAAGTAGGCAACGTCGCTAACTATATTACACCAAAAGTCTAAAATAGAAAGTTTGACTCCTTATTACTCGTGAACTGTAATGATTTTACATCATTGAATCGTTATTTATACACTTGTTAAAATTAAAGTTGTGAAATAATATTTTATTTTTCGAATGACCTTAAAGGGACTGAAACAAAGGGCGCGTCAATTACTTGAATGTGGTGCACAGGGTGGGTTAAAAAAAAGATCAGAAATGTGCAGAAATATGGATGAGCTACGTCGGATAAGTTTGTGCGTGAGTCATCTCTTGTTTTGATTTTTCATCTCGGATTTATTGGGATATTTTAAATTCGGTGTTTTAAAATTTAAGATAAAGCAAAGAACGTTTCATTCACTCTATTTATCTCTCTCGCTTACACACACGCGCGCGCGCACACACACACACACACACACACACACACACAACAGGGGCGGATCCAGATCATTTTCATAAGGGAGTCATAATTATAAATAGCACAGTTATTTACAATATTGGATTTCTGTTTAAAGCCATTTAATAGTTTCTCATTCTTATTTGATCATATGTTATTTTTTTTAAACTGTGGTCATTCTCTCCAATTTTTTTAAAATCAGATAGATTTTATAAACTATTTAGAGTGACTCTCTGATAATTTTTTTTTTAAATTGTTCACTCTAGAAGCTATGAGTAGTCTTTGGCTTTTTTTTAAAAAAATAGATTCTTTTATAAGCCATTTAAAGTGTACCCCGCTTAGACATTTTTGAAATTTGGATTCCCCTCGAAGCTATTTAGAGTGATCCTCAGCTTAAAATTTTTTACTATAGTTATATACCCCTACCCGCCTCGGTGGCGTAGTTGGCTAACGCGCTAGTCGTGTTGAGCTCGTCTGCCGAGGACGGGGAGATCGAGGTTCGAATCTCGGTCGGGTGAACTGGGGTGGTTTTTCCTAAATGGTTTTCCACTCTCCCTCCACACAAATGCGGGTTCACTTCCTATAAATTCAACCTTCCCAATTCCTAACCCATTAGCGTAAATAGTACTTAAGGGTATAACCCGAACGGGTAGTAAGACGCGGTGCTAAATTTAAATTTTTAGATACCTCTAGAAGATAATTGGTCTTCCAACGACAAAATTTTGAAAATTGAATTATTTCAGAAACAAGGCTATTTGGGGTGGTCCTCGCCTGAAAATTCTTCAAAATGACATGCATCTAGAGGTTATTTGGAGTTGTCCTCCACTAGACATTTATGAAATTTGGATGACCTTAGAAACTATTTAGAGCTTTCCTCCCCTGACTTTTTCTGCAAGTTAAAAGCGTCTAGTAGTTATTTGAAGCGGTCTTCTCCGAACAAATTTTTGACAATATCATGCATCTAGAAGTCATTTGGAGTTTGATTTAAGGCCATCTTTCAGCTTCATATTTGTTATCAGAGGATTTTAAATATATCAAGGGGGGAATTTATTCCGGGGAGGGGGAATTTATTTTCAGGGGGGCATAGCCCCCCACAGTTCCACCTCTCCTGCTGTCCACACATACTCTATATTCGGTATTCGTGGATGAACTGCTCTCAGGCGATTATTAGTCTTCTTTGATGTGTGATAGTCTACCGTCTCAATGCGGAGCAATGTTCGTTACTCGCTATGCAGGACAAATATTCCTACATGAAAACGAATATTTTTTCCACACTTGGGTGGGTTATATCGAAAATTGAATAAACGTGGACGAATAACGCACGTGTGTACCCGGCTTAAGAGGTATCTGCACGTAAAAAGATTTTTAAAAATGTATAATTTATCTGTGTTGTATTTTATTTCTAAAATTTGATATTTCATTGTTTTTTGTATTAATTGTATAACATTCACAGGGGGGTCAACTGACCCTTTGACACCCCCCCCTGAATCCACGCCTGTACACACACACACACAAAGATGAATACAACTAATTCTTTTTTTGGTCGTGTAAGAAGGAGGGGAAAAAAACTGATTAGATTTGTAGCAAAAGAGCTAACGCATTCAGATAATTGTTTTATTTCTACTGACATCGCGGTACAAGAATGTGACAAGGACAAAAAAAACTCAGGTTGTGGAGAGAAACACAAGCGGCAGACCTTTGAAAAAAAAACCCACCCCATCCCCCCCAAAAGAGAAAAATAAAATAACATTTAAAAAAAATATAGAACTAAAATCGTTAAGATTCGAAGTTAATTTGATTTGGGAAAAGCACATAAAAAGTACAAACAAAAAGTCAAAACTTAATAAAATATATACATCACCCCATCTTACTAGCCGTTTGTGTTGTACGCCTACGTATTAATTACGCTAATATGTTTAAGGATAAGTAAGATTTAATTTAGATAATGTGTACCCGTATTTGAGTGGAGTGAATGCTGAAAACTATTGAGAAAAAAACCACCCTTGCAGTTACGAGACCAAGCGACCACAAAAGCGCGGGTGTCAAATCTTTAATTGAATC
The DNA here is from genome assembly GCA_033556935.1 of Timema podura. Taxonomy (NCBI): domain Eukaryota; kingdom Metazoa; phylum Arthropoda; class Insecta; order Phasmatodea; family Timematidae; genus Timema; species Timema podura. The sequence goes on from JAVRXN010000009.1 coordinate 91,251,134, forward strand.
AAATATTGATCTGTGAAAGCAGGAGGGGATTGGTGATGAGGGGAACAGGGGGCAGAGAGTAATGAATATTCCAAAGAGGAATAAAACTCGTGATCATTTCGTTGTGGACTTTTTCTTTTCATCAAAATAAATCGTTGTTGTTGCGACTGTCTCGTGAGTGTGTGTGTGTGTGTGTGAACTTCTCTTTGGGTGGTTCTCACCTTATTTCACAGAGTTAATTGTAAAGTTACGCCCTGAATACCGGCAATGTGAGAGCTTGATCGGGAATAAATCATTCTTCGCCACCTCTTCCACTTTTATCCTTCCCGCGTTCAGTGGTTCTAGTATTGAAAGCTAGAAGGCATATAAAAACAATTTTTTTATATATCTGTGTCAGCGACATTTCCCCCCCCCCCCCCCCCCCCCCATTCTTTTTAAAAATAAAAATGAATTACAGAAATAATAATTAATTATAAGATTTAAAATAAAAACGTACTTCTTTTTAATCATAATTTTTAGAGGTTAAGCTTAAGACTTCTTAACACAAACAGTTTTTTTAAGGAGCATTTTTTTTTCATGTCACTTACACTACTCTTACCCGCCATCGTGAGGCATTGTTGTCTAGTCGCTCTGGTTCGCCATTGTTGTGCAACAATAACAACAAGATGGCCCCCGGTGTGTGGTCTTTTTAGGTAAACTAGCATTCATCGTTTGGACCACTGAATTTCACACCTTTTTACTTCAGGACCAACAAACTCGAGATTAAAGAAGAGGTGGTATTTTTTTGTTTTTTTTTTAAAAAAGAGTGAGGTTCAAAGTTCTCAATCATTGTGCTGTTGGATAATAGGTTTGTTATTTACACCTATTCATTTTGTGAGGAATTGGAAAAGTGTGCAGACTTTAGAGTTTAAAAAAAATACATCACGATTTTAAGATTATATAACAGTTTCAAATTAAAACAATTTTACTCGAATCAGTGGGCACTAGGAAGAAAGTATCTAACATGGTTTACTGGTGATATAGAGCTCCAGGTTCGAGATCTTACTGGGTATACATGATTTACCAATCTCTACTTCCAAGCAAATGTGGCTATATCTCCAATAAACCCTACCTACCTTATCTTTAATCCATTTGAGTAGATATGCGGATATAATGAATGGGCTATAAGACACAATTCAAATGAAAAATTTCCCAAATTTCAAAGGAAGTTAAAGCCGTATTTTGTGATATTAATTAAATAAATTATCAACTCCAATATTTTGCAAATATCACATTCCAGATTCAAGGTGGGAGTGTAGGGAACAAGTCCTAAGGATAGTATTTTGGCAGTTTTTATATCAAAACTCTTTTTTTGTCAAAACAAATCAAATATTTCTCCAGTAGAAATATAGAGTTTAATTTTCTTCAGATGGTGATATCAACAGTTGTTGAATATCTGTCAAGGGTGTCCTGGAATTTATTGACAATTTTTCTCTTAATTTAAAAAGTTTCTCATTTAATGGCTCTATGCTCATGAGAGATATTCAACCACTGTTGATATCACCATGTGAATAAAGTTAAACTCTATTTTTTATAGTGGAGCAATATTTGATTTATTTTGTCCAAACATATATATTTTGCTATAAATACTGCATAAACATTGCCCTTGACTTGCATTTCCTACACTCCCACCTTGACGAGTGATATCACAGATGAAACCCAGGTATAAAATCAAGACAGGCCCGATAGAGTTATCTATACTATCAATTTTTACTAACAATGTTATACGTGTATTTTCTAAGCCAAATGACCTAACCGACCAAGTTAACTAGCTGTTAATTCATTATCATAAGTAGACTCAATTTTGAAAATAAAATGTTTTCAGCCACACTAGGAATTGAACCCTGAACCCCTATCTCAGTAATACATAAGCGTTAAGGTGTCAGGCTTTTATTACAAAATATCACCGTATCTTTTTATCTGTTCGTTCTTGCGCATACCTTAATTACTATGCTAACCGCTTCTGTGGCCGCGTGGTCTAACGCACTACTCTCGTGTTGGACTAGACTGGTAAAGACGGGGAAATAGGGGTTCGATCCCAGCCGGTTGCACTGAGGGGGTTTTCCGTAAAGGTATTTCCACTTTCCCTCCACGCAAATGTGAGTGCACTTTCTCTAAATTAAGCCTTCCTAATTCCTAACCAATAGTGTAATTATTACATAGGCGTATGACCTGAACAGGTAGTAAGACGCTGTGCTAAAATAAAATAAAAAATGATATGCTAATGTAATAGGATGAGGATGGTTGGACCTGACTGGGATATGAATCCCGATCCCCCATCATCGAGAGTAGTCTCAACATTTCTTGAATATTTAACACAAGCGCTACGTAATTTGACCATAAATCTTTTCTTCTTTTAAAAAAGTTTCTTGTCAAATTCTTTGAAGCCCATGAGAGATTATTAACAATAAATGGTACGGAACTCCGCATGGACTTTCTCGCTCTATTGTTTAAAAATGTAGACATTTATTAAAAGCTCGTAATATATATGAAACGAAATAATAAGCAAACCCAAGAATAAATTGCACTTTACTTACGTAAAACTCTTTTTTAGTCTCGGTTTTAAATTTTATAATTTTAATTTTTAAAGAATGAATGTCCTCATTATAAATTTTGATAAATGAAAAAAGTAAATATTGATTATTGAGTCTAAAATGAAGGAGATCGAGCATTGTTGTACAAACATTTCTCCTAAAAGGTTAAAGGAAGAATAACAAACTTTTTGAGATACTTACTTATATTTAATTATACTAAGGCATTACATAATTATTGCGCTAAAAATTAAGTAGTATCTCTTTACAACTAAAGCTTACAAAATTGTATTAATATATTTGCCAATATCTCAGAAACTGTTGGTTTTATAAGAATTTATTTCATATAAAAGATTTTTATTTTTAATAGTACTACAATTTTGCAATGATAAATTATTTAGGATCTCAAATAGCTGCGGAGATACGTAAATTTCAGCTTCTGTAAAGTATCCTAAAAGTCATTTCATGGTAAAATGAAAATAGCCAGACTATTTATAATCTTAATCAACGCCTAGATACGAATTTTAATCAAAATCGTTTAAGCCGATTTGGAGAAAATCGATTTTTTCTCTTTTTCGCTTTTTATTTAACTATCTTTATTTTGGGGTTAAAAAGACACACAGACAGATGGCATTGAAAAAACCACTTTTTGGGATTTGGGGGGTCATGAGACGTCGACATCATAACATTTCGGGTTAGATTATTTTTACGGTCGCGATAGTTTACCGTTAGTGTTCGAAAAGTTAAAAAATATAAACATTTGCGTATAGATTTAAAGTTATTGGTTTTCTAAAAATATGTTTCTTATATAACATTTGTATTATAAATAGATCTAAATATTTTAATAAGTTATTTCATATCTCAAATAGTTTCGGAGATATGATAACTACCGTTAATTTTGGGTTAGATATCCAATTCAAAAAATTTCTCGGGGCAGCCCTATGAAAACCCAAGATACCGAGTTTTAGCCCTCTCGGTAAAATAGTTTAGGCTCTAGTCGGAGGTATAGACAACGACAGACAGACAGAGATATGGAAATTCAAAAACTACTTTTTCTGATTGGGGTGTGGGGGGCTCATGAAACGTCGAAATTCATCAAAATCTTGAGCTCGATTTTTTTGATGATCACAATACTTTCTCTACCTGTAAGATAGCGAGAAAGTAAAAATGAAAAACTGAATAAAAATATACGGACCTTGACTCGAGTTTTCTTCCATTACACCTTAATTATTTCGATTAAAAAAAAAATCTAAGGTCCTACAAACAAACTTATAGGTAAACATTTGCATAGCAAGAAAATAAAAGTAGAAATATTCTTCCAGCTTATGAAAGGCTTGGAATATATGATTGGTCATTGATTAATGGATTGTCCGATTCCCCTTCGCGTAAAATCGTCAGGTGCATGAACTCGGAAAAAAGTTTTTGTCCGCTTTGACAAATGAGTTGTGTTTGTATTTGGTGACGTCATGTTGGTATTAACATAGAAAGGACGAGGGGGTGAGGGGTCGTAAAAAATAGTCACCCAGTGAACTTACTACACCGTCAAAATGGACGTGCCAGTGACCGGATGGTCTCAGGCGTTAGATTCGCATTTCTGTTGGTCGTCGTTGACCGGAGAGGTCAGTATTTCAGTCCCGGATGGACATTTTGACCAGTCCAACAGCTTAGCTCAGTCTATAGTGGGTCTACCTATTTAGCTAAACGTCCCAGCATGGCCAAAAAATGTGTTATTAGTGAAATGTTGGTTTCCCCTTTCACAGTGAATGCATTAACGACAGGGGGATTGATGTTGTGTCTATTCTAGATTTAAGTTAGTTTATAAGTCGTGTACTGATATATTCAGTCGGTTCATAAAGTGAACGTTCTTTATATTTTTAGCACCCCTTCTTACTATCTGTTCAATCAATACGCATATTATGTACGAATTACGCTAGTTTGTTAGGGATGAGGAAGGTTTAATTTAGAGGAAGCGTACTCAAATTTGCCTGGAGGGAGAGTGGAGAAACATTTAGGATAAGCCACCCTCAGTACACCCAACCTGGATTCAAACCCCTATCTTCCTGTCCTAGCAGTCTAATCTATTGCGACAGTTACACCTTATACCATTTGGCCATTGAAGCAGGTAAGTGCACGTTAAATACCTCAAATAAGAAAAAAAAAAATTTTTTTTTAAATATGAGCTTTCACAGGGATTTTTCACATCCTTTCTCCATGTTATTTGCACTGCACATTTTTTGAGCTATAAAATACCTTCATCATATCTAACATACTTGAATCATCATATATAACACACTTGTACCATCATCATATCTAACATACTTGTATCATCATATTTAACACACTTGTATCATCATATCTAAACACATTTGTATCATCATATCTAAACACACTTGTATCATCATATCTAACATACTTGTATCATCATATATAACACACTTGTATCATCATATCTAACATACTTGTATCATCATATATAACACACTTGTATCTCATCATATCTAACACACTTGTATCATCATATCTAACACACTTGTATCTCATATCTAACACATTTGTATCATCATATCTAACAACACTTGTATCATCATATCTAACATACTTGTATCATTCATATCTAACACACTTGTATAATCATATCTAACACACTTGTATCATCATATCTAACACACTTGTATCATCATATCTAACACACTTGTATCATCATATCTAACATACTTGTATCATCATATCTAACACACTTGTATCATCATATCTAACATACTTGTATCATCATATATAACACACTTGTATCATATCATACCTAACATACTTGTATCATCATATCTAACACACTTGTATCATCATATCTAACATACTTGTATCATCATATCTAACACACTTGTATCATCATATCTAACATACTTGTATCATCATATATAACACACTTGTATCATCATCATATCTAACATACTTGTATCATCATATCTAACACACTTGTATCATCATATCTAACATACTTGTATCATCATATCTAACACATTGTATCATCATATCTAACATACTTGTATCATCATATATAACACACTTGTATCATCATCATATCTAACATACTTGTATCATCATATCTAACACACTTGTATCATCATATCTAACATACTTGTATCATCATATATAACACACTTGTATCATCATCATATCTAACACACTTGTATCATCATATCTAACACATTTGTATCATCATATCTAACACACTTGTATCATCATATCTAACATACTTGTATCATCATATATAACACAATTGTATCATCATCATATCTAACATACTTGTATCATCATATCTAACACACTTGTATCATCATATCTAACATACTTGTATCATCATATCTAACACACTTGTATCATCATATTTAACACACTTGTATCATCATTATATCTAAAATACTTGTATCATCATATATAACACACTTGTATCATCATCATATCTAACATACTTGTATCATCATATCTAACACACTTGTATCATCATATCTAACATACTTGTATCATCATATCTAACACACTTGTATCATCATATCTAACATACTTGTATCATCATATCTAACACACTTGTACCATCATATTTAACACACTTGTATCATCATATCTAACACACTTGTATCATCATATTTAACATACTTGTATCATCATATCTAACATACTTGTATCATCATATCTAACACACTTGTATCATCATATCTAACACACTTGTATCATCATATCTAACATACTTGTATCATCATATATAACACACTTGTATCATATCATATCTAACACACTTGTATCATCATATCTAACACATTTGTATCATCATATCTAACACACTTGTATCATCATATCTAACATACTTGTATCATCATATATAACACACTTGTATCATCATCATATCTAATATACTTGTATCATCATATCTAACACAGTTGTATCGTCATATCTAACATACTTGTATCATCATATCTAACACACTTGTATCATCATATTTAACACACTTGTATCATCATCATATCTAACACACTTGTATCATCATATCTAACACACTTGTATCATCATATATAACACACTTGTATCATCATATCTAACATACTTGTATCATCATATCTAACACACTTGTATCATCATATCTAACATACTTGTATCATCATATCTAACACACTTGTATCATCATCATATCTAACACACTTGTATCATCATATCTAACACACTTGTATCATCATATATAACACACTTGTATCATCATCATATCTAACATACTTGTACCATCATATCTAACACACTTGTATCATCATATCTAACACACTTGTATCATCATATTTAACACACTTGTATCATCATATCTAACACACTTGTACCATCATATCTAACACACTTGTATCAATCAGACCGTTTATACCCAAGTAGCAAAAAATCGACCCAAGTGGGAAAAAACCCGACAACGAAAGAAAACAAGTAGCCTATACCCTGATTTTGGTTGGAAGAACAGTTTAGAAAATTAAAACATGTCTTTGAGGCAAACATTGATAATATTTGTGTTATTTAATCGGTATGGATCAAAAGTGACAGTTGCAGATCATATAACTTAATATATGATTATATTAAAATGGTTTTGGTGACGTTAATAACTAACGACTACTGTTCTTCCTACCAAAATCATACCAGATATATAGTTATGAAACCATTAAAAAATATTTTTTTATCACCGCGTCTTAATACCTGTAATGTTTTGTTATGAACCTCTTTTTAATATTCTCGAGATTTTTTAAATTTTTTTTACTTAGTCAAAGGTGTAATTTTACCTTTAGAACAACCAGACTTTTTTTTATATATTTCAAAATTGTGGTCAACATTATAATATATGTATTGGTCATAAGAATTTTTAAAAATATTAAATAAATATCTAAAATATTTAATGAAGAAAAAATCATCTAAAATAAGGGCCTACTTTAAAAATATTTAAAAATAAACACGCCTTGAATATATTATGAAACTAATAATAATAATAATAATAATGATTTCAAAATAAACTTAAAAAATTTCCGCCCTAGTTTTACACTGTATTTATTTTAATTGATATAAAATGTTTAAAACATATATTTTTATATTGTCAAAAATAAGAAGTCATTAATTCAGTACAACGTACGTAATTTTGTATGCGAAAAAACGAAACTTTTTTTCTGGTGCTATTTATATTCATAAAACTAGACATATGGTCAGTATTAAATAGTTCATAAAGGAACCACAGAAAGATTACACCTACTAATATTTTTGACTGGTGTAGTCTACGTTTATTATGATAAAAAATTTGTAGGCCTATTATTAACATATAGTGATTTTCACCTCAAGCAAAATACTGTTGAGAACACAACAAACATAAACCAAAAATTGTCTTTATTCCTAAAAGAGTGTCATTAAAAAGACTATAAAAGAAATGCAGCTAAAGTCAACAGTTTAATCAAAAGTCCTTGCGCCATCGCTTTGAGGTAGAATTAATACATTGTTTCATAGACTGTATAAAAAAAATGTTAGACACGAACATCTTGCAAGTAAAGGCACGCAATACCATCCCGAACTATAAGTACACTCACATACCAAACACATTAGTGCAAAATACGCGAATAATCAGGGACCCGCTTCAGTGGTCAAATGGTCACTCTTGTGTTAGACTGACCTGATGAAGGTGGTGAGATCGAGGTTCAAGTCCCGGTCAGATCTACTGACGGTGGTTTTCCTTAAATGCCTTTCCGCTTTTACTTCACGAAAATGCGAATACACTTCCTCTAAAATTCAACCTTATTCATCCCTAAAACACAAGCGTAATTATCATAAGAGATAATAATAATAATAATAATACCCGCCTTGGTGGCGTAGTTGGCTAACGCACTAGTCGTGTTGAGCTCGACCGCCGAGGACGGGGAGATCGAGGTTCGAATCTCGGTCGGGTGAACGTTTTTTTTCTAAATGGTTTTCCACTCTTCCTCCACGCAAATGCGGGTTCACTTCCTCTAAATTCAACCCTCCCAATTCCTAATCCATTAGCGTAATTAGTACTTAAGCGTATAACCCGAACGGGTAGTAAGACGCGGTGCTAAATATTATATAATAATAGTAATAGTAATTTATTTTCTTGTTCAGTCCTGACCTAGAGAGTTCGGGATACTAATAAAATTGGCCTGCTCTATCCTGTGTCCTTAAATTAGTGTTACGCACTACGGTGGCCGCATGGTCTAAGCCGATAGTCTCACAATAGACTAAACTGCCAATGACGAGGAGAGCTAGGTCCGAAACCCGGTCAAATGTGCTGAGGATGGTTTTTCAGAACGGTTTTCCACTCTACCTCCACGCAAATACGGGTACACTTCCTCTAAATATAACCTTTCTCGTCCCTAAAACCATTATCGGAATTAGTAGGCCTACATAAGCGTATAATCCGAACGGGCAGTAAGACGCGGTGCTAAACAAAATTAGTGTTAGTTTAAGTGGATAGCGAAAACTTGCAGTGAGACACATAGATTTGATGGTAATTATTGCATACCCCTAACACTTCACTAAGGTTCGTCAAAGGTGTGCTCTATTCCTACTCAAAGCATTCTTACGGATTTGCGTCAGTAAAAAGGAACTCAGCTGCTCAAATATTTCTTGCAGCCCTCATATAATTTTATATTCTGAAAGAACAATCTAATATATTTATATAAAACATTTATTCGATTTAACTTTCCCTTGATGTCAAAAAAAAAAGCAAAAGAAATTGGTTTGGATTCGTCTATTATCAGATTAGAGCTATATTGAAATTAATTACTAATATCATAGCCGATTAATTGATATAAACCTATTTTTAAACAATTGTTTTACCATAATCTTTGGGTAATCTTATATATCAAAGAGAGTATCTTGTACTTTTATTGAAAGCTAATCATTTCAAAGATATCTATATTTTTGGACATTTTTTCTATCGGTTGGCAACAAAAAAAAAAGTAGTTTTTTATCAAGCTATAAATTTGTTTCAAAAAATTTTGATTTGATTGAACTATACCTTTTATGTAAAAATTATTTCCGTCAAAATTATTTTTGGTTGTCGGTTGAATCTTGAATAAATCCGGTTTCTTGTCACGATATAAATCCCGTATACAAATAGTGTGGCAACAAAAATCGAGTTTTATATAAATTTAGCTATATTAATACCCGCTTTGGTGGCTGCATGATCTAAGGCGCTACCATCAAAAATAGACTAGATTGCCGATGATGGGGAGATTGTATTTCCATCCTGGTCGAGTGTACTGAGGGTGGCTTTCCCTAAATAGTTTACCACTTTCTCTACGCGTATGTGGGTACACTTTCTCTAAATTCAACCTTCCTAATCCCTGACCCATCAGCGTAATTATTACATAAACGTACAACCCACACTGGTCCTAAGACAAAAAAGGAAAAGCTATCATAATATTAAAGTTTTGTGCACACTCTGTTTCGCCAAGTAGGCTACCTAACCAAATTAAAATTTCACGCGTATATTTTAATTTCTCCAAATAACAAACCCTATATCGGGTCCTAAATTACATACGACATGAAAGGGTTGAACCAAGGTCTTCCTATACCTGGAAGACCACCATTTTAACAGCTTGGCCTCGACCGTCCTTAGTACACCCAAATAAACATCGCCTACATCGCCTTCTGTTTCATCTCGTCTGTTTATTAGTGGGAAGATACATTGTTTTACCATGGACACCTGAAGGGGTAATGTCCAATTACCTGGGTGTAAGTGGTAGGTAATTGCTGCTCCCCAATGTATGGCGTAAAGGGGACGGGGGGGGGGGGGGGTAATAAACACTCCATGCAGTGAAACCTATGTGTTACAGGTGTGGTAATATTTATTACAGATGAATTTAGTACTCGATGTTCCCTATTTATCGTGTAATTTATGTTTTAGTTGGGTTATTTTTCTCTTTCTCCAGAGACGAGACCAATCTATGAGTGTTTGAATAAGTTCTGGTCTAAGTTAGGTCTACTATAGGCTACACCTATTAGTAGGCTGCTATTGCACTTCCTTAACGAGTCTTTTAAAATTACTCCCAGAATGAGAAATGTAGAGTTAATAAATCTATCCTAAACACAATTGCTATTAACGACTTTATATTTAAAAAAAAGAATTGGGGTGGTGGATATTACGAGGGTCGTTTGAGAAAATGAAACCGCATTATAATTTAAGAGGGGAAGGTAAAACCACAGTAGAAGACCTAACCCAGTGTCTGTGGTATATAGTCTATTCGAAACTCATCATAGTCATAATATAAATTCTAGCTTTCGATCCAGACGCCTCAGACCACGTGACCTCCAGTCCAGCTTTAATAACAATTAGCTCCGATGTTTAATATCCCTCGACGATGTTAAGTTAGTGTCAATAAGTCTGATTGTCATAAAACGAACCTCATCTGACGTTTAAAAGCGTCACTAAAGGCCGCACCCGCCTCGGTGGCGTAGTTGGCTAACGCGCCAGTCGTGTTGAGCCAGACCACCATGGACGGGGAGATCGAGGTTCGAATCTCGGTCGGGTGAACTGGGGGTGGTTTTTCCTAAATGGTTTTCCGCTCTCCCTCCACGCAAATGCGGGTTCACTTCCTCTAAATTCAACCTTCCCAATTCCTAATACATTAGTGTAATTAGTACTTAAGCGTATAACCCGAACGGGTAGTAAGACGCGGTGCTAAGTAAAAAAAAAACTAAAGGCCGCATTATACGTAGAAAACTGCAGCGCTGCGTTCTGACAGACCTAGGGTCCTATCACACACACGCTGCTTTATAAGGAATGATCATCTTGCCCCTCAGTGGAGGGGGAGGTTTTTTTTTAAAATAGTTATTTCCTCTAGCAGGTTTGTAATGAGTTCATTTAATTAGTTACCGATCCTCTTATTGTGTATTTGTCAACTAAATGATTTGAAATAACTTGTTAAATGGGAAACGCGTGTTTGTTGCGTTTTGATTTGTTTCACGACACAGCACAATATTTTGAAAACGTGCAGATTGATATCAATCTTAAAGATCCATTTATCCTGAAGAAAATAAAATATGTCGGTAATCAGCCGCTTCTAGTTTGTGTAGCAATGCATCATGGGTCTACATACAGCGTGTGAATTTCTGCACCGCTCGAGCAGATTCTGCTCTTTGTTTTCGGTGAATGCTATGAATCAGGCCTTATACAGGGTGGGGTGGAAACAATTGGACGATCTTTTCTGAGGAAAGTAATAGAGAGCGTTCTGAGGTCTTCATGACGTCCGGTGACATTATCTTCAAAAAGTGAGAAAGTGTAGTATGTAGTTAGTTAATATTTAGTTATCAATTAAAGAGTTAATTTTCAAGTTACTAATCGTCTAATTGTGTCGACTCAACTTGTAGTAGCGAAATATAGTTTGTAATAACGGTGTATCTCATAAGGGTAGACCGTCACCCAACGCAACGTTTTTATTTGTTTCTTCAGACACTAAACAGGACCAGTTGACAAATTGCAGGGTCTCAAAACGGAACACTAAAGTATCGTAACAAAAAGACACCCCCCTCCCCCAATCCACTCCACCGAGGTAATAGGTCTATTGAGCTGTAAGGAGGCCGCTGGGAGGTAAAGGGGGTGATAAAAATACTTCTTCGAGTCACACACTACGTACCTTCTTTTTTTTATCGATCATTTATGTAATTTAAATCGATTTACTTCCAACTTTAAGAAGAAATAAAAAGGGTCATATTAGTTTTTGGTTTATTTCAAAATCGCATTGAGCAGAATTGAACCCTTAGCAATGGTTGCATGGTCATTGATCTAACGAACCATTCTCATCAATTTCTGGTGACGGGGAGATCAGGGTTTGAGTCCCAGTTAGCTGAACTGAGGGTGTTTTTTCCTACTATAATATCCCACTTTCTCTCCATGTGAATGCGAGTACTTTTTTTCCTCTGAAATGTTACCTTAGTCATCCATATTATAGTGGCATGATTGATGTATGGGTACCGCTTCAATGGCCGCATGGTCTAACGCGCTACTCTCGAAGTAGGCTAGACTGCCGATGAAGGAGAAATCGAGGTTCAAATCTTTATGATGTGTACTGAGGGTGGTTTTTCCAAAATGGTTTTCCATTCTACCTCCACGCACCCGCCTCGGTGGCGTAGTTTGCAAACGCGCTAGTCGTGTTGAGCTCGGATGACAAGGACGAGGAGATCGAGGTTCGAATCTCGGTCGGTTGAACTGGAGGTGGTTTTTCCTAAATGGTTTTCCACTTTTTCTCCACGCAAATGCGGGTTCACTTCCTCTAAATTCATCCTTCCCAATTCCTAATCCATTTGCGTAATTAGTACTTAAGCGTATAACCCGAACGGATAGTAAGACGCGGTGCTAAATAATAATAATAATAATACCTCCACGCAAATGCGAGTATAACTCCACTAAATTGAACCTTTCTCATCCCTAGTTCACTATCGTAATTAGTAAGTTGCATATCCGTATAACCTAAACAAATAGCAGCCGTGGTGCTTGAAAAAAATTAAGATTTTGTTCATAAGTTCATTAAGACAGGCCTAAGCATTCAGTCCCCCCAGATGTTAATTCATCGCTGTGAAAGGTTAAAGCCACAATTCACCAATAATAACTTTTTCAGCCATGCCGGGAATCGAACCCGGGACCCTTAGCTCAGTAGACAGATAGGCTACCGACTGAGCTAAGATGTCGGATTAGCTGTAATTATAATAACATTCTTTTTTTTTTTTTAATAATGTTGATCATGAATTTAAAAGGATTTATTTCTACCCCTCATATTTTTCCTCGCTTATTTTCGACCTACCCCTATACTCCCGCGGCCCACCGGTTGAAAAACGTCACCTTTAGACCATTCGACCACCGAAGCGAGTTTGGCAAATAGTTGAAAGTGTGTTAAGTTCCCGCCTGAGGCCACGCCAAGTTTTATTATCATCCCTCCGTAATGTCAAATAGACCTTGGCCATAAGCCATAAATTAGGACCGACAAAAGGGTTGGAAGCGAGAGGTCTAATGGGGCGTGTGACAGCTAGTATTGTGTATGGGACCATTTAGAAAATGTAGCTTGTAGACTAGTATTGGATGTGGGATTGTTCCATATTGCGAAGAGAAGGTGGGGGGTGACAGGGCACAACTAAACAGTTCGTTACTTTGCCATGGAAAGGGGGGGGGACAGCGTCATATTTTGTCGATCGTTCAGTTATCTAGATCACAATAGATTATATTGTTATGTAGATTCGAGTGTCGAAATAGATACAAGCGTTGCATAATGCAGCCTATGAACAATGGAATGATGTTGCAATATGTAGGTCTAGATTAGGAATTGCATAACTTTTCCGACCAGTGTGCCACTTAAAATGGGGATATAGGGGACGCAATAAAAGGTCAATGTTTTTTGCAGTGTATATAACAACACTTTGTTTTTGTCAAAATAAATCAAATTTTCAGTAGAAGCATACACTTAGTTTTCTTCACACGTTGATATCAACAGTTGTTGAATATCTGTCAAGGGTGTCCTGGAATTTAAAAAAAACTTTTTTTCTTCATTTAAAACATTTCTCATCTAATTACGCTATGCTCATGACATATATTCAACAAATGTTGATATCACCATGTGAGTTAAATTAAATTCTATGTTTCTACCGGAAAAAACATTTGATTTATTTTGACCAAAAAAATGTTTTTTTCTAAAAAAAACTGCAAATACACTGATCTTTTCTCGCCTCCCCTAACTGAATTTTGAACTTGATAATGTGCGTCTGTTATACCACGGGTCTTTTTGTTTATCACCGTGTCTTTGAAAGGTAAATTTTATTCAGATTGTTTCGCTAAAAATATTAATATCTTAAAAAATAAGATTCTGACATAGAAATCGACCAAAAAAATTACTGACTTTTTAAAGAAGTGAATGATTAGATTTGTTAAATATTGTATGGTGACTTATTGTATTGTTTTACGTGAAAATGAAAGAATTTTTTAAAAATTGTGTTTGTACATAACGTATATATTATTATTATTATTATTATTATTATTATTATTATTAGCACCGCGTCTTACTACCCGTTCGGGTTATACGCACTTACGCTAATGAGTAATGGTAGGGTGATTGTGAGATGAAATGGAGGACCTACAGTTTAACGTGGAATCCGAACCACGGTGGAGGCCTGGCATTCCTCACATTCACAAGTTGTGATTAATACACATCTTGTCAGAGGTGAAGGAAGGGTTTGGCAATCAGATAAATCTGTGCCGGGACCGAGGATTGAACCCCGGACCCCTAGCACAGAAGTCTGACACCTTACCCCTAGACCACCAGGTCACCCAACGTATATATTGAACTTTATTAGATTCATAAGCTACTTTACCTGTAACTTGGTTGTATTTGCGCTTGCTATGCTTATCGTGGTCGGTAGTTTAATATTAAAAGAGTTTTTAGTCTATTAAATAATTGGTATTTTAGAAAATACACGAGTCATAGGTTATAGCGCGGTTTTTTTTTTCGTAGGGTAGGTATGAGGAAAGAAGCATTTTAGAGGTAATCTACCCGCAATTTTAAAAGGAGAGTGGGAAACCATTTAGGAGAAACCACCCTCAGTAGACACAACCAGGACATGAACTTCGACCTCCCCGTCATCCACAGGCCACACGAGAGTGACGACCTAGAGCATTCGACCACTGACGCGGGTGCGGTTGTATTATAACCCGGATTGAATCCCTACCCTGCAAACCCACGTTATAACCACAGATCAGGTTACTAGTATCGTATGATTTTGGTAGTAATAACAGTAGAAGTTAGTTACTAAAGTTCCTAAAACCATTTCAATATATTCATGCATCAAGTCATGTTATCTTCAGTTGTCAATTTTAATAGTTTTTATCAATACCTATAGAAAAACTCAAATAACATAGTAAAATGTTATCAATGTTGGTTACAAAGAAATATGTTTGAATTTTCTCTACTGTTCTTCTAACCAAAAGCAGGGTAGATATTTTCTGACACATACAAATAAATGGTAGTTTTATTGTTATAAGGAATAAAACCATTACTACTTTAAAAATCATAAAAAGACCTGCATTATTTTGAATACGTTTAAACAATTTTTTAACACTTTTAAGGTAGGCCTATATATTTTGAACAAAATGGTTACAGCCATTTTAAAAATAATTATATTTAAAAAAATAAGTCGGATAGTAAACTAACCTAAAAAATATTTGAGTATAACTAAAAATCTTATTTTATAATGTAAAACACAATCATTAGAGCTATTTAAAAAAAAATAGAAATTCCGAAAACTCGTTATCAGTAAACAATCCTTAGCTTTAAAGATATAATCAAATTGACTATTTAGCCTCGCCAAATATTAGGTGTAGGCCTAAATGAAATCAATTAAACTGTTTTGGTACGTATTTTCAGGTACAGGCAGACAAACATGATGATAGGCTTGATTTTTTTGAGTTTGGTGGAAAATAGTACGTCAAAATACATCATAATCTCGCAGTAGAAAGTATTTACGATTACAATACTCTTTCTATATGACAGAATAAATATATACGTAGCACCTGCTTCGGTGGCAGCATGATATAAGGCTTCACTCTCATTTTAGACTAAACTGCCGCGATTACTGAATCGGGGTTCGAATCCTAGTCGGGTGTACTGAGGATAAATTTTCCAAAAGGGTTTTCCCCTTTCACTCCAAGCAAATGAGAGTACACTTCCTCTAAGTTCAACATTCATCATCCCTAACTCATTAGAGTAATTAGTACACATGCGTATAAACTGAAATGATAATAAGACGTGGTGCTATAAAAAAAAATAGAGGCCTCGCCGCCGAGTATATAGGCAATACATCTTACGGAACTGCCGTGCGGGACTACTTAAACTTTCCCCTGAAAGTTGGAACACTTATCACTATAGTTTCTAAGCTTGATTCACAAAAGCTGAAATTATTTCAAGTAGTGTCGAGCGGACAACGCGGATTAAGGGTAACTCTTGAGAGTGGGAGGTGACCACGCTTCTGCTATGCTTTTGTTTTTCGGCGATCGTGTAAATTCACAGCATGGGGCTATTGTATATACGGAGAGGACATCCCTATGCTGTAGCGTTGCGATAAAGTGAAGCCAGCCACGCCCCCCTCACGGAGAGACGGATCCAGCCGTTGTATGGCATGGTATGGCAACCGGCCGCCGGTTTAACATGGGAAGCATAGGGGAAAAAGTGACGTGCGCTCACTTGAATTAGAACACAACAAGATTGAGACCTTTTAGATGCTTTATGTAAGTAGAGTGTAAGTGTTGAATAAATTTTCGTTATTTTTATGTAAAAAACATAAATGATTACTTTGTATTTCGGGTAGTAACAAGCGTCTGAAAATGCAAACTAGCCGAAAATATAGATTGTTGTTGCTAATATTAATAAATTAGCTTACAATTACAGTATATTCAAGTTAAAATTTATATATAATCATTTTTTGAGTATTGTAGTCTTTTTTTAGTACACATTAGCTTTGTTGTAACCTACATAACTTTAATAAAATTGTGGGAATAGTAGCTGTTATGCATAGAATAATTCCGTTTGGGAGTCAAGGTCGGCTTCAGTTGTACGTCAAGATAGACCCTCCATATATAATAGCTCCATGATCCACAGTAGTTGACTGAAGCAAGCACTCATACAATTCTCACTTTTTTTAAAATGTCATAAGATTTTATCTTAACCTTTGCTTAGTTATTGAAGGCATGGTTTGACTATGAGGTTGAACAGGGTCGCCGTTGACAAGGCGGTAGGGGCTGGGATCTTAGGTGGGTTCATTGATAGGGTGGTTTACGACACGTAATTTACCACTGTAGCTTTACCTTTTCTCTCCTTAAAAATCAGCTTTTAATTTATTTGTCCTTTAATTATAAAATTAAGTCACTAATAAGCTTGATGACCCTAGAACATTTATTTTAGGTAAATAGTTAAAATAAATTGTAGTTACAAACTTATGTATGTACTTAGACTATGTAGGCCTACTACACCCCGTTTACCATGGAAGGTAAAAGTATTTCCTTGTTTAATTAAAGAAGAAATGTGGCCCTTTTACAAGCTACGCCATTGTACAGACGTGTAGGGTAAGCTTGTTACCTTTCAGGGTGAATTCAGTAGATATATATATATATATATATATATATATATATATATATATATATATATATATATATATATATATATATATATATATATATATGAATTTAAAATTTTCAAAAATCATTTATCAGTAAGCTAACATTTAAAAAAAATCATGCAAAATAAACGTATACAATGCTGTTTGTATAATTAAAAAGAAATTAAATTTGAACACAAAAAATAGGGACTTTTCTAAAAGGTTTAGAATTCAAAAAAATAAATTATCGGTACATTACCCTTAATTGGATAGCTAGAATTAAAATCATGATTTGGCCTTGAGATATGACCATATAAAATTTAAATATTAAGTTTTAACGAAATTTATACAACCGTATTTACTGTAGTCTAAGACAGAGACAGACATAATTTTAATACCCATTTTTTTTTAGTTTAAGGTGGGAACGTAGAGATGACGAAAAAAGCTAAGTGTTTTTGTAGTTTTTTAACGAATACTTTTTTGTTCAAAATAAATCAACTATTGCTCTAATGCAAAATAGAGTTAAATTTTCTTCACATGATGATATCAACATTTGTTGAATATCTGTCAAAGTTATCCTGGAATTTAATGAATTTTTCTCTTCATTTAAAAAGATTTTCATCCAATGCCGCTATGTTTGTGACAGATAATCAACAGCTGTTGATATCATTATGGGAAGAAAATTAAACTCTTAGGTTTATACTGGTGCAATATTTTAATTATGTTAGCAAAAAAAAAGTTTTGCTATAAAAACTGCATAAACACTGAGTTTGAATCTTGATCTCAAAATCGTTCACGATTACAAAAATGTATCTATATGATAAAGTAAAAACTCTTTAAACTTCGTAAATAGAACTATTAAATAGACACCCTTTGATAATCAGGAAATATATAGGACACCCACATCGCTGGGCACGTGGATAAAGGCACCAAACACGTCTTGTCTGGCTTGCCGGTGATGGGGAAGTTGGATTCTGAATATCAGAAGGATATACTGAAGTTTTAAATGATAAATAATTTTCCATTCTCTTTACAGGCAAATGTGTATGAAATTTCAGCAAATTCTAACTTTATCGTCCAGATCCCAAAATCTGTAGGTCTACTGCCCAGATAAGCAGTAAAATATGGAACCTATTTACTCAAGGCGTTAGTAAATCGAGATATTATTGCCACACTTACAAAAGTACGCCACCTGTCTCTATCTTGAGCTAGTTCTATCCAGTCCACCTCATTACAGCCTATTCCTATCTTGAGCTAGTTCTTTCCAGTCCAACTCATTACACCCTATCCCTATCTTGAGCTAATTCTATCCAGTCCACCTCATTGCATCCTAACCCTGTATTGAACTAGTTCTATCCTGTCCACCTCATTACACCCTATTCCTATCTTGAGCTAGTTCTATCCAGTCCACCTCATTGCATCCTAACCCTGTATTGAGCTAGTTCTATCCAGTCCACCTCATTACACCCTCTCTGGATATGGGCCACACAATAAAAAAGAAGAAGAAACATACCGATTTTTCTTTGGCGTGTTAGTTTATCTTTAAGTAAGTAGTTTATTTTTGTGTGCAAAGCAATCTTTCTAAGTACCTGAAGAAATAAAGTCAAACAATATTTTTTTTTTTAGGAAATAGCAAATAATTTTCTTTTTCCGCGTTTTTTGTCGTGGCAGGTAAAAAAAACTGGACACGAAACATGCATCCTTTCAAGCGACACTTCATGCAAACGCTATCATAATTATCATTATTATAACTACATGCGGTTAAAATCAGTTCTCCGCACGTGTGAGCCGCATCAAAAAACTAGGATCTATCAAATTCCTGGCTCCACGCTCTAACCACGTAATCTACGTGTGTTAACCCCCTCCCCCCACTGGATCCACCCCAGTGCATACATTTTAAGTTTTAAGACATTTAGGGAGTAAGACCTACAACACTTAAGACGGGAACGCGAGAAAAGTTCAGTGTTTTTGCAGTTTTTATAGCAACACTTTTTTGGGCCAAAATAAGTCAAATATTTTTTTCAATAAAAACATTAAGTTTAATTTTATTTACTTGATGACCTATACTTGTTGTTGAATATTTGTCAAGGATGTCCTGGAATTAAATGACAACATTTTCTCTTCATCTAAAAAGTTTGTCAACTAATGCCGCTTTGGTAATGACAGATATCCAAGAACTATTGAGGTCAACATGCGAAGAAAATTAAACTAAATGTTTCTATTTAAGCAATATTTGACATATTTAAGCAAAAAAAAAGTTTTGCTATAAAAACCGCAAAAACACACAATCTCTCGTCCCTTAACCTCCCAACTTATTTAATCAACGTGCGATGTTTCAGCTCTGTACTGTATCTCTGTTGCGATGTTTAAGAAAAACTCTGAACAGACAAACAGATATAATATGGCTTTTATTATAGGCCTATAGATTATCTTTACACATTGCTTTATTTCAAAAAATAATAGTAATTATTATTAGCACCGCTTCTTACTACACGTTCGGGTTATACGCACTTACGCTAATGTGTAATGGTAGGGTAATTGTGAGATGAAATGGAGGACCTACAGTTTAACGTGGGATCCGAACCACGGTGGAGGCCTGGCATTCCACACATTCACAAGTCGTGATTAATACATGTCTTGTCAGAGGTGAATGAAGGTGTTTGGCAATCAGATAAATATGTGCCGGGACCAAGGATAGAGCCCGGGACCCCAGCACAGAAGTCTGACACCTTATACCTAGACCGCCAGGTCACTAAAATAATAATAAATGTATTTCTAAAACAAACATAAATTATGTGTCTGTGTGTGTCTGCCGTGAAATAATGTAGCTGTGGGGATTTTTGCTCTTACAAATTAGAGTAATATATTCAAGTAATTATCTATACCTATATAACTTTCCTACGGAACAGGGCATACAATATCTAATCTATAAGGATGAAGATTATAGCTTTAGCAAAATATATTTTTCTAAAAGGATACTACATACTGTTATTCTGTTTTATAAAAAAATGAAAACGTAGAATAAGTCATGGGAGAACTCGAAATATAAATGTGGTAATTATTAATAAACCTACAATAATAGTTTTTTAAAGTCATATGGTAATTAGGGAAAAGGTCAACCTATTTTTTTACCCCACCCTGTTATGAAATAAATGACAATTGAAACAGGACATCAAGCAAAGGTGGTACAATATATTTTGTACGTGGAAAAGTAACACATACAGTAAAAACCACGCGTGAAGGTTTGACGATGTTATATTAAATGTTGAAATGCATATTTCGCAAACAGGAATGAAATTAATGAGTAATTAATGTCCTGTGATTTAAGTAAAGGCCTATAAGGTAATAGGATGTCATGGGTTCCCAAAGAGTATGATACTAGGCCTATATGACTATTTGATTAAAAGAATTTAAAACAACACCTCAGGTAAAATACTAAATAGTAGGCAAAACAAGATGCTTAAGCAGATATTTGGTCCAAAAAGAGAAGAAGGTACCGGGAAGTGAAGGAGGTTACATAATGATGAGTTACATACCCTGTACTCATCACAAGATATTGTTAGGATAATAAAGTCTCGCATATTACGGTGGGCAAGGCATGCAGCGCGAATGGGAGAATCTAGAACCGTGTACATGGTGTTGACTGGGAAACCCATTTGGAATAGACCATTGGGAAGACCTAGACGCAGTTAGGAGGATAAAATTAGAATAGGCCTGAAAAAGATAGGGTGTAATGAGATGGACTGGATAGAAATATCTCAAGATAGGAATAGGGTCTAATTGGGTGGACTGGATAGAACTAGCTCAAGATAGGAATAGGGTCTAATTGGGTGGACTGGATAGAACTAACTCAAGATAGGAATAGGGTCTAATTGGGTGGACTGGATAGAACTAACTCAAGATAGGAATAGGGTCTAATTGGGTGGACTGGATAGAACTAACTCAAGATAGGAATAGGGTCTAATTGGGTGGACTGGATAGAACTAACTCAAGATAGGAATAGGGTCTAATTGGGTGGACTGGATAGAACTAACTCAAGATAGGAATAGGGTCTAATTGGGTGGACTGGATAGAACTAACTCAAGATAGGGCTAGGATATAATTAGGTGGACTGGATAGAACTAACTCAAGATAGGAATAGGGTCTAATTGGGTGGACTGGATAGAACTAGCTCAAGATAGGAATAGGGTCTAATTGGGTGGACTGGATAGAACTAACTCAAGATAGGGCTAGGATATAATTAGGTGGACTGGATAGAACTAACTCAAGATAGGAATAGGGTCTAATTGGGTGGACTGGATAGAGCTAGCTCAAGATAGGGCTAGGATATAATTACGTGGACTGGATAGAACTAACTCAAGATAGGAATAGGGTCTAATTGGGTGGACTGGATAGAACTAACTCAAGATAGGGCTAGGATATAATTAGGTGGACTGGATAGAACTAACTCAAGATAGGAATAGGGTCTAATTGGGTGGACTGGATAGAACTAGCTCAAGATAGGAATAGGGTCTAATTGGGTGGACTGGATAGAACTAGCTCAAGATAGGGCTAGGATGTAATTAGTTGAAATGGATAGAACTAGCTCAAGATAGGGCTAGGGTATAATTAGGTGGACTGGATAGAACTAGTTCAAGATAAGGATAGGTTGTAATGAGGTGGACTGGATTTAGCTAGCTCAAGAGAGGTTGTAATGAGGCAGACTGGATATACTAGTTCAGAATAGAGATAGGGTGTAATGAGGGGGGCTGGATAGATCTAGCTCGGGATAGGTGACAGTCTTTTGTAGGTGTGGCAATGAACTTTCGAGTCCCTAATGCCATAGGATAAATAAGGCATGAGTTTTATTATTTTTATTATTATTGTTATAAATGTGCCTCATAAAAGTAGTATTATTACTAAATGTTTATGTTTTATGTAATTTTCATTAGCGATTTTAAGTAAATTAGCATTGACTTTGGAAATATATTCATCAGAAGGATCTATCAAAGAAATCGCAAATGATGACGTTTATGGTTACCTTAGTTATTGCCACAAGTTTGCTCCTTGTTTAGTGAATAAAGAAATCAAGCAAATAAAACTGGGGTACCGTGGAGCCCCTTCACCAGTTAAGTGGAGCAGATTTGCACCCTTTAATGAACCCATTCCCTGGCGAATTTAATAATAACCAACCACCTTATAACAGGCCTGTCTCACCACCCTTGTCTGCATTAATAATTGTGTTGATTTAAAAATAAACATCCTATCAACCCCCATCAATGGACACGCAGATAAAGACGTCAGCCAAAGGGCAAGGAGGTATTGTGTATTGAGGTTTTTATTTCTTAAATAGTTTCCTACTCTCCCTTCAAGCAAATTCGTGTACATTTCTTCTAAACTCTGCCTTCAGCTACACAAGGGGGTAGGTTTGTGGGTTGTTTACAGGGTGGAAAAAAGTTTGGATGGGATTACACTAGTAAACCTGTTCCCTTCCCTTTACTCCACATTTGATCAAACACACAATAACAATAAATGTGTGTTGTTCATTGGTCAAAGCAGCGATTTTCAAAATGTGCTCCGCTGAACCCTTAGGCTCCGCCATAATTATCTCAGGTTCCATGAGGAAATTTTATAATAACTTAATATTTATTTGTTTTTCACAGCATAAAATAGCATCAGTAATTAGGATTGCCAATTTTTTTCAAATCTGATACAAAGAACGTTTGGCAAACAAGCAATTAGAACATGTGATGTTTTCCATTTGTGTTATACTTTTATGCTTGTAAAATTTAAACTGTTGCTATTGGATGTCCATAGTAGTCCTATTAGTGTGAAAATTTGCATGAGGACTCCAGCATGAATTTTGTTATGTTTTTGTACAAGGGCTCCTTTGGTCTAAAAGGTTTGGGAACTATCGGGTTAAGAAATGACAAGTATAATACTGAGAAAGAGGAACCAACTTACTGGTACAGTCCCTTCAAGCCATGCTTGCCTTGGCAAAAACCCGTGAGCAGCCCCTTATCAACTCTAAACCTAGCCTTTAGTGCCCAAAAAATATGAAATCCCAAGTGTTTTTAAGGTGGGAGTGTAGGGAACGCGAGTTAAGGGAAGTATTTTGTTGCAGTTTTTATAGCAAAACTTTTTTTTGTTGGTGCCGAAATGAATAAATTATTACTCCAATAGAAACATGATTTAAAATTTTCTTCACGTGGGGACTTCTTCAGTTCTTGAATATCTGTCAAATTCCACTTTGGTGGTCTAACAGTAGACAGGCAGTAGGCAGTAGACTCGACTGCTTATGACGGGGTGATCGAGGTTCGAATCTCGGTCGGGTGTAGGCCTACTGATGGTGTTTTTTTCCAAAATTGTTTTCCACTTTCCCTCCATGTAAATGTGGGTACATTTCCTCTAAATAAAACCTTCTAAATCCCTAAAACCATTCGTTCAATTAGTATATAAGTGTGTGACCCGAACGGGTAGTAAGACGCGGTGCTAAAAAAATATATGTATCTGTCAAGGGTGTCCTGTAATTTAATGACAACTTTTTCTCTTTATTTATAAAGTTTCTCATCTAATATTACTATGCTCGTGGTAGATATTAAAGAACTGTTAAGGTCGCCATGTGAAGAAAATTAAACTCGATGTTTCTACTGGAGTTTTTTTTTTGGCAAAAAAAAAGTTTTGATTTAAAAATTTCGTAGACACTGCCCTTAGCTCGCGTTACCTACACATCCACCTCAAGTCTACAATTTGGTTTGGGGTCCTTAAAATGATCTTGGATATCAGAAAAGAGACCACAGCCATAAAAATACCTTTAAAAGAGGGCGATTCAAAAAAACCTCTTAAAAAAACTAATCAGGTAAACCAGGTGCAAGAAAACTTATCCCTCCATTAACCGCCGCTCTTTACAACCCTATTTGAGTCTGACAACCCCCATCCCTTCTTTTCAACCGTATCATCCCTTATCTGGCCTTGTGTTCGCCCTGTTATTACGTCGCTACACAGTAGAAGGAGCCGTGATCATTGAAATATCATTACTACTCATTAACTGCTAGCCTATAAATAGGCACGTAAATAAGCGGAGATAATTAAATACATGCACGCCGGCAACAAGCTGCACAGACACCCTTCCCAGAGACTTTATATGACCTCTAAGGGTAGATGATCAAAATCTTCCATCCCTTAAGATAAGTTTCTACGAGGCATTTTATTATTAATTCTCACCCTCTCCTTTTTGACCGGCAATAAGTCAAAATAATATGGTCTGTTAGATTTGGAACATTTGCGTTAAAACTAATATTAATTTCAGTTCTAGATTATTTTTTTTAAGTTTATTGTTATTTTTAAAATTATTAACATATTGTATTAACGTTTTTATTCAAGTGATAGGGCCTATCGAGTATTTAAAAAGTCATCAATTCATGAACCGTTCCATTAATGTTGGGTTTTTAGCTCCACATCTTACTACCCGTTCCGGCTATACGCTTGTGTACTAATTACACTAATGGTTAAAGGAATTAGGAAGGCTGTATTTAGAAAAAGTATACCCGCATTTACGCGGGGGAAAGTGTAAAACAATTTTGTAAAATAATTTTGGAAAAACCACTCTCAGTACGCCCAACCGAGATTCGAAGCTCTATTTCCCCGTCATCGGCAGTCTAGTCTACTGCGAGAATAGCATGTTAGACCACGCGGCCACCAAAGTGGGTTCATTAATGTTGCGGTGGAACGTGAAGTTAGGCTTATGTAAATATGTTTTTGCAGTTTTTATAAGAAAACAATCTTTTTGGACAAAATAAATAAAATATTGTTTCAGTTGAAACTTTTGGTTGAAATTTCTAAACAAATTAGTTTAAACATTTCTTGAATATTTTTTATGATCATCATATAATTTGAACAAGACCTTTTCCCTTCATTTAAAAAGCATTATGTTCAAATTACGCAATGCCCATGACGGATATTCAAAAACTGTTGGAGTAGCAAGGGCTATGTGTGAAATACTAAATTAAAACTATCTATTGAAGCAATATATTTAATTATTTATGAAAAAAAATTTATATACTATCCAAAGGGTAGAAAGATCAACTTCCAACCCAACTTAATATAAGTTACAGAACTATTAGATAGTAGGCTATTAGCCCAGTCACATAAGGAAAAATAGCGGACATCAGACCCAAAATTTTGAAACTCGGTATACCGGATCATTCTGACATTACATTGAAGCAACTTAAAGTCGATCCTGATATGTATCTGGTGAGCTATCGCCGCCATCTTTTAAAAAAAGGTGCAATATTTCAGTTTCACGCGTATATCTCGGTAATGGTCAACTTATTGAGATGGAGGTGTCTATACAAAGGAAAGATAACAAAATTCCCTACAAAAATGTTAGACATAGATTTATTATAGAATGTATAGTTTAACAAATATATTGCCGCAAACATACAATGAAACTTAGAAAAATTCAGAAATACGTCTCGATAAACAGCATTTTCATTTTGTACGTTCCCGTTAAACTGTAAGAAATTGAATAATTATAAACACCCCATCAAAGTTCAAATAACTAAAAATAATTACTTACGTATTATAATGCCAGCCTTTATATGAAATATGTAGCGCGCGCAGAGCTAGTCCTTGATTTTCCCACGATATTATTTTCGCCAACAAAGAGTCAGGGAAATGAGTAGGTATCATCAGGCTCATCATAGTCTGTGTGAATGGTCGATAAAATGATGAAATCACCGTCCTCGGAATCCGATCCTTCCAGTTCTTCTAGACAACATCGCGCAGAACTCCATGACACTACTCGCAGATAACCGAGGATTTAAGTCCAACTTTTCTGCACCCGAGGGACGATGTGTATTCTTTCTTACAATTGCACGGAATCAATGATAGAAAAGCAGCCGCTTGTTTCGTCGGTCAGGGCATTGCCAGTCCTCTTCTACCCCCAAATCTCAGGACATCTTTGAAGGCCGAACCACATTTGTGCCTGGTGGTGCACTTGTAAGCAGTGTTGTCTCGCTGCTGCTTCGGTTGGTAGTAGAGAAGCCATTACAACTTTCTTTTATGAGTAGCTAGTGTATCCAAACTATTATATCGATGATTATTTTAATAAGTCTTAGTAATAGGTGCATCATAATGAGCTAGAACGAAAGATTCTCCCGCTATATAGTGCGATTTATTCACACGAGGTTTCCGTTCTATTGAAATTATCTGCAACATCTCGTAGGCATGGCCGATTCTTCAGTAGCTTAAAGCGTTTCAATTTCACTTTTTTGAAAAAACATGAGGTCGTGTCATCCCCACCCCTCCCCAAATACATGCAGGAAAATTATAATGTATTTTAATCCAGTACGGGATTGTAGGACGCGCGAAGAATAACTTACATTTTTATTTCCACGTTGCCTCTTCCTGGTTTTATCAAAATAAATGTTACGTTCTGCTGGAGTCAAAGTTATCGTCAGAATGAGTAGGTCGACATCTTCTACAACAACGGTGACATGAAGAGTAGAAGACATTCTGTAGCTATCTCTGTATTATCAACAAATCTGGTTAATCCACGGCCTGCTTGGTAATGTAGCCTTAGTTTTGAAATCTACATGAAAACCGTGCACTAGATGAGTAGTTAGTTATCCTTCATACGGTTTATATGAGAAATGTTGATCTCTTTCTTTTTTATAGGTAGCTTTATTTCGATAAAGTTGACCGTCACTGAGATATCCGTGAATAACTGAAAATTTGTATCTATTTTTAAAGATGGCAGCCTTAGCTAACAGGTACATATCAGGACTTTTAGCTGCTTCAATATAATGCCAAAATAAACTTGTATACCAAGTTTCTAAACTTTGTGTTCGATGTCCACTATTCGTCAATATTTTGACTAAAATGACTGGGTTGTATATATCAATTTGTAGTCCTACAAATTAATACATTTCATCCTGTTTTTATGTTTCAGATACCTTCTGATAAGACAATTTACTATAAGTATATTAATGAAAAAAAAACCTTGGAAAAACATTTGGAATCTGGACCTCTAGTAAATGATTCCTTCTTATTGTAGGCCTATTTAAGTTCTTTGAGAAATATTTAAAAATTGAAACTGGTAAAATTGGGCTGGTTTCCCAAGTTCAATAACGATGTTATTTTTATCTCATTATAATTTACATTTATAGTAGGAGAGATTGAACATCATTGCATTATAGTCTCAAAAATTAAACTATTCACCGTGTGGTGTACCTATCCTACTTATAGGCCAACACATTTACTAAGTCATTCTAAAAATACTATCAGATTACTAACAGGAATAATGTGAAGTGTGAAACGTTTGACTAGCTAATCTAATAACATTCACATCGTTTTCAAAATGTGCCCTTTTGACCAGGTTAATTTTATATTACAATTTTTTTTATAATATAAATTGAACTTTCAGCTAAAATAAACATTATTTAAAATAAATGGCACGGAACTACGCACGGAATTTCACGCTCTATTGTTTTAAAAATGGAGATATTTACTCAAAACTCGTAATATATGTGAAACAAAATACATTAGCAAACCCAACCATAAATTGCACTTTACTTACGTAAAACATTTTTTGAGTCCCGGTCTTAAATTTTATAATTTTAATTTTTAAAGAATTAATGTCCTAATTTTATGTTTGAACCGATAAAAAAATATATTTTGGATCCACAAGGGTCAACACTTCGTATTAAAATTTCGACTTCCGGTTAAAATTTTAACACTTTATTAGGTATCAAATAGCCAAAGTTATTATTTATGCTTTTAGTGAGGATTACTCCATCTAGATATATTCTGAAAATTGAAAAATGACACCTGGACACGGGAATCGAACCCGCGACCTTTGGTTTAGTACGCCAATGATCTAACCACTAAGCTATCCCACAAAATAAATAAGTTAATATTTATTTATTTATTTTTGGCACCGCATTTTTTTTTCTTAGCACCGCCCGTTTGGGCTATACACTTTTGTACTAATTACGTTAATATGTTAGGGATAAGAAAGGTTAAATTATTTAGAGGTAGTTTTCTCGCATTTGTGCGAAGGGATAGTAGAAAAACCATTTAGTAAAAAACCACCCACAGTACAACCGATCGGGATTCGAATACCGCTCTCAAACGTCATCCCCAGTCCAGTCTAACTCGAGATTGACGCTTTAGACCAGATGTGGGCAACATATTTTTCAATGTAGTCACAGGTGTGACGAATGAGAAGTGAGATTCGCCACACCACGTAAAAAAATTGAGAAATTGTTGCTCAATAGAACATTCAAAACAACACACGCGGTTTGAACAAGTTTATTTAAAACATAGAAGCTTTTACTAATCAGTTACAGTTGCCTCAGATGTAAATTATTAAAAAAAAATTTCGGATTGAAAATGTAGGATAATTTGATGCAAAATTTGACAAGCCTGTTATCTGAAAAGTTGCAGAAACATTGATTGGATATCTGAATTCAATGCTCATAAGGATTGCTTCCAATGTTATGCAGGAAATATCGGGTTTCAATCAGCTCACGTCATCAGGAAAAAGTTTATTTTACTGGGAGAGCTGGAAAAGTCAATATCGCCACACTTTTATGGACAGTTCGACACTTGTGGCGATTGGTGTCGGGGTTACCCACCCCAGGTTTAGATCATCATGAATTCACCAAAGCGGGTAATTAATAGTATTTATTTACTAAACCGATATGGCTAATACCAATCACAATCAGTTTGGTACACTTATAGGCCTAATATAAACTTATAGGCTACCTTAAGAAGAAAAAAGTCCCAATCTTAGCTAAAAAAAAGGATTAGCTTATTTTTTTTAACGTTCCTGGTCCAAGCCTTTATACACGCTGGATTTGTGTATTTAAATATCAGTATAATTGCTTTTGGAAGGCCAAATATTTCTTTTTTTGTAGTTTTTTTAAGTATAACATATTAATACCAAGGTAATTAACAGTTTAATTCAAGGGGTAATCCCCATCGGCGGACACGCGAACTAAATGTAAAAATATCATCTAGTCTGGTTTGCCTGTGTCGAGGATGTCGGGGATCGAATACCAGCCCAGATTACTGAGAGTGTTTTCCTAAATAGTTTTTTCACTCTCCCTCCACGCAAATGAGGGTATTTTTTCAGAAAATTCTACCTTCCTCATCCTTATCACACAGGGGCGCCCGCAGGATTTTTCTTCGGGGGGGGAGGAATGATTAAATTGGCGCATCAAAAGACGCTTTTAAGGCCATCCTTGTCTCCTGAAGATAAGATACAACATAAGAAAAATGTTACAAATTTATCCAAATTCTTGGGTTGACATTTGACCTTGACGATACGAATGGCGAATGCTGTTGGAATTGCTCGCGCATGCACCAAACTATCAACCCTAAAGTGCTAGTAATAATTATTTTACTAGTTATATTCTATAACTCTCTGTTTGTTGGCTGGGGGCAGTGTTTGAGCGCTAGTGTTGGGCGGGATTAGCCTACTACTAATATTTATACAACTTCAGAATTTTTTTTGGGGGGGGGGCAGTTGCCCCCCTGGCCCTTGCCTGCGGACGCCCCTGTTATCACATTAGCATGATATAGGCCTATGTAGGCTTATAATATACACAATTCTAGATTTACGCGTTTATATGTAGGTCTATTCTTATAGCTCGAACAGATAAAAGCTTAATTTTAAGAGGTAGAGATTAAGAAGGTAGACGCTATAGTTAATAGGAAATGCATTCGGAAAAGGGAATTGTAAAGTGACAATGATAGATCCCTTGTGTCAGCCCTCCCCCAGTATACCTAGTCAAGGTTCGAACCTTACCAGCTCTATTGTATATTATGAGAAAGACGCCTTGCCAAGTGAGCGCCGATGTGGTATCTAGGTAGACTATTATAACGGCCGGGACGAATAATTTCTTTCCAGACAATTTCAACTTCATTTCTGTTAGTTTAGGTTACGTTGAGTGAGGGATGTTGGTCTTACCGGCGCCCAGGGTAGTCGCCATCTGTCCGTCCACAGGGTTCCCCTCCGACCCGCAAGACGACGAGGACGACGAATCGACAACGTCCAAGAACGGCGTCTGTGGCGGGGAAAGGGCGAGCCCTTGATTTCGGGTGGCGTCGGAGAGCGTCGGTGCGGGCAGCGCAAGCGGCTTGACCAGCCCAGAGGGTCCCTTGAGGGGCGGCAGCAGGAGACCAGCCAGGTTGTTGGCGAGCGCCGCGCAGTAAATGGCGGCCGCGGCGGGGTGCATCACGTAGCCTCCGCCTCCGGATATGGGGCAACCCGCGCCGAACAGTGTCGTACCTGGGGGCGGCTGTTGCAGGCACACGGGCGGATGGTGTGGGTGGAAGAAGGAAGGAGGGGTGGCAGCGGCTGTCGCGAAGTGGGGCGGCGGGCAGAAGGGCACCCGTGGTAGCACAGGATGAGGAACTACTGGGTGGTGCAGGGGCAGCGCCGTCTCCGACGCTTGCTGCTGCATGATGCTATCGATACTGAAAGACTTCCCTGGCAGTAGCGTCGGCTGTGGGTGTCTGTTAGGGGTAATCCCCGTCGTGGACTGCTGCATCGTCGCCAGACCCACCTCCAGCGCCTCCTTCTCTATCTTGGGCAACTTGAACCTTTTCCTCCTCCTGAGGAAGCTGCCGTTCTCGAACATGTCAAGGGCCGCAGGGTGCAGCGCCCAGTAGGCACCCTTTCCCGGTCGGTCCGGTCGTCGGGGGATCTTGATGAAGCAATCGTTGAAGGAGAGGTTGTGCCTGAGAGAGTTCTGCCAGCGCTGCGTGTTGCGGCGGTAATAGGGGAAGCGGTCCGTGATGAAGCGGTAGATGTCGGAGAGAGGTAGCATCTTCTCCGGGCTGGACCAGATGGCCATGGCGGTTAGGGAGATGTACGAGTAGGGCGGCTTCTGGTCGCCGTAGGACTCGCGGCTGGGCCGAGGCATCTCCTCCCGAGGGGGACGGGGGGAGTCCTCCTTACATCCTCCGGACCCGAAACCGTCCTACCATTCCACCGCCATCTCTCGAGAAGGGATTAAACAAAACACGTCCTTCAAGACTCACAGAAACAAAAACGAAAACGTGGAGAGTCCTTTATTACTATTCAAACACCAATCGATTGCAGTCTTTTATGAAACCCCATTTTACTTGCAGACAATTTGCAGTCTTTGGTGAACCACAAGTTCATTGTATTTCATACAACCTTAAGAGATGATTATTGTCATTGGCTAAATCCGTTTATTGATTACACATGAAACCCTTTAAGAAGAACCTTATTTTGAAGTAGTTCTCGAGAATTATTTAAAAAAATGTTGAGAAATTTATCGCGACCATATTTTATTTCATGCAGAAGGACCATTGTAGGGCCTACTAGAAAAAAAAGTTAAAATTCTCAAGTTACCTCAATGCAACGACCATTTTTAATATAGGCCTATTATAAATATTCTATCAATGATGTTCGCCTGGAGCTTGGACCTATATTAGGCCGACTCGTAGGCCTATTTGTGATGAGTGAACAGTTTTTTTGTCTGTTAATTTAGTTAAAAGATATTAGCTTTTTTTTTCCAACTAATGCCATCCATTTTCTTCAGGACATTATAGAATAAAATTAAACAAGTTTGTTTCTTCTTTTATATAGACTTACAGCAATCCACACCACAGTGAATGATCTTAATCGGATAAGTTCACGATTTATTTAAATAGGCAGCACGCATTTATTTTAAGAAGTCTTCAATCCAATCGCTACCATAGACAATCAAAGATAAATTGTTTTATTAATGTACCTATTAAACATATTATTTCCAACTTGGTACAGACCATTCACTTTTAGACTACACAAATTCAAATAAATTTTAATAATTTTATCAGAAAAATAAGTCGTAAAACATAACCAATTACACCTTCAGAAATATGATCACCACTCAATAGGTAGAAATAAAATGTCATTTGAGTGAAAACGTATAAAAAAAGTGTAAGTTTTTACTCTGGAATTGTTGTCCATAGCCTACAGTTTTCGTCCAATAATTTGTCATATTTAAAAAATATATTTGGCTTATAAATAAGTTAGCGAAACTATTCTGAAACACAGCAATCACTGAAACGCTCGTTTATCGAGCGAAAACGTCAATAGGACAAGCGCACTGACGACGGATTTACGTCTCACTGAGCTGATTTTTTCAGTCATCTCACTATTTGTTCGCGTGTATGATATATATTTTTTTTTTCGAATAAGGAAAGAAAATAAAATAAAATGCCGGCTGGCCGGCCACAATAAAGTAAAGATTGACAACTCGAGCACTTGGCGCGCAACAATACAAACGGAAAACACTCTTCCAACACTATATTATTGTCTCAACTTTCAGGCAAGCGTGTGTTGGTAAAAGCTCGCTAACACTATGGGGGGGGGGGGGAAGAGAGGTAGGGGGCCGGTCTGCCTCACCTGCCCCAACTTTCATTGGTCGACTGATCTGTCGGCGCGCGTCGAGGGGGCGGGGACACGTCCATTGGTACTAGAGAGGTGGGAGGAGCGTATCGCCATTTTGTTTCTTCGGCGTGTGTGGCTTTTTTGACGTTTGTGTGTGTGTGTGTGTGTGTGTGTGTGTGTGTGTGTGTGGTGTGTGTGTGTGTGTGTGTGTGTGTGTGCTTGCTAAATGAATTTTTTTTTAAGGGTGCGTTGCGTAGTTTCGAGGGTGGTGAAATGTGTTTTTAGAGATAAGGGAGGATATTATATGTTTGAGGGGAGTGGGGGGAGGAGGGGAATTGATCAAGGACACCCATAAATGTTGTAAGCCCATGTTGAGGAAACAGTCAAATGGGGGTATTTAAATACAACTAAGAAATATGCTCCACTTTAAATACATATTAAATCAGTGTCGTGTCGTGGGGTGTCACCACGATAAGCAGAGCTTGTTAAAACTGTAGCCTACCTGTGATATTATGTAACTATTGTAACTTAACTCTGTCCCGATTTGACCAATCACACATATCTCACGTGGGAATGTAGGCTATTTAGGCCTAACTCGTATCTATATCTGACCAATGAGTGTTTTACTGACGGACAAGAACATACCACAAGTTCAGTTTAGACAAACTCTGCTTGCTCTGGAAAAACTCCAGGACACGGCACTGCAAATAGACCTAATAAAAAAAAATCAATATTGATTATTTATTTATCGGGGTGATAAATAGTTTATTGTATTTTTAATATCTGTGTACAGACGAATATCATAAAGAACTATTTGACTAGCTTTTTGCACCCGTCCCCATTATTAAGAGGTCATTGAGGAGATTCAGCCGCGAGTCTAATGGTAGGGCCTACTGGGTTCGATCCCGGGTGAAGACATTTATTACGAGTAAGTTGATTTGTGTTAGGATTTGTCTTGTTAACCAAATAGTAAGTTGTAAGTAGGTGCTGGTGTTGGATGTGCTAGTTCATATTAGGCGTACAGCCCTAGGTTTAAGTTTGTTTGTAAGTCTTATGCTGGTAGACCTATAACCTATTATAGACTAACAAAGTGTGCGTTAAATAGCCCATTAAAAGATCATTAAAATATGATCTTGATCATTGTTACTTGATCAAAGCTTTGCATTGAAGGCCATTTTTTCACTGGGGTATTTAGCATGCACTTTCTAAACACACAAGTTGTGCTAAAACAAGACCAATAGGCCTATGCCTATTACTAAAAACCCAATCACATCCCCTAAAAAATTGAATATAAAGCCTACTAGGCAGTTAATTGAATTGAAGGTAGGCTTAAAAATTAATAATATTTTCGTCAGCATAGGTCGAAATAAAATCAGGGTGTCCTAGACTTGTAGTCATAGGGTCATTTCAGTGTCACAATATGGAGTGTTGCCAGGTTAAGCAGAGTTAATTTAAACTGTCCCTGTAGTATGTTATCATCCCTCAGTTAACCGGCCACGTGGTGTAGTGGTCAGTGCACCTGTCTACGAGACTAGAGGTCCTGGGTTCGATTATCGGCTGGTACTTTGGGTATTTTTCCTGAAAAGAGATCTACCCCAACCGTCACCAGGGTTTGGTGAACTAGGTTTAAGTTAGGTTGTGTTTCGTCTGGTTCCACACCCTCACTATCACCATCACCTCATCTCATCGGGACATGTAAAGAACCTCCACGGAAAGGATGTACGATTTAGTACATTCGGGCGTCCACTGGGCAAAGATAAATTAGTATTGACTAATCTTACCTCTATTAGCCTATGAATGTTGTAGCCCATACGCGAGATATTATTACCATCCCTCAGTTGAACACTCATTGGTTAGGTTATCAGCTGAAATACAAAGCAGACACAATGTATGATTGGTCAAATGGGAACAGAGTTGGATAAGAACATTTCACAGGTACAGTTTAAAACGCTTCATTTACCCCCCAAAAACACTTCACGTCATACCACTGAGTCATTCAGTTCGACTATATTTTAACCAGAATGAAACAAAGTTACAGACCGACCGTAGTTTGATCAAACTAGGATGTGAAATATAGGCCTAACGTAGAACTATAGGCCTCTTTATCAATAATATTGTAACTTAATAAATATGTCTATGCTTATTTTAGTTTTTAATATTCAATTAAAGTTAGTTTGCAAAATTTAGCTTCTAAGAACTCAGATTTAATTTGTAACCTCAAAAATTAAAATTATGTAAAATTAAAAACCAGAATGGTGTACAGTTTTAGTTCTTGAGAATTCGTAATAATTTGTAAAGTAAAAAATTAAATGGCTTTTATTAGTAAATTTTCTTCAAAATTGGTCCAATCACAACCTTTTATGACGTTACCAACAAACCAGACAAGACGATATTGAGGCCCCATGGCCAACGGTGCGTGTCCCATTAGATCGTGTGAGTTAAATGCAAAGACAAAAATTATAACATTTAACACACGGAATATTAACGTATTAATCTAAGGAGTAGGGATAAGGAGAGTAATTTAGAGGGAGAACACATGAATTAGAGGGAATAAAGGATGGGAAAACGATGTTGATAAATTCCGATATAGCCCCCGATTTTCTTTCCCCCTAAAGTACACCTGGGCGAGATTTGAACTGTGGTCTCCTCACTAATGTTAGACAAATGTGATTCGAGCGTTTTAAGGTGGGAGTGTAGAGAACACGAGAAAAGTTCGGTGTGTTTGCCGTTTTAATGTAAAAACTTTTTACCATAATAAACAAAAATTGTTCCAGTAGAAATATAAAATTTAATTTTCTTCACAATGTGATATCAACAGTTGTTGAATATCTGTCATGAGCGTAGCGGCATTAGATGACAAACTTTTTAAATTAAGAGAAAAATTGTCATTAAATTCCAGGACACCATTGATAGATATATATTCAAGAACTGTTGATATCACCATGTGAAGAAAATTATTATTTATTATTATTATTATTATTATTATTATTATTATTATTATTATTATTATTAGTAGTAGTAGTAGAAGTACCGCGTCTTACTACCCGTTCGGGTTATACTAACTTACGCTAATGTGTAATGGTAGGGTGATTGTGAGATGAAACGGAGGACCTACAGTTTAACGTGGGATCCGAACCACGGTGGAGGCCTGATCCGAACCACGGTGGAGGCCTGGCATTCCACACAGTTGTGATTAATACACGTCTTGTCAGAGGTGAAGGAAGGGTTTGGCAATCAGATAAATCTGTGTCGGGACCGAGGATTGAACCCCGGACCCCCAGTACAGAAGTCCAACACCTTACCCCTAGACCGCCAGGTTACCTGAAGAAAATTAAACGATATGTTTGTAATGGAGCAATATTTTATTTATTTTGGTCATAAAAATGTTTTGCTATAGAAACTGTAGAAAAAATATGTTCTTAACTCGCGTTCCCTGCACTCCCACCTTGAACGGCACGGCCATTGATGTAAGCTTATGTAAAAAAAATCCTAACAAATTGCAAACTTTCATGAATAATTTAATAAGATTGATAAAAATTGTATGCACTTTCTTAAACCGAGTTAAACTAGGAAATATAAATATTTTTAATTATGTCACTAATTACAACAGTCAAGCACCTGCATATCATACTTCATGCCTATTAGCCCACGATATATCTGCCAACCTACATGAAATTATGACGATGGAATCATCCGACATTAGAATAACAAATGGTGCATAATTAATTTTAATAAACACTTTGAAAAATAACAACCAGCCATAAAGCAGGTCAACTTTCCAGCCCAGATGTACAACAGGATTCAATGCCTCTAGCGGCGCACGTTCGAATTAAAATGTTGCATGACTTTATTACACATGCATGCACAATCCCTTCCCCCTACACTTTTTCTAATTGTGCTTCAAATACATTACGATTCACACTCCATATAACATTTAAAAAAAAGTAAATATGACGTTGAGAAAGTTTTTTTTCTATTGCCGCAGGGAATTAGGTTAATTATCATGAATGCTAATGAAGACGCAGGTTGATAAATGTGTATTTATTACAGATTACAGACCATAGCGGTGGTTTGAGTTGGGAGGAAAATATAAACCTGCTACTCAACAAGGAGCCCTTAAGGTGGGAGGTGTGTAACGCGAGAAAAGATCAGTATTTTCGCAGTTTTTGTATCAAAACTTTTTTTTTTTTTGCAAAAATAAATCAAATATTACTTCACTACAAAGAAAGATTTTAATTTTCTTCACATGGTGATATCAACAGTTGTTGAATATGTCATGAATATAGCGGCATTAGATGAGAGTCTTTTTAAAGAAAGCGAAAAAGTTGTCATTAAATTCTAGGACACCTTTTACAGATATTCAACAATTACTGTTGATATCAACACGTGAAGAAAATTAAGATCTATGTGTCTACTGGAGCAATATTTGATTTATTTTGACAAAAAAAGTTTTGTTATAAAAATTTCAAAAACACTAGCTTTTCCTCGTGTCCCCTTGCATACCAAATTAAAGCGCGGATTTTTATTTACGTCCACCACGTCTTACTACCCATTCCCATTATAGAGGTAGGAGGAAGGTAGAATTTTTAAAGGATATGCACGGGAATTTGCGTCAAGGCAGGGTTGTGGAGCCATTGAGAATAACGAGCCTCAGTACACTCAGCCGGGATCCTACCCCCGACCTCCTCGTCATTGGCAATACAGACTAGACAAGACGAAATAGGCTACTTATTAGGTCCCGTAGACCACATTGGCCTACTAAGCCAAAGGTCTCGAGTTCGATTCCCATGTCCAAGTGTCATTTCCCGGCTATAACTGTAGGCTTGCCCAGCATCTATAATAACCTGGCTATTTATTCCATCACAAACAAATTTTTGTTTTAAAATATACATTGCTGCTAATCTTTAATAATAATATAATCTTTATATAGGCTACAACATAGGTCCTATTAGGGCTACCATATTTATCGAAGTTATAATTTTATGTTAGTAAAACTTCAATATACGTTAAATGAAATTTATAACCATAAAAGTGTTTATGACGCTCCCAAAGTGTTAATTTTAATGCGTATAACCCGAACGGGTAGTAAGACGCGGTGCTAATAATAATAATGTTAATTTTAAGATCATAAACCATCATTAACTTGAAGTAAATATTTTCTCAAAATAAACAACAATGTTTCACCAGTCTGGGACTCAAACCAACATCTTCCGAGTCAAGAGTATTAACCATTAAGGTAGATTGTAGGGGACGCGAGAAAAGGCCAGTATTTTTGCAGTTTTTTTTACGGCAAAACTTTTTTTTACTAAAATTAATAAAATATTGCTCCAGTACAAACACAGAGTTTAATTTTCTTCAAATGTTGATACTAACAGTTCCTGAATATCCATCATGAACATAGCGAAATTAGATGACAAACTTTTTAATTGAAAAGAATAAGTTGTCATTAAATTTCAGGACCCCTTGAAAGATATTAGGGGGCCTACAGAAATTTTGATGTCAGCATTTGAAGAAAATTAAATTCTGGGTTTGTACTGGAGTAATATTAGGCCCCTATGTCCTAAAAGGTTTTGCCATAAAAAACTGCCAAAACGTTGTCCTTTATCGCGTCTCCTTCCATCCCACCTTAAGTAACAATATAAATCGACAATATATGATGTAACAGAAATATAAGTTATCTTTGAAAAATGACGCCTTGCTTACACGCGCTAATTTTGAAGACAAAATATTTTGAAATTGAAAAAAAAAGTCGTTATGAGCTTTTTAAATAATATATTTTACTATAAGCATGTATTGGTAATTTTTTTTTCTGCCTCGTATTACTACCCAACCTTGATAGCGGTATCAGAATCACACAATTGGGCAGGAGTGAGAAATGTAGAATTTTACAATAAATGTAGGTCTACCCGTATATGCGTGGAGGGCTATAAAACCCTTTAGGAAAACCATCTTCAGTAGGCCTACACCCATCCAGGATTTATTACCCAGGCCTCCACACAATTGGTAGTAAATAATATATCAACCGACCTGCTTCGGTGGTAGAATGGTTTAGGACGTCCACTATAGCAATAGACTGAACTGCCGATGACGCGGTGATTGGGGTTCGAGTCCAGGTCGGGTGTACTCAGAGTGTTTTTTTTTCTTAAATGGTTTTTCCACTTTCTCTCCAACATATGTATGTGCACTTCCTCTAAAGTTAACACTCTTCATCCCTTACCGGTATCGTAGTTAGTATCTATACGTGTTTACAAAGCCCGAGAGGTCAGTAAAAGCAGACTAGCCGGGATCGACGTTTAATCTACGTGCCTACGAATAAGGATAATTTATTAAAAAATAGCATTACTGCTAAAAAAAACTGTCCCTTCATATAAATAGATGGCTTAGATATCAGGGAAGAGAAGACCTAGCTCCATACTTAAAAAATAAAAAATAAATTGTGCAACTTAAAGTGTCCATTGTACTAACTTCCAAGTACAGCTTCTCTATCCTACCAATGGTACACGCGGGATTTTCAACCGAAAGATGAATAACTACGCGCGCTAAATCATTGTCTTACTAACAAAAATGAAGCTCACGGCATAAATCCTCTTAAGGGCCACGGAATGCATGTGAACACATCCCTATTATATTATATTTTTTACATCACTTGAGAGTTAGCGAGAAAATACCGAGTTAAATGGGTTACATAAAGTCAATTCACCATAGAAGTTATGTTAACTGACAGCAGAAGCAAAATGGACGAGATATTACTATCATGTGATCATTCTCCAAACCATATGATCTGCAAGACCATATGTAGAACTGCTGTCACTCGTGGCAGTCAAAACTTTACCAACAAACAATTTGTTTTTAGTTTTAATTTTCTTTTAAATGTCTTTACATGATTGAAATACGTACTTTTTGTATGTTTCTTTTTTAATTCGCTGAAGTAGCGTCTGTGGTTCAGTTTAAATGCTTTACAAACGAGAGCTTCTAAAAGGCTGCCTGCCATCTCTTCATAAAATTAATATGACGAGCTACCCACCTCGGTGGCCATGTGGTCTAACGTGCTGCTATAGTAGTGGACTAGACTGCCGATGACGGGGAGATCGATGTTCGAATCTCGGTCGGGTGCACCAAGGTTTTTTTATAAAATTGTTTTCCACTCTCCCTCCACGCAAGCACGGATACACTTCCTCTATATATTACCTTACTAATTCCTAAAACCATTAGAGTAACTAGTACATAAGCGTATAACCCGAACGGATAGTAGTAGCACCCGGTTATAAAAAAAATATGGCGAATCAGCAGAAAAAAAAGCCGGTTGATTGCATCATACAAACCATGTTCGATTGTGTTAATGTGTATGGATTTAGAAAAAAAAAACGTTTTATTATGAAACTTAATATTTTGTATGGATATTTCTCTAATTTATAACAAAATAGTATTATTTTGGTGGCGAGCTATAAGAAAATACAAGTGTGAGAATAATATTTTTTAATTTATTATTTCATGTACTATAATCTCTCTTGTTGCCACAACACAGGAACAAAAAAACATGATAGTTTTATAAATATTTTTCGTTCTTTAAATTAGTAACCCGCCTCGGTGGCGTAGTTGGCTAATGCGCCAGTCGTGTGGAGCCAGACCACCGAGGACGGGGAGATCGAGGTTCGAATCTCGGTTGGGTGAACTGGGGGTGGTTTTTCCTAAATGGTTTTCCACTCTCCCTCCACGCAAATGCGGGTTCACTTCCTCTAAATTCAACCCTCCCAAATCCTAATCCATTAGAGTAATTAGTACTTGAGCGTATAACCCGAACGGGTAGTAAGACGCGGTGCTAAATATTCTTATTTAAATTAGTAAAGAAAAAACTAATTATATAGTAGTCATTAGGGAAGAATTAATAGAACCGTTTGTTAACACTTTTTATTGATAATATAACTTAAAATTACTAAGAAAATAATAGTTACTTCCACTTAAACCTATATTAACACTAGTTATTTTCAAAAATGTTTACAATAAAATATCTTTTGCTGTTAGTTGCGACCACTTCAGTCGTGAATGGACTTTAGTCCTAATGACTTACACAGAGAATTTAGATATATAGTCGTCCGTGCTACCATCGTACCATTCCGCTGTGCCTATTGTTAATTTCTGTTCACCTTGTGGAAGAAAATGTATAAAAACAACTACCAATGACGAAGAAACAAGAGGGTATTCTTTCTACCTCCATCTCTCCCTCCACCTTTGCAATCATAATCACAATGAAAGGGTAGGATCAATTAGAATGCAATTACTTTTCGTTAACTCGGTTCTAAAACAAAAACAAAAGATTAGTCACACGTGGTTTCTCTAATACAATGGGAGGGTTGTTAAAGATGATTAAGTCGGACCTTCCTGGTCTGTTCTTCCCGTCGACCAGAAGTTGATGATGAACTTAAGAGGTGCTTATAGCCCTGAAGCTGACAAACAATCAGGTGGGGAGCCGTTTGTCTCTGTTGATGTGCACTTTCTAAACACAGCGATTGCGTCAGTACATAATTTACAATCTAACTTGACCAAAGACCAGTGTTCCTGCGTGGTGTGTCGCCGGACCAAGCTCATCTTGTTTGTATTTTAATTTTGTTTAAGGAATTGTGTTTTATTACCCGTTTGGGTTATCTATATAGCCTATACACAAAAAAATATTAAAATAGGCAGACAAGTAGGCATCAAAGATATGGGATTAAGGCACCAGAATAGGTATTTAATTTTTAAAAAACTAGGTAATGTAAAATTGATTTTACTACCTACTATTTTATTAGTTATTACCTACCTCATGGCTGTGTTTTTTGTTTGTTTCTTAGAACCACGTCTCACTATTCGTTATAACACTACGAATATGTTGTACTGATTACGGCAACATGTTAGGGGTTAGTAAGGTGGGATCTAGAGGGAGCGTATATGCATTTGCATGAAGGGAAAGTGAAAAACCATTTAGTAACCAAAAAAAACACGTTAAATACACTGGACCGAGATTCAAATCTCGATCTCCGCATCATCCGCTGTCCAGTCTACTGCGAGATTGGCTGACGTCTTAGCCCATTCGACCATCGAAGAGGGTTAAATGCTGTTAATCACTAGATACTTTTCTAGATTATCAGTAATGAACTGGGCTATATTTTCAAATATTTTTTTTTTATCATTTGAAAAGCCGAGTTCTACTTCACACGATGTCAAGAGACAAAAATTCAAATTTGCCGTTTCCGGAAAAGTTGAACTTTTCTCCTGCAATGGCATGCCATTTCCTTCCAAGATGTCTGTCACTGCTCACAATGTCCTCCACCCAATTTACACTCATTGGAAGCTATTTTAACAAGTGTTCTTTTCAAACCTACTCCAAACAAGTAGGTGCCACAACTTACTATTTCCAAGCAACTGGACTTTCTTTTTCAGCAAAAAATCTATATCGTATGAAAAAGAGAAAGACTAAAGCCGAAGTAGGCGCGTTAAATTTATTCATAAAATAGGCACAAAACAAAAGAATAGGTAATTATAGGCACTATAAAATTAAAATATTGTTCTTGTAATAACATGAAATAATTACCTATAAAACTAGACTGCCTATTTTTTACGATCAGGGAAAATAAAAGGCAAATAGACAAAATACGGTCCTTACTTATTACGCTAATGTATTAGGGATGAGTAAGGTTGAATTTAAGGGAAGTGTACCCGTATTTTCATGGAGGAAAGAGTGGAAAATCCTTTAGGAAAAACCGCCCTCAGTTCACCCAACCGGGATTCGAATGCCCATCTCCCCGTCAGTGGTGGTATGGTCTGTTGCGATAGAAAGGCCTTTACCACGTGGCCACCGAAGGAGGTTTGATTTTATTATAACTGTATAGCTTGTGATAGCTATATTCCAAACCACTTGGTCCCATTTTACCAATAATACATTGTCTCTACTCGACACAGTACAACTTTCATAGAAAGGGCAGTTTATCAAATAGAAACACTTTTTTTGTGGTCAACATTGATAACATTTTACTAAATTATTAGTGTTATTTTTTTAGGTATTGATAATATGTATAAAAAAAGAGAGCTGAAGATATCATTGCTTGATGTATGAATACGTGAAAATATATCTAGCAATTTGTCTAGCTGTCTTACTATTAAAATTGGACCGTACTTTGCTGATAACAAACAACTGAACAAAGAGTGTTCTACTGAATGTTAACTACTCACAGGTAACCGTTTCGGTGGCCACGTGGTCTAAGGCGTTAATCTTGCAGTAGACCGGACTGCCTATGACGGGGAGATTGAGGTTCGAATCATAGTCGAGTGTATTGAGGGGTGTTTCCAAAATGGGTTTCCACCCTCTCTCATCACGCAAATTCCGGTACATTTCCTCTAAATATAACCTTCCTAATCCCTAAAACAATTTGCGTAATTAGTTAACAAGCGTATAACTCGAACGGGTAGTAAGACGCGGTTCTAAAAAAAACACTCGGTTACACTTTGAACAAACTCTGCTAACCCTTCGCGACATGCCACTGCCCACTCTTTCCCCACTAAAATGTGGATGCCCATCCTCTAAATTAAGTATTTCCCATCCATAAAAAATAATTATTAGCGCTGACAAAAAACATTAATTATTGTTTTTATTATGAGAATTTAACGTGCACTTTCAGATAGAACCGATTATATAAGCACACTCCTTAAAAACTAAATTAATTCTATAACAAACACAGCACCCTGTCACCCAATCCTTCAATTCATGCTACTGAAAGGAGAATGCCCTTTTTTACCATTTGATAAATATTTCGTCCATGCTCGAAGTCGATCCCGGAACTCTTAGCTAAGTAGGTAGACGTGCTACCGAGTGAGTTGAGGGCTCTTGATAATCATACATCTAGCACTTACAACTAAACCACCACAACAGACGTGAACATGAATCCCCAACAGCCCCAAACACAAAGGGAGGATTTTTCACTTGAGTAGGGGTAGATTATGCAGATTGGTGAAACATAGTTGCTGTATATATTGCCTAGCCGCCCGGCGCTTAGCAAAGAACGTATATATTTTGTGACCATGTTTATTTTTGTTTAGAAAAAAGTATAACAATAATAATTATATCACAAAGTTGACTATATTTTTGGTATGGTATACTTTGTATATGTTAAAAAAAATGCGAAATATAAAATATAGATAAAATAATAGAGAAAGAGAAAAAAATAAGTTCAAACACAAGGCAAATTATTAAAATTCACTTTTCATTGCTTTTCCAAGACATTACTGAGTTACACAATTTTTAAATACAATAACCAGCTTAGTTAATCGCATGGTCTAAGGCGTCACTCTCGCAATATATTAGACTGCTGATGACGAGGTGATAGGGTTTAGAATTTTGGTCAGGTGTACTGAGGGCAGTTTTTCCACTTTCCTTCTACGAAAATGCTAGTACACTTACTTTAAATTCAACTTTTGTCATCCCTAGATAATTAGCGTCATTATTACAGCTCCAAATATCCTGAACAGAAGTAGTGCTAAAGGAAAATTTTAGTATTAACGGTTAGGGTGAATATTAATCAAAACTTTGTTGCATTGGAGTTTGATGGCTATTTTAAATATTGTAAGAGATTGTACCATTTTGATTTCACAAATTAATAAC
The DNA here is from genome assembly GCA_033556935.1 of Timema podura. Classification (NCBI taxonomy): domain Eukaryota; kingdom Metazoa; phylum Arthropoda; class Insecta; order Phasmatodea; family Timematidae; genus Timema; species Timema podura. Next base: position 91,295,865 of record JAVRXN010000009.1, read on the forward strand.
CACATAACAAATTATATATAATTGATTTATAGTTTGAAGAATTTTAACCCGATTCCTACTAAACAAGTAAGACAAAATTTTAACCTGAGTGAGCCATTACAATTAAGGTGGAGATAAGGAGAGCTGGTAAAGAGAAGTATTTTTGCAGTTTTTATAACAAAATAAGCCAAAAATAAGTAAAAAGGTGCTCCAGGAGATACATAATTAACTAACCCCACTTCGGTGGCCATTTTGTCTAAAGCACTACTCTCGTAATAGACTGGCTGCTGATGTCGAGGGGATCGGGTACACTGAGGTTGTTGAATTGTTTTCCACTCTACCTCCACGTAAGTTAAACGTGGGTGCACTTCTTCTAAATTCAAACTTCCTTATCCTTAACACATTAGAGTGATTAATGCATAGACGTATAGTCCGGACGAGTATCAAGGCACGGTGATAAAAATATAAAAAATTATCACCGCGTCTTACTACCTATGCATGTTGTGCGCATGGATCTGATCACTACCCAAATAAGGTAGGGGTGAGGAAGGAAGCATTTTAGAAGGAATATACCCTCATATGCGTGTAAGAAGACTGGGAGACCATTTAGGGAATACCAGTGGAACCAACCGGGATTCAAACCCCTTTCTCCACATCTTCTGCAGGCCGTTCTAACATGAGAGTAACGCCTTAGACCATTCGGCCACTGAAGTGGGTCAGTAGAAACATATGATTTAATTTTCTTCACAAGGTAATATCAACAAGTCTTGAATATCTGTCATGAGCATGGCCGCATTAGATGACAAACTTTTTAAATGAAGAGAAAAAGTTGTCATTAAATTACAAGACACCCTCGACAGATGTTCAAGAACGGTTGAGGTTCGTTTTACTCGACCCAACTCCTTCTTATCACCCCGGTTAGCTCGCGTCTTACCGGTCATTACATCCCTACTCTTCTTCATCTTGTTTGGATATGCACCAATGGGAATCTGCCAGATTCAAAATTGTGAGGAAGTTTCCAGAAGCTTCTTTGTTTCTCCTGCCTGTCCGTTAGGCCGATGACTCTGTTTCGTCATCTTGGTGACCCCCCCCACCCCCATAGGAAAAGGTAATCAATTAACTACAGGTTCCTGATGTATTTATACATTACCGATAAAATGTACCTATCAATGGTTTTAGATCCTTATAAAGTTGGTTCTCGGTTCCTGGGTCTTTAGAGGTCTACAACAATTCCGGCGCTGGAGGGTGGTGTAGGCCTACTGTAGAACTCTTTTGATTCGAAGTCGAAGAGATATCTAAAATAATTCGAAATATCCAAAATTCGAGCTAGCCATATTTATGAATATTTAACCATCTGGCATACGATAAATCAATAACCTAAAAATATGCTACATATAAACACACACACACACACATGTTATATACGTATGCTAAATAAAACACATATATACAACATTTACACATCTACATGAAAAAAACAAGATAAATTTAAACACAAGCTTGGAAAAATTACCATATATAAAATGAAGACTTAAATTAGTCAAGGCTTCACGTGATTACATTGTCACACAGAAGCGATGGAAGCCGAGCCAACACTTCCCCTATTCTAAGCAACCCGCTCGCCGCCGGCGCAGAATTACCCGCTTTATCCTTTACTTTGCCTCAACAAATCTAACTTTATATGACATTCATGGCAAATAAGTGCACATTTAATCAAGATCATTAAGTTAGGTTTAAAATAAGTACAAACTCGAAAAAAATTTACAAGGCTTCGAATTATCCAAATATTTCCTTCTAAAATTCGAACTAAAAGCTTTTTTTCTTATCATTGATTTAAATAGAAATTTATGAAGAATCACGGTGGGTTTGAACTATCCAATTTTTCGAAATAACCAATGTCGAGTTAATCAGATCCTACCGTACTAACCTAAACCAGAAACTGGGAAGTTTGTATCACTTCTTCAAGCTCATACATCGCACTAAGAATGTACTAAACACTGAAGTAATTACTAGAGGTTGTATCTAAAATACTTGCTAAATTATTGTTTAACTTTGAAAAGCTGCCATCATTCGAAAAAGTTCATTTAAAAAATGTAACCAAACAAGATCCTTTGATTGAATTTTGAAAGTATCTTTAAAATGTTACTCTTTGAATGTTATCTTCCTAAGTAACTAGCGCTAACTTTTATTCTAAATAATGCTTACAACGTGCTAATATAATATATTCTTGACAGCGCAGCAAATTGTAAATAGTAGGCCTATGTCATATTCTCCACTGTAGTGGTGGTAAATAAAAGTAAAATATTTTTATTGCAAACGTTGGTTGAAATTCACTAATGTCAACCTGTTCCAAAATAATTATTATTTTCCTAGTAATAATATTATTATCAATAAAAAGTGCTAGCAGATGAGTCTAATAATTATTCCCTAAGGATTAATGTATAATTGGCTTTTTCGTTTCGGAGTTGTACCAACAAGATATATTATAATATATGGAATAATAAGTTAAAATATTACATTCACACTTGTATCTTCTAACAATTGGCTATCAAAATAAAAATAAAAATTTGACTTAGAAAAAGATCCATAATAAATATTAATTTCAAAATAAAACGTTTTTATTTTGTAAACAGATACGCAAAAACACAACTGAACACATATTTTATGAAGTCATCAAATACCTTTATTTCTTCTTATTCGCCAACTTAATTTGTGAAAAGAACGGAGCCTTTTGAAAACTCTCATTTGTAAAGCATTTTTAAGTGAATCACAGACGTCTCTTCCGCAAATTGAAAAAATAACACCCAAACAGATATTTTCATAAGCTCGTATTTCAATTATGTAATAAAACTTAAAAGAAAAAGATAGTAAAAAACAAATTGTTTGTTGTTTAAGTTTTGACCGCCTGAAGTGACAACTTAACACTTGGTCTTGCAGATTATATGGTTTGGCGAATGGATAGATGAGATTAAATATGGTAGCTTTTGGTAGCTGTCACTTACCAACACTTCAGTGGCGAATCTGCTTTATAAATAGTTTCGGGATAGAGGAATAAAAGGGAGATAAGAGGGATAAAGAGACAAAAAGATAGGGTGTGTATTAAGGCGAACCTCGGTCGACGAGAAAGTATCAATCTGTCAGGCCACACTGCTTAAAATATAATGGTTTGTGTCTTTTTTTTTATGAACGACTCTATTCCATCTAGGCTTATGCTCTTTTTCACTCTTCACGTTCAACCAAACTTTGTCATGTCAATAAGAAAGAGGGGAAATAAAACTACGAAACTTACTATCTCAAGGTAAAGAGGAAAGCTCGCTGCTAGTTTTCAAAATTCTTAAAATTTTCTATAATGAGCCTATTACAATATATTTGTTGCGGAAAGCTAAATATAGAGCTCTTTTTCGTAAAAACTAATCTCTTAACTCCAGAAATATGATTTTAAAAAGTCGTAGAAAATGAGTTAATGTTACATTTTCACACATTTATTTCATTTAATAAAACTCAAACTTCATGGTTGTCAAGTAAAAATAGCTCTGTTGTAATCTTTAAACTTTATTTTGGCTGAACCGTATTTTGAATTAACGCAACGTAGAATTAAATATTGCGTTAGAGCTGAACGTCAACGCGGCAATCTCTCGCTTACCGAGGCGGCCCTCTCAATCGATCATTCTACGCATAAAGAATCGGGCCGGTTGTAATATCTGTCTAATCGCGAGGTGATTTGAGGGATAAATATAACCGAATATGTTTGAAAAGATGACATGTACCCACGGTTGTCTGATTAAACTCCTTGAAGTTTGCGCTGAGTCCGCGACAGAAGCCGTGGATGAATAGATGAAAGGTCTATTATTCTCAAGAACAATAGAAATGTCTAATAGGTCCTTGCCACGCATACCTCGTAAGAAATTTAGCTCTTTATTGTTTGGTATTTTTCCGTAGTCATTTGAATTCTGCGAAACTTGATGAATTTCAAATGTTTAGGGGATTAAGGTTGGTCTGCAGGGAAAGTGAGATTGAGTGATAACAACAGTTGTTGAATATCTGTCATGAGCATAGCGGCATTATCTAAAAACCTTTTTAAATGAAGGGAAAGAGTTTCCATTAAATTCCAGGACACCCTTAACAGATATTCAATAACTGTTGATGTCACCGCGTGAAGAAAATTAAACTCTATGTTTGTATAAAAGCATTATTTGACTTATTTTTACCATAAAAATGTTTTCATATAAAACGGCAAAAACATTTACATTTTCTCACGTTCCCTGCATCCCCACCTTAAGAAATAGTCTTTTAAAATCAACCAAATACGATAAGTTGAGTTCTTGTATTAAATAATCTCAGTGATTTATATTATTTTGTCGATTTATAAATTATTTCTCAGTATCAAGTTTTGATATCTTACGTCGTTGCTTTTGCTTGGTTTTCCCCCTGCGTCTTATTATGTGTCCGGGTAAATACTCTAAGGGGTAAGGATGAGGAAGGTAGAGTTTTGAGAAAATATACTCAAATGTTCTTGGAAAGTAGAAAAAATATATGTACAGTAGACTTAAAGTACAACTTTCAGCAAGTAATGCCGTTTAATTTAGAGTTATAGACTAATATCTTAAAGATGGCTGGCATTCAAACGAATCTCTGATGAAATAAACAAGATAAAAATAAATTCGTCACATAAGATAAGCTATAGTACCTTTAAAATAATAATAATAGTAGTAATATTGAACGCAATTTTAATGACCAACCGTCGAAAATAAAGCTTTTGATTCATCCGTTTCGCCATGATTTTCCAGAACGGTGTAATAATCTTTAACATCCTTGACATAATAGTGAAAAGGAAGAGGTAAGACATGTATAGAATTGATGAAAACCCACCGATTAAAAAACAACAACAACAAAAAGGAAGCATCATCCCGCGGCAAGTCCGCCAGTGTCGGGCTGTTCCCGGGCACGTGTTGCTGCGGACCCATTATACAGGGCGTTCCCTCACTTCAATGCGCATGTGCGCCGCGGTCTTTTGTTTCAAGATCTGTCTCCTAGCCTCGTGGCTGGTGGGGGGATTCCACATCAACAGGACTATTTTTTTTAAAGGATTAATTTGACAATTACTTGAGGAAATTAAGAAATGGGGGTATCACTTTGTGGTGCGCTACGAATCACTCGTATTAATTACGGGAACCACTACATTTTAGTAAAATAGGCCGTACCATGTAATGGAGAAGAGAAGTCCCCTTGAAGTGTAAGGAAATGTTGTATAGGACGTACTTTGTACCCATTGTCACATGTGCAGCAGAAACATGAACATTGGATGTAAGAGAGACTAGGAAAGTGGAGGTCATAGGAATAAAGTTTGTGAGGAGCATGTTATCTGTCGTGAGGAGAAACAGGAATAGGAATGAAGCTGTTTGAGAAAAAGTGGGGGTACAGGGAGTACATGAGACAGTAGAGAAAGCAGGATTGAGATGTTATGAGCATGTGATGAGGATGTTGGAGTATATGAGATAGTAGGGGAAGCAAGACTGAGATGGTATGGTCCTGTAATAAGGATGGAAAAGGAAATAATGCCAAAGAGAATGATGGAGATAAATTATGTAGGAGAAATTTCGTAAGGGAGATCAAGAAAGAGATGGGAGGAGGAGATAACAGTAATTTTGCAAGTGTAAGGATAAGAAACAAATTTATTATAGAAGGAAGAATGGTGGAAGATGGAGGCATTTTACTAAATTGACCCGGCCACAGCCTGGAAACAGTTGATGATGATAGTGATTATGATGAGGCCGTACCATTTAAATAAGGTTATACATACTATCTATATAATACCGTAAGGATTTTAATATTCTATAGGAAACTGTGGAGCTTGGGCGAGTCGTAGAATAGTGGGAAATGTCATATTTTCTAAAAGTTATTTCTTACCAGAATCCTACTACATACGCCAATCCCTATTTGTTGTAGACATATTTGGAGATATATCTTCCATTTTATAAAAGGTAAAAAATTAGTTATATCGCCTAAAAAAAGGTATTTCAAAGTAAACCTATGGAGAGCGTTTGCATGGATATTTTAAAAGTTATGGGTGCATAAATTACTAATTGGTGGTCACATGGTCTAAGGCGTCACTGCCGCAATATAGACTGGACTGCCGATGACGGGGTTCACATCTCGGTGGGGTGGTTTTTCCGATAGGTTTTCTACTGTTTCTCCCTCTCTCCACGCAATTGAGGTACACTTCATCTTAATTAAACCTTCATAATCCCTAGCCCATTGTAGATATTAGTATGCGTACATCTCAAATGGGTAGTAAAACGCGGCGATAAAAAAAATTATAAGTTTCTAAAAAGTATTACTATTTATACCGTCTAAAAGGAGAAAAATTGTCGGTGTTGAAAGCCAAATATTTCAAATAATAAGAACTAATAATTTAAAACCATAAAAAATAATAATCTCGCAAATGCAAGCATTGATTAGTCTATTACTTATTTCACCAGAACCCTCGTTGGCTTTGATAGTTGCTGTCCATTTAAAACCGAGATAGTATCTATTATCTATATTTTTTTTAAATAAAATTAAGAGTTTGTCATTAGCACTTCGTGAGTCTACCACATGCAGAGCTCTGAAATTTAAAAATTAGCTCCCGTGCCCGAACATGCGCACCTCAAGACCGGAATTTTCAAATTTTGAATTTATTTTTTTGTATTAATCAAAAACAGAAAAAAACTAAGACACAATAATGTCGCGAGATATAGGATTTAGTAGGCCTAACTCTTTTTATGTAGTTGCGCAATGCGGGTTATGGTATGCACTCGGAAGATAGAATTTTAAAATTTTTAATAGATTTATCCTTTTTGCCCTTTTTTGCCTTCCCACATTTTTGCCATTTTGTCCTTTTTACCCTTTTAATCTCTTAGAACATTTAACCTTTTGGCCCTTAATGCACTTTTTACACTCCTTTACAGCTTTATAACCTTTTTATCCTTTTAACCCTAAAAAAAATTCTCCCGTACAGAGCCGGGTACTACTTCAATTCTAGTAGGTTATTTTATTTAAAGACACATTGATTTATATTGTTTCATTTCCCACAATACTCAAGCTTATGTTCGACAGACTCAATCCATTTCTCACCATATCAAAAAGAACTCCTTTACTGTGGCACTCCAACAAACTAACATAACCTAAAACTCCCATCATCAGTAAAAGCGAAGGCGGCAGAAGACAGAAGAAGAAGAAAAAAAAGATGGCCGCTTCATGATGTAGAGGAATCCGCCAGGGGCGCTATCCGGGCTGTTGACATGCGCAGAACAATATTGTTTCGTCTCAAAAAGTCCCGTCTTATTCCACATTAGAGATTGACCATAATTTAATATTACGTGTTCTCTCTCTTATAACTTCTTTTTCTTTGGGCGTGCACAAAGGGTGCCGAAACGTACAGGAAATAAAAAAAGGATTTTATATGCAGGCAGAAGGGGAGTGACAAATGTAATCACGGGAAGGTTGGGTCTAAGAAATATAGGGGAAGAGGGGAGGTATTAGATAACCCCGCAGGTTCATCAGCGTTCGCTTTGTTCAGATGTGGATCGCCTGTGTATTTTTGGGTTTAGTCGCGGTGCGATTGAGGAGGGTGTTGTAACGGGGGTTAGGGGGAGGGAAATATATAATTAAGCCGCAATTATTATTATTATTATTATTTAGCACCGCGTCTTACTACCCGTTCGGGTTATACGCTTAAGTACTAATTACGCTAATGGATTAGGAATTGGGAAGGTTGAATAGAGGAAGTGAACCCGCATTTGCGTGGAGGGAGAGTGGAAAACCATTTAGGAAAAACCACCCCCAGTTCACCCGACCGAGATTCGAACCTCGATCTCCCTGTCCTCGGCAGTCGGGCTCAACACGACTAGCGCGTTAGCCAACTACGCCACCAAGGTGGGTTAAGCCGCAATTACTACCTTATAATAATAATTTATGCATCAAATGATTAGCAAAATCTTGTTTATAAGTTTTTTTTAAATTAATCACATATATATGTAATAATAATATGCAGCTCCCACTTCAGTGGCCGAATGGTCTAAGGCGTCACTCTTGTGTTGGACTGGCCTGCTGATGACTGGGAGATTGCAGTTCGAATTCTACTGAGGGTGGTTTTCCTAAATGGTTTCCCACTCTTATTTCCCGCAAATGCGGGTAGACTACCTCTAAGAGTGCTTCCTTTCTCATCATCCCCATCAGAGTAATTATCATAATAATAATAATATATAACTTATTCGTATAGTCTGAACAGGTAGTAAGACGCGGTTATAAAAAACTGCTTCGGTGGTCGAATGGTATAAGACTTTACTCCCGCAATATACTGGACTGCCGATGAAGGAGAGGTTGGGGTTCGAGTCCCGATCGGGTGTAGTGAGGGTGGCTTTTCTTAAATTATTTTTCACTTTCTCTCCATGTAAATGCTGGTACACTTCCTATATATTAAACCTTCATCCTTCCTAGAACATTAGCGTAGTTAGTAGACCTAATCTATACATGCGTACAACCCGAACTAGTAGTAAGACATGGTGACAAAAACAGTAATAAACAATAAGTTGCGGGACCACCTCTAGAGACAGGATTTTTAGTTGGTTTTAAAATATTCATGACATAAATTTGTCATTAAAAAGAAACACTCCAAGTCAAGGGATTAAAAGGGTAAATTTGATAGGATGAGGCCTGCATTGGCATGGAGAGGGGATGGGAAAACCAACCCTAAGAGCAACAGGCCGAAATTCAAACCTTGTTTCCCCAGTCACCGACAATCAAGTCGATTGGAGTGCGAACTTGACGGCTTAAACCGTGTTACCAAAGTTGGGGGTAGCTGGATGTTAAATACAAGGTTTGTGTGTTTATGTCGGCCACGAATAGGGCCCTCTGTACCTCAGTTGGTAAAGCAGGAGCACTTTAAGTTGAGGTGGAAGGGGACGCGAGAAAAGGCAAGTGTTTTCGCAGTTTTAAAGCAAAACTTTTTTTTTTTACTAAAATAAATAAAATATTACTTCATCACTGAGTACTAGTCTTTAAAGTTGGGAGAGTGGATTTTTGAATGTTATTAAAAAAATATTTTTGTTTTGTTAGGGAAACAATTTGTAGGTCTATTCTATTTTGTTCAAAAATAAACGTTGTTGGGGTGGGGGACAGGGGGTCCTTAACATTATCATTGTAATGGAGCCAGCTTTAACATATTTTTTGAGATTTTACTAATAAATCATCTAAACTTGAATCAATATTGATGTATTTTTTTTATTTAACCATAAACATATTGGAGAAGGTTACAAACAATGTTTATTTTAGAACAAAAGTTTGTTAGTCAAGCGAGTACAAATAGTCTTCCAACAACAACAAAAAATCCTAGTCTGAAAACACATATAAAACCGTCATCGATTGAAACCATCGATATTTCTTTGTTCCAGATAAAAGTGAGTTCATTTCAATTAATTTACAAATTCGAAAAGGAACTTCCTTTTTCGATTTGAGCCCCCCCACTTAGGATTAAAAAAAATGGGTCACGCACGCTATAAGATTTAGAATCTCTTGACTGGGCATTTTTTTTTTCCTCCACCTTTGTAGCCTGTGCGTTTCGTGGGATACCGGGTATTGTTGGGGGTGATTTACGGTATGTTTTAAGGGTCTGTTCTACCCTTGGAGCAAAAGGAATGTTATTTGTTATAAAAAATATTTAAGACCCCACGCGCTTTATAACCATAGAATCCAAATAAAGCTCACTCCATCTAATTTAATTCAACCTAGATTCAAAACAAATCCCCAACATCATAGCCGAACATACTAGTCATATCCACACTGGTGGTCACAAAGTATAAGATTCCAAGCTAGCAACAGATCAGGAAGTTTGGTGACTGAAAGACTGCCTTGAGAATCTCAATTTACGTACACTGAAGGGTGGTTTCTTACGATGTAATTTATCACTGTGGTTCATCACCGTATTCTCTTCGACGCTATTGGGGTGCACTTCCTCAAAAATTAACCTGCTCCATGTTATTGTTTTTGTCACCACCTTTCACTACCCGTTCGGGTTATACGCATATATACCGTTTGCGATAATATATTAGGGATGTGGTATGTTGAATTTTGAGGTAGGGGGAGAACCTCTCAGGAAAATGACCCTCATTGTGCCCGACCAAGATTCAAACCCAGATCTCCAAGTCAACGGCATTCCTGTGACGCCTTAAAGCAGATCATTCCCCCATAGAAGTGGAGACCCCATGTAATGAGCGCTATACAGCCATTTGTTAACATTTCTGAACTAAAAATAAAGTCAGGTAAACGTTAATGGACGACATACATTTTGTTCTCGCTAGACGTATTTAGTTATACATTCACAAATTTTAAGCTATGTAGCTCTATAGGCGGCAATAACGTAGTGATCCGGGTGGATTTAGGTGAGCGGTCGTGCGCCTGACCGATACAGGGGGCTGGTAGCCTCAAGCCTGTACTGGTCCTAGCTCTGCTTTGCCATTTCTCAAAGATAGTGATTTCCAAACTGTGGTACGCAAACCCCAGTAGCAAGTTTGATAAAGAAACTAACTCGAATGCCATAGACTGTGCCTTCTTCACTTCTGTCAGCACGTTGCTTGGCTTACTAATTTTTCCTTGTACATCCAATACTGTTTACAGCCTCTCAGTTCCCGGCCGTTAATTTATCAATATGAAAGGGTAAACTCATAATATCATCAATGATAAATTTTTCGGTAATGCCGGGAATCGAACCAGGGACCCTTAGCTTAGTAGGCAGACACGCTACCAACTGAACTAAAGAGTCTGATAGCTTAATTTACCGATTAGGTTTTATTAAAATTTTAATTGGCCGTATATAATCTACAAAGTAGAATATATTTGTTTATAATTTTTTAATGTGAAAGTTGGAAGGGGTACGTACGTTGGTTAAGACATGTACCCGAAAGGGGTTACGTGACAGCTGAAAGTTTGGGAAATACTGGTTTCCGGAAATATCGTGAACTGTCTTAAGGGTGTCACATGGACGAGGGCTGAGACGTGTTGCAGACGTTTAGAAATCCCGCAATATATAATATTGTTTGATACTTTTTTAAATATCGTTTTCAACTAAATGTAGGCGAAAATTATCATAAGTTTTCGGACCAGCTAAAGAGTTAAAAATTTTAATTCATAATATAAAAGAAAAATTCAGCGATGCTTTACGCGAAAATGTGTACTTCTGAGATTAAAGCAAACGGCTAGAAACCCTAGTTAAATAATCTCCCTCTATCAAATAAAGTAATGTTTTGTTAGGGTAATAACAGTCGATTTTAAGATAATGTAGGATTATTTTATAAGGTTTAGATTAAGTTACCACTCTTTTTAAAAAGCCTTTCAAACTTTGAATCTAAACTTTTAAACCATTCAGAGCTTTTGGCTAAATTTTGGTGAAAACAATATTAAAAAATATCAAACCACTACATAAATGCTGTATTTCTAAACGTTTTCAAAGTTTTTCAGTGCTCTACATGTAATAAATAAATTTAGCACCGCGTCTTACTATCCGTTCGGGTTATACGCTTAAGTACTATCTAAGGTAATGGTTTAGGATTTGGGAAGGTTGAATATAGAGGAAGTGAACCCGCATTTGCGTGAAGGGAGAGTGGAAAACCATTTAGGAAAACCACCCCCAGTTCACCCAACTGAGATTCGAACCTCGATCTCCCCGTCCTCAGCAGTCGAGCTCAACACGACTAGCGCGTTAGCTAACTACGCCACCGAGGCGGGTTGCATGCAATAAACTTTAACCTTCATCCTCCTCTTTTTGTTTTATTAAATCAGGTAAGTAGCACTAAAGCGTAATAGTAAAAATTAAGACACAACAAATATTTGCCTAAAATATATTAGAAATGTTGAGAACCAGACGAAAAATCTCAGTTATATTTATTTAAAACGTGAAGCTATTCCTTTTTACAATGAATCTCGGAGTTCCATAAAAAGCTATTTTCATAGTTTATTCTTAAAAGACTATGATGTGTACAAAAATTTCAAATTTTAAGAAATATTCAAAGGAGAAGCCGCAATTTCAAGAAACGACAGTTTCTTTCGGCAACAATTTCTCAAACTCCAACAAACCAATTTATATATACACATATTTATAGAATTATATATATATATTTATGACTTAATTTTTTTGTGTTAAATAAAAGCATTTAGTTCAAGGATTAATTTGTAAAAATTTAAAAAAAATTAGTAAGCAAAGCCTCAATTTAATAAAACGATTCTCACAATCATAACCTATTGCAACAATATAAGATGGATTTATTAAATTACAGAGTTTATATCAACGATAATAATATGTATGATGATATAGATATTAGTAATCTCAGAAATACAAAGTTGACTGTTGATAGCTGTCATTGAGAAATAGACGCATTATACGTCAAACGGGTGAGCTTATTAATTATTTAAACTACTTTATTCTCTCTCGTGAACTAATAAAGCGTGCGTGGCAAACACATTTTCATGAGCAGCCTAGAACGAACTATTTTAACAAGGTATGATACCAATTTTCAACCTCTTCGTTCCCTAAGGAATCATGAAAATATGTAGTGGAAAGGGGGTATGGGGGGGATATAAAAAAAAGAAAAGTAGAACATGTTGCACACAATGTGTCGCCCATCCAGTTTGGTCGGAATCTTTTGTTTGGCGGTTGTGGTAGTTTTTGTGACGATGTCACGGTATCTTGGCGGCTTTAGGTGAGGAAACAAGAGGGCCATTGTCTAAGGCAATAAGACAAGTGTTGCTTGGACCACCCATCCTCGTTACTTTGGGGGAACATCACACAATGACGACATCACGGAGAAATTGCGCGAGGTGTTGATTTTTTTATTTTTTTTTTACTTTCTCACTTTAAGAGAACGTATTGAACTCATTTAGCCTGTCATGAAGTGTTTATAGGCTAAGCAGACCTTGTTAAAACTGTACCTGTGATATGCTCTCAACCAATCTATCCCCATTTGACCAATCATATGTGAAGGGCACAAAGGAAAACGGGAGAAAATCATACATTACACAAATTTTCAAGAACGACAACTTTTATATATAAAACACCATAAAGAAACTCAGCAAATACTTTATTCTTAAATTAATCTATAAGTGTATGACAGAGACCTCTTTTAACAATGATCTAAAGTGCCTTATATAAAGGTCCTGTGATTGTCTAACAGATGGCAACACTAACTCAATTTGAGCTAAAATTAGACTTTCCCCCGTTTTTGCCCCCCTTCCCCTTAATATAGGCTCTGCTCTAAATAGTCACATAGGAATGTATCTCCACTGACACCTGACCAATGACTGTTCTATTGAGTGATAAGTACAATTCACAGGTACCTTTTGAACTAACTCTGTTTACCCTGGAAACACTTCACGACACTGATTAAAATCGAATATTTGCACCCCTTGAACTGATTCTGTCTGTCTGAATGTTACAGTCTATAATTATCACAGAATGAGCGCAGACAAACGATTTCAAGTTCAACTGTCTGGTTGAAATCATGCGTTCACCAACGATTTCACACCGGCTAAACATTATAGTTTGTTGGCATCGCAACACGACACTCAACAGATGGCTAGTTGGTCTAGGGCACAGACAAACATACACCAGACCTACAGCCTACAGGTTAAAATGGCTGCGCTGCGCTTATTGGAAGAGCTTAAGTGCTTCAACACGAGGATCGCTACTTGCAGTTACAAATGACAACATCACAATCAAGCGGGCATTTTTTTAAAACAGTGTACTTTAATGATGGTTTTACTAGAGAGCAGACATTCCCCTTTAGTGCCAATAAACTGGCTTCCACAAACCTAGGTTCAGGTAGCGACCTCACCCCTTCCCATAAACTAACCCCCAAACGAGCCTACTCAGACTGCAAATTACAAATAATACTTATAATTTTTATTTTATTTATCACCGCGTCTTACTACCCGTTCGGGCTATACGCTTAAGTACTAATTACGCTAATGGATTAGGAATTGGAAAGGTTAAATTTAGAATAAGTTATTCCACATTTGCGTGGAGGAAGAGTGAACATCAATTTAGGAAAAACCACTCCCAATTCGCCCGAAAGAGATTAGAACCTCAATCTCTTCATCCTCGGTAGTCTAGCTCAACACGAATCTAGCGCGTTAGCCAACTATGCCACCGAGACGGTAATACTTAGAATTTTTTGTTTGTTTGTTTGTTTGTTTAAGTGAAGGTTTGCAAATTCTCTAGCTGTAAACAATCTTCAAAACTATTTACTTGTCTGCTTACGCTTGCGTACTTTTGCTCTTTTGCTTTTGGGCCCCTTCTAAGCCCCCTCTGTTTTTTTTGGGGGGGGGGAATTTTCGATTTTTTTTAGGGCTATTTGGAGTATCAGCTTCTCTGGTACCAAGTTTGAAGTTTCTAGGGTACCTGGAAGCGCCTAGTTAATTCAGGTACTTTCTCATTTTCATACCTACCTACCTACCTTTATGCATAAGTATTCGTATTTCGCTACACAAAGCTTATAATAATAGACACTAAGTCTATACTAATAGACCTATATAGAAGGCTTCAATTTATTAATATAAATTGTCGTCCATTTTGTCATCCAGTTATCTTCGATTGAAGTTGCATTGCTATGACACAACCAAATACAGTTTAACTTCATCAACAGTCTTCATTTAGTCTGATTCGCCATCTTAACTTGCAGCTTTTTTAGAACCTCTCGTTTGTAAAGCATTTGGTTAAGTGAACCTAAGATGCAACTTCCACAAAATAAACTCACATCCAAACGGTTATTTTCATAAGTTCTTGTTTCAATAATGTAAAAATTGTTTAAAAAACATAATTAAAAACAAGTTGTTTGTTGTGAAAGTTTTGACTAACAAAAGGGATAACAACTAAACCAGATAATGGGCTTGCAGATAATATGGTTTGGTGAATGGATACATGAGAATAGATAATGATAATTTTTGCTAGCTGTCACTTATCATTATTCCAACCGTGGATAGACTTTTAGTTTATTATGGCCACCCTAATTATAACAAGGAACTTCGTGCTGGCGTTCAAGTAATCGCGGGAATCACCTTACAAATATGGCCGTACACATAGTCAAGGGTGCTAACATCTCGCCCAGTCAGATAAACAAACCAACCTGGAACGGAATCGTTCCTACAACCAGCCCCTTTGTCTAGTGGTCAACACCCTTAGCCTAGTAATCTAGAGGCCCCAGGTTTGATTTTCGGGGGTACAATAGGTATTTTTCCCTGAAGGGGAATTATTCCTAAAGTCCCCATAATAAGGGTAATTAGGCTTAAATTAGGTTTAATAAATCCACCGGCTCCAACCTCCATAATCACCATCATCCCTTCATCTCATTGCAGGTATGTCGTGTAGACGACCTCCAAGGGGCAACGTTATGTTCCCACAGACCAGCTAAAAGTCTACAAGAAAGGCAACAGCACTAGATGATGCCTCTCTCAAGGTCAAATATGCCATAAGCTAAAAAAAAAAATCCTTGCACTCAGCGGAAAATCTAGCAATAAAACAACTAATAATCGAAACTTTTACTTTCCTCATAAATCATAATAGATTCTTGCTCCCCATGGAAACATTTCAACTTTGTTCGCGCTGCGGCCTGTTAGCAGAGTCTATTACTCCCTCTCCCTGGAGGCGGCATTCCTCCCACAAAGCCCACGGGGGTCACTTTACTCGAAGTTTGAGGAACACGGACCACAGGTGTGCAAAGGTTAAAAAAGGGTATTAACGGAGCGAGGATGTTCCCTTCTAGTTTCCACTCTTACTCTCCCATCGGCGAGATGGAAGGAGATGAGCTTCGGGTCCAAGACTATAGACTTAGTACTCCCAGACTAACCAAGAATAGGCTAACAACCTGCGCCGGACGTGAACAACAATACCATGCAGTGATGACGCAATATGAGTCGCTCCACCTGCGCAAACTAAGTGGGGTTTGAGGTTCTAATCTTTCCCGCAGGTAGATTTTAACATTGAGGCTTTGCCATACTCTCTCCATAGTAAAGATTATGTATTTCCTTTAAAACTATCTTCCTCATCTCTATTCTTTATATTCATCCGTTACTAACCTTTGGGTTGTACACTCCGTTTATCCTGGAAGCTTGCCCTGTACGTTCCCATTACATTACACATGTAGAAGAGGATATTATCTGTGTTTGGTAGATAGTTGTGGATACACCTTGTTGTTCATCCCATACCGCACACTTGTAGGAGAGGACAGGTGTATTTAGGAGCCGCGGCCAATATGAATCGTGAAACAAGGGATGCCCTACCGTGTGATTGGAAATATATTCCTATTGGTTCGGTAATTAGTTCTAATATCTTTGCGGATGAGAAAGATAATGGGCAGATGAATTTTATTCGAGGTAAAAAAATAAATTCTGAAGCGAAAAACGCTTGTGTTAATGGAGGTCATATTTCTTTTCCTCGTGCACACACAGGAATTCCAGAATTAGTATTTCGTTTCGACAAGTAATAATTTTCTTCTATATATATATAAATTATCTTCATTTGAATAGAGTTTCCTGTTTGGAAAATTTAGTTTCATAATTCTTTTGTTTTGTGGTTGCTTTTTATGTACCGTAATGAGAAATCGTTCAACGAAAACAATGCAAGGAGGAAATGGCGTCCTCAATCGAATAGATATTACAATGTAAGGTATTATAATGGCAAGTAGAGGCGGTGCATATTCGCAAGTATTATAGGGTAGGTAATAGAATAACTTTGTAACAGAGTGGGCGTATGTTAAATTGTATACAAGAATACTACTTTTTGTGGAGTGGACGATAGATTCTCTTGGAATTGTTTCTTACTTTCTATCGACCCATCGACGAGAGAAATATTGTGATCGTCAAAATAATCGAACTCAAGATTTCGATAAATGTCGTCGTTTCATAACCACCTGAAAGCGACAAAGTGGTTTTCGCTATGCCGCCTGTCTGTCTGTTCGTCTTTCTATCTGTATCTCGGACTAGAGCCGAAACAATTTTACCGATTGGGCTAAAACTCGGTATATAGGGTTTTCATAAGATCCCCCTAGATTAGTTTTAGGAATTAGATAGCTAATCTTAAAATTAAGGGTCATATACTAAAGGGCAAAAAGAGAAGAAAATCCATTTTCACAAAATCCGCTTTAATGATTTTGATTGAATGTTGAATCTAGGCACTGATTAAGATTTCAAACAAAATAGCAACTCCCATTTTCCAATGAAAATTACTTTGAGGGTATTTACCTAGGCGGAAATTTCCAATTGGGATTATAGCTCCGCAATTATTTGAGATATATAATAACATATCATTTTAAAGTTGTAGTCCTATTATGTTTAAAAAAAAATATTTGAATTTTTTTACTGAAGCCAATATTTTCTAAGTTATTTATATATTTTGTTACTAAGGTACTTACAAATTGAAATTGGTTGTTATGCTCTTTGATGGACAAAGATGTTTCTCTTTCCTCAAGTTGTTCTGTAACAGGTTAACAGTAATTTAGTAAAATGTATATTATTTCATTCATGCTCTTTGGTGCAGTGCTTCTGCAACAGTGTATTTTATTTCGTTTCACAAATCTTGCTTGTTTTTAGTAAATGTTTCCTTTTTAGGAAAAAAAGAGAACTAGTGTGTGGTACACATTACCATTAATTTTAAAAGTTAGACTTTGGGTTCCAATCGAAATTACAAAACTATTTTTATTGGTATGTCTTTGTTTGTACTCGCTGCTGTGATCAAATGAGTTCCTAGAAAGCCTGACTCTTGACTCAGGTCAATATGGGATTATTCAACCCCCCACTCCCACCTTAGTTCTTATGTTGATGGTCGACTCTAAAGATATGTGTGTGGTCTTGAAAGAATAGGCAAGTTTAAAGTATATTCAGACATTGTGTAATTATTATTATTAAGTGTTCTGTCTCACGACAGGTTCATTCCTTTTGTCAGTGAACTTAGACCGCCAATGAGCCCTGTCCTCTGCCTCCTCCTTTGGCTCACAGAATTTTCTTCCTTCCTTCCTTCAAGTCATCCAATATTTGAATTCTCCTCCATCCTAAGCTCCTCTTTCCCTCAACCTTTCTTTCTATGACTTCGTGCAGAAGTCAGTTCCTCCTAAGAATGTGTCCAATCCATTTTGCTTTGCACCGAGAAATCACATCCAAAATGGTTCTCTTATCATCCAATCTTCTTAGGGCTTCTTCATTTGTCACCCTGTCCACCTAAACTTCTCAAATCTTCTCCAGAACCACATTTCAAAGCTCTCAGATTCCTTTTTTTCCATCTTCCTAATAGTCCACGTTTCTGCTCCATACAGTGCGATGCTCCAAATGTAGCATTTCACCAGTTTCTTCCATAGTTCCAAACTCAACTTGATGGTCAGCAGTAACCTCTTCTTGTTGAAATCTTCCTTGGTCATGACGATCATCGACCTAATTTTCTTGGTAGAGTAGGCATCCTTTTTCAGCAGAATGCCCAGGTATTTGAACTGCTCTATGTTTTCCAACTCCTGGTTTCCAATTTAGATGTTCAACGGCTCATCATTTTTTGAAATCACCATCACTTTTGACTTCTCAATGTTGATCTCCATGCCATATTTTCTCCTTGTTTCTACTATATTTTGCAACTCTTCTTTATTTTTGGCCAGCAATGCTAGATCATCCGCGTATTTGATTGTGTTGATGACGCGTCCTCCTATCCTGAGATTGCCAAATCCCTTTAGGGCTTTCCTGACACTTACCATACAAGTTGAGCAGAATAGGTGACAAACAGTATCCCTGTCTCACTCCTCCTCGATTATCGAGTATGGTATCAAAACTATTTAGTGGAATAACTTGGTTGTAACACTGAAACAAGGTCAAATGGGACACTTGTGTATATGAACACTTTTAATGGTTTTTATGTCTCTTGTCCACCGCTGAAGTGGGTCCAATGTGTTACGGTACACCCTGTATATATAAATATATATAATAAATTTAGAGATGGGTCGAATCCTATATTTTTCTAATCCGAATCTCGAATCCGAATCCAAAATTTTCTTTCGAATCTCGAATCCAAATTCGAGTCCACAAATTTTCAAAAGTGCATTTTTGATTTGTCAAAAAAATTGAAAAGTATATTTTTAAAAAGCAAACAAATTTACATAAATTAAAAAAATAGCTTGTTAACAAAATGTATTACGTTTGATTACCAGAACTTAATGCCAACTATAGAGGAAACATCATATTTAGAGAAGTGTTTTCATTTCATATTCACATAGTTAGCCTAGTATGAAATAATTTTAACAATATGTAATTAATTAATACCTTACTTACAAGTGAAATTAATTGGACTACAATGACACAATAAGTTATGGCCTGTCTAAATTCAGAAGAGATATATATTTATTACTTAGCTATTTACTTATTTTAATTATGTGGCCAGTCAAGGTACGTATATATAAAGTTAAATAAACGGATCTGTTAATTGTTAATTGTGTCCGAGTAGCCTAGTGGCGAGTTCATATATTATTATTATTATTATTATTATTATTATTATTATTTATTATTATTATTATTATTATTATTATTATTATTAGCACCACGTCTTACTACCCGTTCGGGTTGTACGCACTTATGCTAATGTGTAATGGTAGGTTGATGGTGAGATGAAATGGAGGACCTACAGTTTAACGTGGGATCCGAACCACGGTGGAAGCCTGGCATTCCACACATTCACAAGTTTTGATTAATACACGTCTTGTCAGAGGTGAAGGAAGGGTTCATAAATAATTGTAAGAATTGAAAATATTGTGTATAGAACATTATCATAGCAAATAAAACTTTTTTTATAAGGTTTGGTACAACTGAATATTCCTATTCTGTTTAATTGTCTTTTCTATTAGGTTTCAAGAGCAAAGAAGACACTAAACAATAATGGATTTTTCTGTAAACGAATTTATTAAAAAAAAGAGGTGATTTTTTTAATTTTATTTTGAACATAGATGAAGCTAAATTTTCATATTTTTTTCTAACTACACGATTATATGTAATTCCTGAAAAATAGTATTTTGAGATCAATCTAAGGCCTTTATATTTGGTTTAGAGATTTTTTTTGCGAGATTCCCGAATCTCGAACTTCTCGAATACCATAGTATTCGAGGGATTCAAGGATTCAAGCATCCCATCTCTAATAATAATATTATATAGACTACGTATATATATGACATAGACCTGCTACAGGTAGTTAGTTGCATGGTCTAACGCGTTACTCTCGCAGTAGACTATATTGTCGATGACGACGAGATCATGGTTTGAATCTCGCCCAGTTGTATTGAAGGTGATTTCCAAAATGTTTTTACATTCTCCCTCTACGCAAATGGAGGTAAACTTCTTTTAAGTATAACCCTATAATCCCTAAAACCATTAGCGTAATTAGTACATAAGCGTATACACCAAATGGGTAGTAAGACGCGATGCTAAAAGAATATATAGTATATAAGCCTATACAATATATCCTACGAGTATAGATATATATTCTAATATATAAATACGTGTATACATTATATATTTATATGTATTATATATTTGTAATTAACGTTTCCTGAGATATATTCACCTACCCCAGGTTGAAACAGTGCCTTAAAACATTCGAACACCCAAGTGGGTCATAGAGCCAAATACATCCAAAACATTCTATATTAAATAAGACGTAATGAGTCTTGAGAAAAGTTCCTGTCTTGAAGGAACTACAAATACCCTCCTATATAATAATATTTCTGGTATTGCTCAAAAAAGTCGGCGCTGTTGTGACGTGAAGCCATTAAATTGGAATTGTTTTGCCCCCCCACCCTCACTTTCCCCCACGAGATATGATCAGCCCGTGTTTCAGAACATTAGAGAGAGAGAGAGGGAGTCGTATTGCACCAACAATTCCGTGGCTGTGCGCGATCTAGTAATTGAAGGGCTTGAAGAGTCAGAGGTGTGTAATTTGGTTTTAGAGCAAAGTGCGACCAGTTCATCGGAGCCACCCCTTACACGTAGGCCACAAGAAACGCTCCGTGCTAGAACGAGATTAAAACCCGGCAT
Organism: Timema podura; assembly: GCA_033556935.1. Lineage (NCBI taxonomy): Eukaryota > Metazoa > Arthropoda > Insecta > Phasmatodea > Timematidae > Timema > Timema podura. The sequence continues at coordinate 91,316,925 of JAVRXN010000009.1, forward strand.
TTCTCGCTCCATGAACAACTTTTTTTTTATCACCGCATCTTACTACCTGTTCAGATTATACGCATATATTATAATTACTCTAATGGGGTAGGGGTGAGGAAGGAAGCATTTTAGAGGTGATCTACCTGCATTTGCTGGAAAGGAGAGTGGGAAACCATTCCTGGAACAAACTCAGTAGACCCGACTGGAATTAAAACCTCAATCTTCTGATCATCAGCGGGCCAGTCCAACACGAGAATAACGCCTTAGACCATTCGACCACTGAAGTGGGTAATATATTAACTAATTACGCTAATGTGTTAGGGGTGAGTAAGGTTTAATTTAGAGAAAGTGTATCTACATTTGCGTGTAGGGAAGATAGAAAAACAATTTAGTAAAAAATAAAGCTCACTACACCTGAATGGGATTATGTCAAACTTACAGACTACATCGATGGTCACATGGCCTAAGAAGTCAATCATGTGGGACTGAACTTCCGGTGACTGCTAGATAAAGGTTTGAATCCCTGTCGGGTTTACTAAGGTGGTATTTTTCTTTAATGATTTCCCACGCTACCTGCAAGCAAAAGCGGGTACATTTTCTCTAAAATTCTACCTTAATCATACTTATTCTATTAGCGTTGTTAATGTATGCCTAAACCCTAGCAGGTACTAAGTCGCAGCGAAATAAAAATGCCTACATGGATTTGAAATATATTTAGTTTAGATATTATTTTATTTTTGTGCATAGGAAAAATATTTTAATCGTGACAATTTCTACCTCGATATTATAATGATGCTGAAACCATTAAATGGCTTTGTTTAAAGCTTAAAGTGCGAGTGGAGGAAACGCGAGTTAAGGGCGGTTTTATAGCAAAACTTTTTTGGCCAAGATAAATAAAAATATTGCTCCGGTAGAAACATAGAGTTTAATTTTCTTCACATGGCTATACCAACAGTTTTTGAATATCTGTCATGAGCATAGCGACATTAGATGAGAAACTTTTTAAATGAAGAGAATAAGTTGTCATTACATTCTAGGACACCCTTGAAAGATATTCAACAAATGTTGATATCACCACGTGAAGAAAATTTAAACTATGTTTCTACTGGCGAATTAGTTGATATATTTTGATCAAAAAAGGTTTTGCTGTAAAAATTGCAAAAACACTGGCCTTTTCTCGCATTTCCTACCTATCCACCTAAATATTAAGATGTATGATCATACCTACTGGCCACATTGTTATCTCAATGATTATGCCTCTAAATTTAATAACGGGTTAAGATGACCGATTCTAAAAAAAATAATCTAAACTAGTTAGAACGATTTTTATTCAAGATTGATATCTTGGGTGCGTTTTACATGATTAATATTACTATAAGTTACAGTTTTTTTTGTGTAGAATAAATTTATTTAACCGAAGTTTACTATTGATAACCGGGGCCTGGATTTTGATGACTTAAAAATGATCAAAAATTATTTCAAATTAAAAAAAAATACTTAAAAATAAAATCAAAAATCGTAATGAGTTCACACTACTAAATTGAACCTCCATTTTACACATGTAAACTAATATATTATAAACACACAATTAAAAGCTTTTAACAACTAAACTTATGATTTTTTCTAAATATAACATTGATTCACACATATCTGCTTCAGAAGTAATAAACTACCTCCACCCAACGCAACCCTCTTTAGTTTGTTGCAGTGTCTCACCAGGAATGTGTATTTTACAACCAAACAAGCAAAGAGGATAAAAAGTTCATTACCGTACCTACAGTAGCCTCGTGGCTTCTTTGGTGCTGATTGACAGCACATAGCTAACTTCTGACAGTCAACATTTGGGTATACACCTAAATGTTGACTGTCAGAAGTGACAGCTGCTAAACACATGTTTTTTGCAGATCATATGGTTCTGCGTAGAGATACATAATTTGGTCTGGTAACTTTTCAAAGCCATCAGCTGTCAGTCAGCACCAAAGGAGCCATGGGGCTATTGTAGATTATCTTTTCATGCCTACAACTGTATGATGGGAAAAAAATGTTTGAGTATCTATACATTTATTAAATATCGATAGTATTAAAAATATACTTATTCAACATAAATGCTTAAAATTGATTTAAATATGCCTAAATATTAATTTTAAAAATGTCTAATAATGACTCGTAAATGATACAAAACAAGAATATTCAACATAAAAATCAGGAATTAAAAAAATTACTTAAAAATAGGCTATAAAAAACGTTTTCACAACCAGAGGATATTTAACGTCATTTATATAGCCTACACATAAGATGTTATTGAGTCATACAAAAAAAAAAGACATGATATCAAAATTCGGACCCTGCTGAGGGCCCATTTTCAAAAAATTTGTATGTATATACGTAGTATGTACGATTGGGATTTAGGCTTTAGTTCAATTTAATAATCATTGGTACACTTCTTGATGATGCGCAAACAATGTATTGAACTCTGATCCTTACAGTCACAGTTCAAGCCCAACCAGGCCCATTGGTGTCAATATCCCCCCCCCCCCCCATAATGGATCACCCATTAATTTTCCATATGAAAAACTTACTCAATATTTACCCTCCTAATCCTATTTCAATAGAGTATATTATAGTTGTAGTAACTTCTGTTACTTCCCGCACCAGTGGAAACGCAGACAAGGTCAACAGTCTAGTCTGATTTTATAGCTATGGCGAGGAATGGGTTCGAACCCCAGTTGACTGAACTTCGGTGATTTTTAACTAATAGTTTACAAAAATCCTCTGCATATGACTGTCAATACTTCTCCCCTAAAGTATAACTTTATAACCCCTACCCCATTTTAAAAGTACAGAGAAAAAAAGGGAGGAAGATACATTTTACAAATTTTTCAGGACATTGACTTTTATATCTCAAACCCCGTAAGAACCCCAGTATTTAAAAAAAAATTTTTAGATATGAGACACACCTCTTTTAACTCCACTCTATAGTACCTATTCAGAAAATTGAATAATTACACCTGGACACCATAATCTAACCCGGAACCTTTAGCTTAATACGCCAATGCTCTAACCACTGAGCTAACCAGGAGTAGCCCCGTGTTGTGAATTTTAAAGGTCTCATGATTGTCTAACAGATGGCAGCAATAGCTAACTTTCAGTTAAAATTGGACATTCCTCCTTTTCCCTTGTAGCCTTAATTTGTACACATAAGAGGATACTTTTATTTATGTGCATGGAATCTTACAACCCATCAGGACTATCTTCATTTTTACACTAATGGCGTGGCTATAGAAGGTAGAATTTAGAGGAAATGTATCCGAATTTTCGTGGAAGTATAGTGGAAATCCACTTAGAAAAAAAAACCTCAGCTGGAATTCGAATCCTGACCTACTCGTAGTTAAAATTATACGAGGTTTGAAGCTTTAGACAACTTAGGTAAATAAATAGCGGATAGCCCGGATAGGGTGTGCTAAAACATGTCGAATGGTCTAAGGCGTCACTCTCGCAATAGACTAGACTGCGATGACATGGGGGCTAATTCCGGTCGGGTGTTGAGATGTTTTTCATAAATGTTCCTCCATCCTCCCTCTATGCAAGTGCGACTACACTTCCTCTAAATTAAAACTTTCTATCCCTAACATTATCTAATTAGTACATTTTATGCAAACTTAAACAGGTTGTGCTACAAGTAAAACAACTTTCAACCCATATCGGTGGTCGAATGGTCTAATGCGTAACTCTCGTGTTAGACTGAACTTTCAGTGACGGGAGATTGGGATCCAAAAAACCGTCGGGTGTACTGAGGGTGTTAATTCATAGAAGGTTTCCCACTCGCGCTTCAAGCAAATGCGGAACATTTCCTACGAATTTAAACTTCCTCATCCCTAGTCTAATAGTGTAAATACACGGACAGTTTTGCCAAAAAAAACCTTCGAATCCAATCAAAAGTAAATTCTCGACCACCCACATGACCCGATCTAGCACTGAACGTGTCCAGAAGGTTCCAGAAGAATCTAAACAGAGCTGTTAAACCTTTTTAAGATTACAAGTCGCAAATAACAACACAAACCTTCGGGCTCACTCGGTTAGAGGTTACGAGGCAAGTAGAAATTACACTTCTAACGCTCGCGTTTATAAATACAGGATCAAGATGTAAACCGTAGAGCTAGACAAGAGGAAGGATATACTGTATATGCGGGGGAGCGAATCCAAGGTAGGCCAGATAATCTCCCTTCCTCCTACCCTTCCCCTAACCCTTGGATCAATTTTCATGCCGTAGTAGGGGTTACGGAAGTGACGACCTTCGCTGCTGTATAAGTTACAAAATACAGATATGTATATACACCGCTCCAAGAAGGATTGCTCGCAAAGGATAAAAAAAAAAAAAGAGGGTAATTGATTCTATGCTACTTCTGGCTGAGGGAGATTTTAATTTCGATATCGTACAGCCCGTCTGGATGGGATCCGGCCATTCTTCATACATCTTGTAGGGGGTGAAAAGGGCTATTTTGGAATCCAGTGCAGTAAATGTCTAGGAAAACCAGAGTAGAAATAATGTTGTTTTTTAGAATTACGATTGAATACTAATGAATTAAACTTTGAAATACCTTTGTTTTTGGAAGGGGAGGGAAGTTATATGTTGTTTTAAGATGGCATGGAAGGGAACGCCTGTTAAGGTGAATATTTTTACAGTTTTTATAAGAAAATACTTTTTTTTTTTGCTATGATAAATAAAATATTGCATGAGTAGAAAAGTTTAATTAAATATTTTACATGTTGTGATATCAACAGTTCTTTAATATTTCTTATAGGTATGGCGGAATTTGAACAAAATTATTTATCTTAATTTAAAAAGTTTCCCCTCAAATACTACAAAGGCCATGACAAATATTTAAGTAATGTTCAGACTACTGTGTGTTGGAAATTGAGCTAAATTTATCTACTGTAGCCATATTGTATTTATTTTGACCAACTTTTTGTTGTTAAGAAAATTGCAAAACTAACCATCATAAACTCGAGTTTTACTCCACCCCACCTTAATATACAGCGTGTGCCATTGGAATTGTGATGGTTTCAAAGTGTTTTCGAGGATAACTCAGCATGAATTAAAATAAAAACGCCTTCAGTTGAAAAAAGCAACAGTATAATGTGATCTATGGATATTTTATCATCTTTACTTTCTCTCGACCACTCGGAGAGAGAAATATTGTGAGCACCAAAAAAAATCAAATTAGAGGTTTTGATTAATGTCGACGTTTCATGACGTACTGAAAACTAAAAGGTAGATAATTTTCGCGATGCCACATGTTTGTCTGTCTAAATCTTGGCTTAGAGGTTAAACCGTTTTAACGATCAAGCTAAACATTGCTATCTGGGGTTTGAATAAGGTTCTTCCGAGGAGTTGAAGGAATTAGAAATCTAACCCTAAAATTAAGGAGTAGTTTACTAAAGGGTAAAAAGAGAACGACACTGTTCTCTTCTTCTTTTTTTTTTCAAAAATCCACTAACAAATTTGATTAAATTTTGTAGCTATTTAAGATAAGAAATAATTTATTATTGTAAAGTTTTAATATTATTAAAAATTAAAATCTTTTATTTGAAATTTATTTTATAAAACCAATAGCATATTTTTATATAATATTTCTCATCGGTAAGATTGTTAAAATAATTTTAAGGTTGGCTTAAGTATTTGATAACAACTTTCTGCCCTCCCCTCTTACTGTACCTCTTTCTTACCCCAACCCAACCCTTTTCCTTAATTATTAGAGCGCAAGCCACCACTACGAAAAAATTTCCGAATAAAACTTTCATCTTTTATCACGGGGAGGTCAGGTTTCGGATCCCAGACGAGTGTACTGCTACGCTATTTTTTTGTTTTTCCTAAATAATTTTCCGCTCTCCCTCAATTGAAATACAAGTGTATTTCTTCTCATTTCTGTCCTCCTCCTAAATTTCCTCATTAGTAGAGCTTTGATTTTGAGGACATGTCATCTATTTTTTCATCACGTAAAAAGTTTATACGTACTGTACATAAACTTAGTTCATAATCTCTTGGTTGTAGAAATGCATATTTTATGGGTCATTTTTAGTAATTTTATGTCATAATTTTGGTTTGCGTCTTTTTTAGTAATCTGTTAGAGATGCTTGTATGGTTGTAAAATACACATTCATGGAGAGAAACAGCAACTAGGTTGGAAAGGGTTGCGTTGGGAGTGGGTAGCTATTATTTCTTAAGCAGATATTTGTAAATCGATATTATATTCAGCAGAATGCCAGAGTTTTGTTGTAAGAGGCTTTATATTGCATGGATATTTTTAGTCTCTATTTGTAATGTGCGTGTTTTATTTACTCGTATGTATTTATTACGAGATTTTAATAATAATAATAATATTTAGCACCGCGTCTTACTACCCATTCGGGTTATACGCCTAAGTACTAATTACTCTAATGGATTAGGAATTCGGAGGGTTGAATTTAGAGGAAGTGAACCCGCATTTGCGTGGAGGGAGAGTGGAAAACCATTTAGGAAAAACCACCCCCAGTTCACCCGACCGAGATTCGAACCTCGATCTCCCCGTCCTCGGCGTTCGAGCTCAACACGACTAGCGCGTTAGCCAACTACGCCACCGAGGCGGGTATATTACGAGATTTTGTTATTGATTTTATATAATTTTTATTCTTTTATTTTTTTAAAATTTTATGTCATCAAAATCCGAGATCTGTTCTTTGGTGTAAATATTCAAACAGTCCGGTTGGGTAGTAAGACACGAAGCCAAAGAAACAAATAGGCAGGAGACTGCCGGATCCAGTCTCAACGCCCTGTACCTTAGATCCCACGCCCACAAAGTTCGAGATATGGTCAAAGTTGCTCAGAGTTGCGTCCTTCATCTAATAGCCATGCAAGTATCACCGTCTGGTCTAAATGGTTATTTCTCTTCCATGTCATTAAGAAAGAAACAATCTCGATGTAGCCTATCATTGAGTGAATGTTTTCCATTGTGATCTCCCTGTGTCATCAGAATTGTCTTACACAATTGGTTTCTGTGTACGCTCACAATAAATAACTCCCTTCTCCTCCCCCTTCGGCCCCCCCAGGTGATGAAATGATTTCTCTGTGCCTTTGAAGATAAAACGAGAACATTTTGCAAGACAATTTCTAAGAGTCGATTATTATTAATTAATTAAGTCCGAGATAGGGGGGAAAACTTGGAACAATAGATTTCATTTCTGACATAATGATAACATCTCACATATATACATACATACATACATACATACATACATACATACATACATACATACATACATACATACATACATACATACATACATACATACATACATACATACATACATACATACATACATACATACATACATACATACATACATACATACATACATACATACATACATACACACACATACACACATACATACATACATACATACACACACATACACACATACATACATACATACATACATACATACATATATTCATACATACATATATACATACATACATACATACATACATACATACATACATACATACACACACATACATACACATACATACATACATACATACATACATACATACATACATACATACATACATACATACACATACATACATACACATACATACATACATACATACATACATGCATACATACATACATACATACACACACATACATACATACATACATACATAATACATACATACATACATACATACACACTTAAAACGTAATAAATTTACTGTGAGATGATTTGTTACATTTAGAAATAACAACACTATCAAACTTAGAACATAACAAATAACTTAGCACTAAATTAAACAACTTGAAACCTATGTTAATTGATACTATTATAAGTAATATATATTTTGGCATGTTCTAAACACAAATTTAGAACTACACAACTAGGCCTATCATAATAACATTTTTAATTTGAATTAAGTTTAAGTTTATTTTTTAGCACCAAGTCTTAACTGACCGTTCGGTTTATACGCTTATGTATTAAGTACGTTAATGGTTTCAGGGATTAAGAAGGTTATATTTAGAGGAAGTGTAACATAATTTGCGTGGAGGGAGATTGAAAACACATTTTTAAAAACACTCTCAGTACACCTGACCGAGATTCAATCTTCAATTTTCCCGTCATCAGCAGTCTAATCTAACACGAGAATAGCGCGTTAGACTAAGTTGAATTAAGTTGAAGTTAACTAAGTTAGGTTTAAATACATTTTTCAGTCTTTGATATAATACAATATTACCGAGATTGAATACTTAAAACCATCCCACTGGGATTTACTTAACCTCTGAGAGTACCTAGGGGGCTCAAATTCGAATCTCGGTTTGGAATTTTAAGTGGAGTTTCCATACTTTTTTTTAACACTGAGTAATACTGACTACCTGTTCAAGCTATACGCATAAATTATAATTACGCTAATGTGGCAAGGATAAGAAAGAACGCGCAATTTAGAGGTAATATACTCGTATTGCGTAGAAGAGAATGGAACACTTTATAACATCCTCATAATATAATAATAATCTTAGCACGCGTCTTACTACCGTTGGTTATACGCCTAAGTACTAATTACACTAGTGGAATAGGAATTGGGAAGGTTGAATTTAGAGAAGTGACCGCATTTGCGTGGAGGGAGAGTGGAAACCATTAGGAAAAACCACCCCCTTCACCCGACGAGATTCGAACCTCGATCTCCCCGTCTCGGCGGCCGAGCTCAACACGACTAGCGCGTTAGCCAACTACGCCCCGAGCGGGTTCCTCAATATAGCGACTGAGATTCGAACCCCGATCTCCCCGACATCAGCAGGCCAGCCTAACACTAGGTCACGAGGTCCAAGGAGCTGATTATATTACCTGGGCTATAATAGACCTAGTTAAAAAACAAAAACTGTACGACACAATCATATTATACATACTTTCTCATCTGGTCTATTGTAATTAGGAGCAACATTTTATAAAAATCTGCTATCAATAAACTAACCTTATATGAGTTTTCTTCAGAAATAAAATATTATTTTGATAAACATATCAGTGGCGTGTGGTCAATTCTGGACAAAGGGAAGCAATGAGGTAACAATAAAGGGCGTCTGATGGACCCTTAGTATAATTGGAAGCTCATACTGGTCCTTCCTTGGTTTTTTTGTTGAGTTTAAAGAATTATGGGAAAGAAATGAAAAGAGAGGGGGTAAACATAAATTATTTATGGAATAAAACAAAATAATTGGTGATATTAGAAATATTACTCAATCATTAAATTATATATTATTTAAATAATAATTCTAATTCTAATTAAAACCCATAATAATAAATAAAAATAATAATGATAGTCAATTTACTATTGTTGATGGTTTATCTTGGTTTGTGGCCTGCAAATGAGTTTGATCTTTGGTATGACTTTTAATAACTTTACAAATATTATTTATATCACTGAATACGGATTTATTCTACACGCTATTATAGTTTGTAAATAGTAAGGTTACTTATATCATTTTCCACCAAACCAACATCCCGATAACTAATAAACACTTTCATAAAATTGTGCATTGAAATGTCAAAGATTTAGTATTAGTAGGTCTATAATATTAATATATATATATACAGAGAGAGAGAGAGAGAGTTGCCTATAGATGGGAGTGGGTCTGCCTGTTTCAAATATTTTCTTTTTTTAGTCAAAAGACTGAAACAAAAAAACTAAGCTTCAAAATGAGTTTTGACACAGAAGCGCTCCTCTTCCACTGCTGCACTTGTTGAGACACTCGTCATTCTACTACTGTATGCAAAGAAACAAACCACTTCCCTTGGAGGATCAAACAAGCGTCAATATTCTTGTAAAATAAAACTAAACTTACTTTAAATTGGTGATAAATACGTTATTTTGTAATAGAGTGCCCATAATTATGTCTAGAAACAATAAATATTGCTACAAATAACCTAAAAACAAGATTTTAACATTATATTATTCATCAATCACGAAGAATAAAGAGCGAGTGAGACCAGTGGCTGGCCGGTCAGTCTGAGAAAGAATTGCTTGCTCTGGAGTCTTGAAAGAAAAGCTGCCACCTCAACTATTATTAGTAGTCTTGTTGGAGAGGTTTCTAACTACAATAGTTTGTTTTAACATTATTTTACTCTTATTTTCTTTTTCCCTTTTTAATTTCAAGGGAGCGTTGCTTCCCTTGCTTCCATTGAATAAACGCACTGAAACATATTAATTACTCTTCAGTTAAAAATTGTAAACAAGATTGTTATAGACTTTTTTTTTTAATTTCAAATTTTCAAAAATCAGTTTTGGTTTACTAACTTCAAATAATTGGTTTCTGCAAAAATGAAAAAATTAAAAGGTTCCTATTTATAATGTTTGGAACGTCCCAGGTATCAATTTTGAACAAAACTGCTGGATCAACTTTTGAACGAAACTGTTGGATCAACTTTTGAAAAATATTGAGTTTTAAAAAATAAGTCTGAAGTAAATTACCCTTGATTTCATGGCCAGAATCAAAATCACAATTTGGATTGTAGATATGACCATTTCAAGTTTGATTTGAAATAGTTTCGGCTGTTGCCCCAGAGACACATACAACATTTTAAGACTCACTTTTTGAGTTTAGGGATTAAAAATCCATCATACTCTCGAAGATTGAAAAAGTTCGTGAGTACAATAAATTCTCTATAGGATGGAAAAAAAAGTGGACATTAAAAATAAACTATATTTAGTCTATACTTTTCCTCCCCCAAAAATCACCACAATGTCCATTTAACTTTACAAATCTTTGTCTCAAAATATTTACGAGTTGACGGGTTCACTTTTCCGGCTGTGTGACGTTTCGGCCACTAAATAGGAGCAGAGGGGAGGTGGGGAAGAGGAAGTAGGTGTAGGGGGAGGTGCGGGTCGAGGGGACGTGTTTTTATTTTTCATACTATTACCGTTCCTTGAAACGTTTCGGAACCGTAACAATTCTCCACGACGGACGTGAATGAGCTATATTCGACCGCGATACGGTATTTAAATATTTTAAGTTCATAGGAAATATTTCACAGTTTTTCGTGAAAATGTTTCTGGTTATTATTACTCTCACCTCGAGCCATCACGACAGACAAAGTGTAACATTTTAGATCTCCAGGGAACGATCTGTCGCAAATTAGAAATTAAAATAATATATATCGCTAGACCGACGTGGACTTCCGACAAAACGTGTTTGGGCCAACCCAAACGGGTTTTTTTACTGTCTCATATTGAGAAAGTATCGTAGTCCCGAGAAAATTTTTACCTCAAGATTATGATAAGTATTAACGTTCTATGTGTACCCGAAATCAACAAAGTGTGGTCTTCAATCATATCTGTCGGTCCCTCTGTCTTTACCTGAAACTTCTTTAATCTATGGCATTAGGAACTCAATAGTTCATTACCACACACAAAAGTACGCCACATATCAATTGAGCTAGTTCTATTCAGTCTACCTCATTAAGCCCTATACCTATCTTTAGCTAGTTCTAACCAATCCACCTCACTACACCCTATCTCTATATTGAGTTAGTTCTAACCAATCCACCTCACTACACCCTATCCCTATCTTGAGCTAGTTCTAACCAATCCACCTCACTACACCCTATCCCATCTTGGGCTAATTATAACCAGTCTACCACATTAGAACCTATCCCTATCTTGAGCTAGTTTTATTCAGTCCACCTATTTACACCATATCCCTATCTTGAGCTAGTTCTATCCAGTCCATCTCATTACACCCTATACCTATCTTGAGCTAGTTCTAACCAATCCACCTCACTACACCCTATCCCTATCTTGAGATAGTTCCATACAGTCCACCTCATTACATCATATCCCTATCTTGAGCTAATTCCATTCAGCCCACCTTATAACACCCTATCCCTATCTTGAGCTAGTTCCATTCAGCCCACCTTATTACACCCTATCCCTATCTTGAGCTAGTTCTATCCAGTCCACCTCAATACACCCTATCCCTATCTTGAGCCAGTTCTATCCGGTCCACCTCATTGCACCCTATCCCTATCTTGAGCCAGTTCTATTCAGTCCACCTCTTTACACGCTATCCCTATCTTGAGCTAGTTCTATCCAGTCTACTTCATTCACCCTCTCTCTTTCAGGTCCAGTCTAATGTTATCCTCCCATCTTCGTCTAGGTCTTCCCAAAGATCTCTTCCCCCTGGTTTTACCAGTCAGTACACTGAACATGGTTCTAGATTCAACCATTCGCACTGCATGTCCTGCCCACCGCGACCTACAAGATTTGATTATACTAACAATGTCCTGTAAATAGTACAAGGTATGCAACTCATCCTTACTCGGAACTACAAAGTACAAACCATTTCATTCAAACCTTATATTTAGAAATTATATCAACGGTCATACTTCAAGATCAAATCATGAATTTTAATTTAACCCTAAAATTATTAAGGGTTAGTTTGCCATGATGGAATTTTTGAAAATGGCCCTAAAAATTTTGTTTAAAATAGTTATCTGAGAACTTTTTTTCAGGATGAATAAAATGTATTTTTGTTTTTCCAAGGATAGCTAACTGATTTTGGAAATGTAAAAAAAAAAAAAATTGCTCTAGTAATTTTGTTGATAATTTTTATGTGAAATGTGTTTCATTTGATTTTTTTGAAGTGTATTTTTATCGGCGCGTCTTGCTGACTGTCCAGGCTGTGTGCACATATGATAATTAGTCTAATGGGGTAGAGAAGAGGACGTGGGGAAAGCAGCATTTTAGAGGTAATCTACGCGCATTTGGAAGGATAGTTGGAAATCACTATAGGAAAACCACCCTCAGTAGACCCAACTGGGATTCTAAACCTCGATATCCCCGTCTTCAGCAGGCCAGCACGTGAGTGACGCTTTAGACCATTCGGCCACAGAAGCGGATCATAAAATTATCAAACAAAAATTTATAAGGTAGTTTACTAATAAACGATTTTTGAAAATTCTGTTCCTAAATTAAAATATACTATAGTTCTGAGAAAATATTTACGATTTTATCGTGCCATTTATTAAATGATTTATTTCTGTGTTTTCTTTCGTGATATTTGTATCAAATATTCTTTTGACTTCCGTGGTTGAGAAATACAAAGGTAACTTACTGGTTTAACCTCCATTTTAGAGCAAGATTTCTATTTCAAATATTTATATTATTGAAATAATTTGTTATTTTATAGCAAAATAATTAGATGTGGCTACGCATATGGATGTGGATGAGCTAGTTTAAAATTTGGTACCATAAAAATCAAACGATACATGAAATTGAGAATCGTGTTTCATAATAAAATATTTTGATCTCACTAATATTTTATTACATCAAAGACTGGGATAATATATTTTAATTTATAACCAATATATTGCACGTTGTTACATTTTAAATAATTTTTTAAATAAGTTTTTATTTAAATAAAAAGTAAAAATTAAGCTCATTCGCCAAAATATTCCTTGAATAAAAGGACGCAGCGACAGGGGAACTTTATAGGATCTTTAATTTTTAGGGTTATTTTAAAATGAAGAATAGGGAAACGATATATAGTAATTTATTTTTTTCTATTGTGTCTCACAACCCGTTAATGCTATACGAATATTAATTAATTATGCTGATGTTTTAGGGAAGAGTAACGTAGAATTTAACAGCTTTGGTGGCAGCATGGTCTAAGGCGTAGCTCTTACAACAGAATGGAGGAGTTTGGGGCTATAATCTCGGTCGGGTGTAATGAGGGTGATTTTTCCTGAACGGTTTTCCACTCACCCTCCCTAAACCCCTAACACTATAGCGTAATTATTACATAGGTGAGTAACTCACACGGGTAGTAAGACGTGGTGTTTAAAAGGTAGAATTAGAGGAATTGTATTGAAATTTGCGTGAAAGGGAAGTGGAAAACAATTTCGGAAAAAATATATCCTCAATATACCCGAACGGTATTCGAACACCGATCTCTCCGTCACCAGCAATTCAGTCTCTAATACGAGGTCTGCCAAATATGTTTTTTAACACATAGTTACCCACCTCGGTGGCAAAGTTAGTTAACGCGCTAGTTTCGTGTTGAGCTAGACTGCCGAGGACGAGGAGATCGAGGTTCTAATCTCGCTCGAGTGAACTGGGGGTGGTTTTCCCTAAATGGTTTTCCACTCTCCCTCCACGTAAATGCGGGTTCATTTCCTCTAAATTCAACCTTCCCAATTCCTAACCAATTAGCGTAATTAACACTTAAGCGTGTAGTCCAAAAGTAGGCTTGCCAGATTTCTGAAATGTTCAACCGGGACACCGGAATGCTGAAATTTAAACATTTTATTTCTTACTCGTTAATATTTATATATAAGTTACTTAAGTAAGAAGAAACACTTTGAATGAGGAATAAACATTTAAACTATATTTACATGTACTTTTCATTGGCTAGGACTTTTTTTAGAAAGTCTTTTTTGGTTTTAATCTTGTTGTAAAAATCTTCACAAGCTAATTTGATATTAATTTTACATGTCATCAAGCCTTGAACTGTAGATTCCTTCATTAAACTCCTATCATCAGTCCATGCGTTGTTCACCAACGAAAATGCTCTCTCAACTGGTGCTGATGTCCCAGGTAAGCAGAAGGCATACTCAACAATCTTGATCAGATTGGGGGCTTCTATGTGATTCTCCTTGAAGTGACCAAACAGCTTGAGCCATTTTTCTTCACTTGAAATAATCACATCTCTGGTAGTCTCTTCTTGCTTCCACTGTTCCCGATTTGACTGCAAATACTCCTTAGCAAGCACAAGTTCGTCAAACAGCTGATCATTGTTTATTTTCATAGGGTACATCAAGACTGCTATTAATAATTTCAGCAGAAGTTTCGGCGTTTTCCCAATCAACAGCATTTGTTTTGGTCAGATTGACCCATGACAACTGTTTAACGTTTCCAAAACTATTCTACCAGAGGTCCAAGTATGCAATGCATCTTTCATAAAAGCCATCAAATTCTTCTTTCACTCTGTTACGTACTTGCTCATAAAACAGCGCTAGCTCACTAACACAACAGGCATCGCCGACGGGGACTGACAACCGACTTATCTCAATCGCAAGCGGCTAGCGCCGAGGTGGGCGAGTCCAACGTTATTGCACACGAGGGGGTGTAGCGTGCAGCGAAATCTCTTCTGGCGCTAAAGCTACCCCTTAGTGCCCAATATTGGACTCGCCCGGAGAGCGGGACGGCGAGACAAGACGATACGATGACAATATTATGAGCAGACCATTACTCTTCCACAGTTTCCACTTTTCATATAGTACAGTGAAATAAGTGACAAAGTATTTATCCTAAATAATCCTTCACAGTTAATTATTTTTAGACTTTTTGGTCATCTATTATAAGAACTATAATCAAATTTAATTTTTACCGGGACGTGAAGTAAATCGGCCGGGACACCGGGACTTTGTCTGAAAACCGGGACTGTCCCGGTCAAGCCGGGACGTCTGGCAAGCCTATCCAAAAGGGTAGTAAGAGGCGGTGCTAAATAATAAATACAAAATTGGACTTGAGCCTGTGTTACCTTGAGGCCACCGAGGCTTGCACAACTGGAGCGTGCTAGTTGTGTCACTGGCCGCCAGGTTCCAGGACCATCTCTCCACTGTTGGAACGCACGACTTGTAACAACACCCACACCCATTCGATACGCGGCAGCCACACATACAACTATAATATTATCATTACTATCATTTCACGGGGCGAATTAGGTGTCGTACCGCGCGAGATTTGATTAAGTGTGGCAATAAAAAAGAGAAATAAAAAAAAACTTCCGCGAGGATAGCGATCACGCTGACGGAATGGGTCCGGGTTTTTAAAGATTAAGTCACGTTTTATTTTTGTTTTGTTTTCTCGCGTTGCGTCTTTAATCGGAGGGATTTTTGCATTGTTGATGTGGTACGTGACTGGATTTATCTTCCGTTGTTTTTTTTAGAATTGGTATAATAGAATTATTAACGCATCGGCATGATAATCGTATCATTTTCTTTCCATACACCAAGATAATAATGGACGAATGACAGGTTTTATTCATAAGATGTACCGGTATATTATTTTAATAGGTATGGACGTAACTTTATTTTTCAACAAATAATTTTACACCACCCATAAATTATGTCTGGGTAAATTATACGAGGGGGAGTAAATACCACACTAATGTCCAGCCACAACTTCCGGAACTAAAGGGTTTGGGAGGAATGGTACATCGACCCCTCCCCCCTTACCATGCCCTCCTACAGGGGGTGACATGAGGGAGGGGGCAAGGTCCAGGAAACAATGGTGAAACGATTTAATCATGATTCTTGTAACCAGCGACATTGAACAAACTTGATTAGGCTCATCCCCAAGGCCGTAGCCAGCCAATAATTTCAGGGGGGGTTTGGTGGGCCCGTCCCCCAATTGACGGAGGCTAGAAAAAATTATGAATAAAAAACTGTTCTAGAAGCTATCTGAAGTGTTTTTTATGGCAACACTACCCCCAACTATCGGAGGCTAGAACAAATTCTAATTATTAAACGGCTCTAGAAGCTATCTGACATTTTTTTTATGACAACATAACACCATAAATGCCGAGGGCTAGAAAAAATTCTAAATAATAAACACCTCTGGAAGCTCTCTGAAGTGCTTTTTATGGTAACACAGCCCCCTAATTTGTACTTGTACCTTAATTTTGATATTGTTTGAACCATAAATAAAGCCATATATATTTTGTTCATAAAATTTCGGGGGGGGGGGGGTAGGGGGGTTGAACCCCGAAAACCCCCCTGACTACGGCCTTTCTCACCCCTTATTTTAATAACTTAAGGTGGAAGTGTAGTGGACGTGAGAAAAGATCAGTGTATTTGCAATTTTTGTAGCAAAACTTTTTTTGGCCAAAACAAATCACATATCACTCCAGTAGAAGAGAAAAAAAAAAGAGTTTAATTTTCTTCGCATGGTTATTGAATTCACAGTTATTGAATATCTGTCAAGATGATGAGAAACTTTTTAAATTAAAATAAAAAGTTTTTCATTAAATTCCAGGACGCCTTTGACAGATATTCAACAACTGTTGAGGTCACCATGTGAAGAAAATAAATTCTGTGTTTGTACTGGAGCAATATTTTATTTCATTTGACAAAAAGTTTGCTATAAAAACTGCAAACAAACATTTTCTCGCTTACCTTACACTCCCACCTTAACGTATCTTATAACACACCACACACACACACACACACACACACACACACACCGAGTCCAGCGAGTCCCTAACATATTGTTTTTTAGTTATGTGGTAGGAGAAAGGAAAATAATTGCAGCCTATTTATGAGCTGTACAAACTAAATGTTGTAAGGCATTAATTTTATTTCACTATATTACACAGTTCCCGACTACCTTTACATTTTTGTTGTACAACCTTTTTTTTCAAACCGTCCTACCAGTTCATGAGGGACGTTGGTCCCACCCTCTTTACTTCACAAAACCACACTGACTATCTATACACCATGTTAGATCCCCTCGCCAACCACGCGAACTACTTCTTCCCACGGGAGAAAACCCTCCGCGAGCCGGCCAGGTGCTCTCGCGGAGGTTTATGGCAACACTGGGCGTCCGATGACGTAATATCGGCACAGAGCAAACGATTAATTCAAACAAGTTCCGGTGTTTTGATTAATCAAATTACTACTCTTTACTTGAACAATAATTTATTTTTTTTAAGAAATAAAGATAATTTATTTTGAAGGCTTGAATAGAAAGTTGAAACGTCGGAAGTGATAATTCCCTCAACTATCAAGCTCGAAAACGCAGTAATTTCACTCAAGATTATGTTGAAATGTTGATGAGTGGATAGTCTTGTGTTCGAAATTTAAATCTTAGTGGTTGACTAAATTACCGATGTTTCATATCGATACTGGTAATTTTATCTTAGGCAGTGTTTTTACTCTACTCTCCTCTTTTAGCGCGTTTTTCAACAAATAATAAAATAACGTCTAGATGCCGTTACCTACTTTATATTCAACCTATACCTATCTACGGTAGGAGAGTATGTTAGTGACAGCTAGAAGGTTCTTTACTGCAATCATTGGCTGAAAATGAACAATGTCAAGCTATTAGGAAATAATAATTATTTGCTTAGTAATACTATATTATCAATTACAAAAGTGTTATCAAAATAGTCTAATAATATTTACCTAAGGATTACTGTGTAATTGGAATTTTCGTAACTCATTTAAAGAACAAAATTTATTAATACAACTAATACTTTTGTTTCGCGATTGTGGCAACAAGAGATATTATAATACTGTAACGTCCCTGTCCTAATTCTGACAAAACCGTGTAAGGTTACTAATTTTGTCTGGGTGCCCGGTAGCCAACCCTAACTACAGCACTACCGTGGCACCGTAGGGACTTACATGGTTAGGATGGACCCCGAGCGGTAGGGGTTGGACTGTATGGTTCTTGGGGAGTGAGACTCGCAAGCTAGTCCAATAAGATATATTTATTAAGCTAGTAAGATGCTAAACTACTACATGGGTAACCGGTTCAATCTCCCGTGACGAGGGAGCAGACACGATAACGGTCTCGCAACCTTCCTGTAGACCCGCGATCGACCCTCCGGCGGGGTAAACCCACCAGATCACATTTTATATCGTAATTACGCAGTCGTGCTCGATACCGACCCACATGCACTCAGCATGGCGTCTAACACTCAACAGCCCTGTCTTATTCTCACACACAAACTTGCTGATATTGATATTCCACCAGGCAGGAATTTCCATCGGTCGTACCGTGCTCGCTCGTCAACAGGATGCAATCTATATGAGATATATGCTATTCTCAGCAGGATGGCAACCCAGCACTCTTGACTTCCAAGGAAATGTACAAGCGTATGTTAACATCTTGCCAGAATATACCTTAAAATAATCATGCTCTTACAATACATGAAATAATAAATTAAAACTATTATATTCACAGTTGTGTCTTCTTATAACTGGCCAGCAAAATAAATAACTGTTTTTATAGCTTAGAGAAAGACCCATAAAAAATAATAGTTTCAAAATAGAACGTTTTATTTTGTAAACAGATGCGCATGAGCACAACCGAAGATTGTTTGTATGACGTCATCGACTGCTATTGTTTTGGCTGCTTCACCATATTAGCTCACGAAGAGAATGCAGCATTTTAGAAGCTCTCGTTTGAAAATAACTTTTAAGTGAACCACAGAGGCTACTCCCACAAAATAGAAACATCCTAGAAGTTATTTTCATAAATTCGTGTTTCAATTATGTAAAAATGGTTAAAATAAAAGAACAACTAAAAAACAAATTGTTTGCTGTGAAGGTTTTGACTGGCAACAGTAACATCAACTCGACATATGTTCTTGTTTGGCGAATGGATACATTGTAACTTTTTCCTAGCTCTCACCACGTCATTTTGCTCCCTACCACCCTCTTGATCAAACAAATTCCCGGTGCCAATGGGGGTGCATGGTTTTTGCGTCCAGATCCTGTCCATGCCCCATGCAAGTTAGATTATACTCGTATTATACAAATGGCACTGTTTATGATGGCCGATAAACCCACTACAATACTTTCGGTGACTGCAAACCCCACTAAAATGTGTATGTAGGTTGAACACCCCACTATATGTAGGCCTAAAAACCAACTACAATGGTTATGGAGGCTGCAAACCCCACTACAATGTTTATAGTGTCAGCAAACACCACTAAAAATTTTAGGTGACCTCAAACCCCATTACAATATTTTAAGTTATGCACCCTGACCTTGTTCCATTCCCTGCTTGCAGATGGCTTGGTTTTGTAGACTAGGTTAGGTTAGCTTAGGTTAGATAATACGCGTGACCAAGTCTATGGTAGCCACAAACACTACTAAAATATTTTCTATGTTCGAAAAACCCACAGCCGCAAATGCCTAGGCTCCGTACGGTTCAGCATCCTCTTTTCAAACATATTCCTAACAATGTTCCCTAACATACCCCTCTCCTACTCCTATTTCCTCATGTCGCCTAAGGGTCACCGATAGACAGATCGTACCACCTTAATAAATAATCCCACTAAGAACGCAAGTAGTACACGGCGTGTCCGCCAGGCGAGCCAGTTTAGGAACGAGAGGTAACCCTTCAACCAACGCGTTAGTTCCGGTAGCTGTAGAACTGTCCCGAGGAGGAGGCCGGGGTCTCATCTCATTATCATAATACCCCCCTTTGCAACTCATCATTAGCAGCAAGCTCAGGGAGTAGCGGGCCGATATACCGGTTACAACGGAACCTGCCACGTTTACTCAGGAGCGCACCTCCTAATAAAGTGTCTGCTCAGGAACAAACTGTCAGGTGACGATGTTCGGGTTGCGTCTAAAGCTGTAGATTGCCCTAACACGAGTATTGTGACTTGAGCACCGCTTCCCCTCACTAAAACAGCTTGGAAATGAGTAGTTACCCCCTGCTAGACTGCTTGTTTACCTCCACCAACTGGTGGTGCCTGAGCGCTTCCTCCCCTCACTATAACAGCTCAAAGTAAATATATACCTCATGTTAAGTTCAACATCGTTAAGTCGTTATGCCTAAGGCATTGCTAATCTATCTTTAACAGACTTCGTTGATTCGAATCCCAGCGAGAGTAAAGTTTCATAGAGTGCGCCCGGTGCTAGTAAACCTTGGATTGTTTTAAAAACCTGAAATTTTGAACTGTTTTTAGTTTGTTTTAATGAGGCCATCTCGTATTTGTAAGTTCACGCTAAGTATAAAGGAGAAACTAGCGCAAACTTTTTAAGTCGAGCTCATTTTTATTCACACTTTTAGAAATATTACACCGTAATTTTATTTATTTCCACAATAAACTAAATCGATTTTACGTAATTGATATTTGTTAGATCACGAATCGTGAAAAACAAACAAAAACAATATCTTTGATGGATCGTCCTAATAGCATAGAACAATGTTTTGAAAACTGTGGTACGCATACCTTCAGGGGTACACAAAGTAAGTTAGGGGCTACGCGAAGTGCCACTGAGTTTTATCAATTATAAAATATGTTTTTATAAAAGTAAGTCTGATAAACTATCGTAGATTTTGGCGGGATGCCATGAACTTTATGAAGCTTTCTTTTCCTCTCTGTCTGTATTGCTTACCAATATATTTTTAGTTACATTTTATTTTTACCTGCTTCAGCGAATAGTCTATGGTGTCACTCTCATGTTAGACTGGACAACTGAAGACGAGGAGATCAGTGTTCGATTCCCAGTCGTATCTACTGAGGGTGGTTTTCCCTAAATGGTTTCCTTCCACGCAAATTCGGGATAAATTACCTCTAAAATGCTTTTTTACTCATACCTACCTCATTAAGTGTAATTAAATGAGTATAAGCCCACTTCGGTGGCCTCTTGGTCTAAGGCGTTACTCTCACAGTAAACTATATCACCGATGACAGGGAGATCGAAGTTCGAATCTCGGTCGGGTACAGTGAGAGTGGTTTTCCCCAAATAATTTTTCACTATATCTCCACGCAAATGCGGATACACCTCGTCTTAATATATTCTTCCTAATCCCTAAAACCACTAGCGTAGTTTGTACATAATAACCCATACGGATATTAAGACGAGGCACGAAAATAACTGGCAAATATATGTTTTGTTTTTTAATCTCAATCCGGTTTGAAGGTGTATACTAAACGTTTGCGGTGATGTTTACCGTAGCGAGTGTTAGTGTGTATTGGTGCCCCGTGTAGGCCTGTATCATCCTTTCGTTCCGGTGCCGAAATACAGGACCACTTGTGTTGGCCGTACCATGGCCAACGTAATCACATAATGTTAGCCTAGAAACGAAAACATTCCGGAATTGGCATGCAGGTGTGTGTATGTGTCGGGAAATTACAAGTTTTTACCATGTAAATTGTTATTTTTAAATTCGGTACGCCAAGCTGTAAGTTGGTAATATAGTTTTATAATGGTCTAGAAGGAGGAAAAAAAAAAGCTTCAGTGTGCTATTTTATACGAGTGAGGTTTTTTATAACTAGTAGGCCTATATTAACTACGAGTAATATTTTACATCGTGACTGGTTAACTAGTTAATTACGTATTTCCTTTATTTTTTAATATCAAATAATTCAAATAAAAGTATTCAATAGTTTACTTGAAGTAAGACACAGTTTATTGTTTTATTTAATTATAATTACATCTCAGCGAAGCTTCTAAATTTCTAATTCAAATTTATCAAAGATATAAATTAACACCGATCGATGATAATTTAAGTATTATTAAAGCTACACCATAACATTCTATACATTTTATTTTCGTTCGAAAATAAATGTTATCACTAAAAATGATACTCAACTTAAATTTGAAATTTCTATTTTCACTATGAAATATTCTAATTCGTATTCGATTTGAAGTATTTCCGTTAAAAAAATATTTGATTTCAAAACATTTTCAAAGCATGACATTCGATTCGGACTGATGAACAAAGACTAGAATTCGATTCGAAATTTAAAATTTTGGATTCGCATTAAGTTAGCAATAACTATGAATAAAATATATGTTTTGTGGTTGTTTATTAAGTTCATTTTGTTGATTTAGTGCATGGAACTACTTAGTTTCAGTTCTTATTCAAATATACTAAAATCGTTCTTTGGACCTCTCTACCGCCATTCAAAATATTCTTATTCTATGTACATCATGTTAATAATTATGATTAATGTTCTTATCGTTACTAAGTTCTTAAGATTCCTCTCTGAATTTTCAGTTGAAATGTCTCCTATAATTTATCCTTGGATTAGAAGTAGATATTTTTCCCTGGTGATAAAGTTAAACAGAAAACAAAAATGAATACTTTGTTCAATAGTTAATATAATCATAGATAATAAACGTTGTCCACGCAGTTTAAGACTTCAATCAATCGCAATAAATGACAAAATTTAAAAAAAACACGTCATAGGTATTAGAACAAATACTTAAGATTTTAAATACAAATCACTTGATATGAGCTATTAAACAAAATACATTTTGAGTTGCCACCATATTGAAACGGATAAACAGATTGAAAAACTAAGTGCAAACATCGTTCGGCCTAGGTTCAAAGGACGTCCCTGACAAATTTAGTTAAAATTGGTCAGCGCATTCGACAACCATCGCGTAGTAAACATTCGGACAGACGGAAATGTCAAATGGTCAAGTTAAAGCAGTACCTCACTACGATCGGTTATAAACGAATCTCAGTTGACCGCAGAGCGCATGCGCTGGTGTGCATTATTCTGAACCATCCAGAGGAATTTAATACTTTCAAAATGTGGTCTTTCAGCTTCTAGTTCAGAGGAATTACAGTATATTTTTCTTAAATAATTTTTTTAAACTATAATCATTCATTTCCCTATCTTTAGGACTATTAAAATAGCTAATAGTAGTAACTGCTACTAAAATGTAGGCTTATATAGGTAGGGGCGGATTATATAATTTGTTCGTTTTATTTATAAAATATAGTATGAAGATTTTATGATAAAAAAACATGCATGAAATATTTTCATAGATGATTTTATTTAATTAACCATTTCAAATTGTAATTCACGAACAAATTTATACAAAATATTTATTTTAATTATTAAGAGAGAAAAACAAAAACGTTCAAGCGACGAAAGTTTAAATTCATGTAAAAAAAAGCGTGTCAGGGAAAAAAAAGTCATACCTCCTATCCCCCTTCCCTCCCTCCATCCATCACCTGTGGCTAATATTTGTGACGGGTCGAGTCCAAGGTATAGAGAGTGACAGATTCACACAAGGGTGCAACATTTCTCCTGCTTGCGAACATCATCGACAGCCTTGTTGGTGGGGTGGGAGGGAATATTAGTTAAGGTCAATCTGCTTATTAAAGTAACAAAAACACTTTTGATTTAACATAAATAAAATATTGCTGAATTAGGCCTAGATATGTTGAGAGTTAGTTCTACTATTTGTAGAAAATGAAACTAAGCCATTCTTAAATATTTGTCATGGACAGGAACCGGATTTTGAAGACATAAAAATGATTAAAAAAACCCGATAAAATGGCCTTAGATAATCTATAAAATTACTTCAAATTTTCAAAAAAAAGTCTTAAGATATGAACAAAAAGTCGTAATGAATAAACGCGATTAAATCAAACACGTGCATCACAAATGTAAGCTAAAAATAATCCATGCAATGGAGTGTTTAAAAAATAAACCCTTGAATTCTGCTAAATTACAACATTGATCTACAAATATGTTGTTCAGAAATAATAGCTACCCCTTCCCAACGCAACCCTCTCCAGCCTGGTAGCAATTTCTCACCAGGAATGTGTATTTTACAACCATACAAGCAAAGAGGATACAAAGTTCATTGCCTACATTATCTTTTCATTCCAACTAACTTTCTTTTTAGCACCGCATCTTACTACCTGTTTGGGATACACGCCTATGTAGCCTACTAATTACACTAATGTGTTAATCTAGAGGAAGGGCACTCGCATTTGCGTGGAGTGCTATTAAAAATAAAAACTTTTATTTGGAACATATCTTTGTAAAACCAACAGTTCCTGAGATATTGACAAATATATTAATACAATTTTGTGAGCTTTAGTTATACATAGATACTACTTAAGTTTTAACGCAACAATTATTTAATTCCATAGAGTAAGTAGGTAAGTAAGTTTCTCAAATATGTATGTTCTTTTTTTCTTTAACCTCTTAGGCTACAGTGGCGTATTCTGAGCAAATTAATAGGCATGCTGTACTCTAAAAGCTGCAGGGAGGATTCGGGGGTCAAAGACTCTTAACCACCGTTGGCTAAGAAGGCCAAGAGATGCTTCCCCTGGAAATATTTAAACATGTGTACCTCTAGTTTAGAACAATGTATCTCAAACATTTATGATTTTTTCGTACTCGCATGCTATTTGGGGAAACTTTTCACCTCCCAACTTCCCTCGTCTCTCTTTTTCGACTTATTTATACCCTTGTTTGACTATTCATCTTTACAGCCTACATATTATAACTTTATAAAAGTACATCAGAACAATGCACAAAACACGTCAAAACGTGTAAGTTTCGATGATTATCACCCACTAAAATTGTGATGGAATATCAAAACACAGCACACTGCAGTTCATCGCAATACCTCAATAATCAGATATTTAAGTAAACATGTCAGAGCTAAAGTTGAATTCATACGTACGCTGAAATTTGAAAGCAGTCCAGTAAGTAAGCACCGCTTAGCGGTGCAGCTGTTCACACACTCTCGGTAAGTTGGGAATCTTTGTTTACCCATGATGCATTGTAACGTCAAACATAAAAACGAAAATATTACAATCAGTGCAAGTTACTGTAGTTTAAATAAAATTAAATGTTTTGCATACTGCCTGGGTTTGATTTTATCATCGATAAAACTCATACTTTCCAATAAACTGCCGTTTTTCATCATCACTTTTGAGATACGCCATCTTGAGAATGTTCTATGTTTATAAATAACGCATGTTTGAAAGTTTGCGCATGCGCTTATCTGGTTTTCTTGGCCGGTTTTCTGTAGAAGCGCTGGAAAAGTTGAAATTATCTCTACTCGAGCAGTGCGGGCGGGCTACGCTGGATTAGAGCTTTCACGTGACCAAATATAAGCACTGCTCGCGTTTTACAGAGAACGTGTGAATCCACAGTAAGAATGTTATGATCACACTCCTGACTGAATAAGAGTGACATACCCTATTAAATTGGTTGAGTGTAATCAAAAGTACACAGGTAGCATTTTCATTTATTTGATGTATTTAGCTCTCGGCTGAGTGATTATATCAGCACACGACATATAAACTAACTTAAACTTAGAACAGACACAGCACCCAGCTCCCCTGCCGTTAATTCAACACCGTTAGAAGGGAAATCCAAATTTTACCAATGAAATTTTTTTCGGCCATGCTGGAAATCAAACCCGGAAAACCTTAGTTCAGTGGACAGGCAAACTATCGAATGAGCTAAGGTGTCGGACTCACAGGTAGCAATACGAAACGTAAAAAAACAAAAACATAAAAATAGTAAAATGAAGTACTACATGGATCAAGCGTCCATCAGAAATTTGGTGGGAGGAGTAAGGTAGATTTTCCAACTCACGTTGAAATAATAGAGCTTAATTATGAGCCTAAACAATGTAATAATTCCTAATTATGCTCCAGAAGCTATTTAGATCCTTAAATTGTAACAAAGGGAAGATTTTTTTCCTAATAATCCTATCGCTACGTCATTGGTTTAATGCTAAAACATTTACATTTGAGAATAAATTTAAATTTACTTTTTTATGATAAATCGTTTTGAAATTGTGAAATTACACTCCTAACTTTTGGGATTATTTGATGTATAATTATATAAAATCACAATGACTAATAATTAGATAATTTATGCTGCGAAAAATTATAAACTTATAAGCAACAACTAAAAGAACAAGGTTAAAACTCCATAAATACTTCATACTAAAAACAAAAACACTGTCTAGCTACTATAGTTAAATTAACCCCTCATGCCCCCTTCCCTACTTCACCTGTGTATACTCTAAAATGATGGTAAATATGCTTGCCAAATAAATTTACCTAGAATGCATAAATATAATCAAATAGGTATTTAATTTAGTACATAATTTAAAGCGTGTTGCTTATACGATTATTTTACAATTTTTTTTGCATTTATTTTATTTATTTGAGCTATACTAGCTTAGTAAATAAAATCATTGTGATATTGATTTTTGAATATTTGTTCAATAGTTGGCACACTGCTTTACTTGCGATAAGTATTCAGCAGGCCCTGGGTTGTAAACACACTAGTTCATTGAGCAATGTTTGAGGGCGAGGGGAAAGAACGTACATCAAGTTATTATTATTATTATTATTTAGCCCCGCGTCTTACTACCCGTTCGGGTTATACGCTTAAGTACTAATTACACTAATGGATTAGGAATTGGGAAGGTTGAATTAAGAGGAAGTGAACCCGCATTTGCGTGGAGGGAGAGTGGAAAACCATTTTGGAAAAACCACCCCCAGTTCACCCGACCGAGATTCGAACCTCGATCTCCCCGTCTTTGGTGGTCTGGCTCAACACGACTGGCGCGTTAGCCAACTACGCCACCGAGGCGGGTTACATCAAGTTGGCCCGCCACTTTCTCCAAATGAATTGAAATTACTACAGTCCTTTGTGCTACGTTTGTGCTCATATGTGCCCGAAGCACGGCGTTTGTGCTATTTAGTTACTCAAATTATTACGATTTTAGTGTGGCAGGCCAACTTGATTTCAAGCTGGCCCACCACATTTTCAAAATAAAAAGTTGGCCCACCACATTTTCGAAATCAAAATTTTCTTATACCATTCGTTAGCGGTGCGTTTGTGCTCATATGTGCCCGAAATTCAGCTTTTGTGCTATTAAATTACGCCCGTCGCAATGTTTTTAGTGTGGCGGGCCAGCTTGATGTTCAAGTTGGCCCGCCACATTTTCGAAATAATTTTTTTTATACCATTCGTTAGTGGTGCGTTTGTGCTCATATGTGCCCGAAATTCAGCTTTTGTGCTATTAAATTACGCCCGTGGCAATGTTTTTAGTGTGGCAGACCAGCTTGATGTTCAAGTTAGCCCGCCACATTTTCGAAATCAAAATTATCTTATGCCATTCGTTAGTGGTGCGTTTGTGCTCATATTTGCCCGAAATTCAGCTTTGGTGCTATTAAATTACGCCCGTGGCAATGTTTTTAGTGTGGCAGGCCAGCTTGATGTTAAAGTTGGCCCGCCACATTTTCGAAATCAAAATTTTCCTATGCCATTCGTTAGTGGTGCGTTTGTGCTCATATGTGCCCAAAATTAAGCTTTTGTGCTATTAAATTACGCCCGTGGCAATGTTTTTAGTGTGGCGGGCCAGCTTGATGTTCAAGTTGGCCCACCACATTTTCAAAATCAAAATTTTCTTATACCATTCGTTAGTGGTGCGTTTGTGCTCATATGTGCCCGAACATAAACATTTATACTTTAAAATTTGACATTTTATTGAACATTTAATATGGTGGGCCAACTCGAACCCTATGCCGTAACCTGTAGAAAAATTGAGTTCAAGCTGACCCACCACATTAACAAAAATCACTGTAGCAAAATTCTTTTTTCACCATTCGTTTGTGCTTAGTTTGTGCTAATATGTGCCCAAACATGAACATTTGTGCTCAAGCTCAGAGATCAAGCTAACAAGCCACATATCTCTGTATCGTAACACGTAGAAAATTTTAGTTCAAGCTAGCCACATTTTGAAAAAAGATCACCGTAGCAGAATTTTTTTTGCAACATTCATTTGGTATTAGTTTGTGCTTTAAAATTATACCTTTAAGAGAATATTTAATGACGCAAGCTAGCTTGAGCTCAAATTGACCACTACATTAAATGTTATTTAAAAGGCCTAGTTTCACAGCACAGATGAGCCCAAACAAATGGTACAAACAGAATTTTGCTTTAGTGATTTTTTCAAAATGTTGTGGGTCAGCCTGTACTCAAGTTTTCTACAGATTACAGTATAGGAAAGCCTCAAGTTAGCCCACCCCATTAAATGTTCTTTATATTGAAAATTTTTAGAGCACAAATGTTCATTTTCGGGCACATATGAGCGCGAACCGAGCACAACGGAGTTACGTAAATAATGTGTTTTGTTATGTTATGTTATGTTATGTTATGTTATGTTATGTTTTTCAATATGTGGTGTTCTAGCTTGAGCTCAAGTTGGCCAGCCACATTAAATGTTATCTAAAAGGCCTATTTCCACAGCACAAAATAATGTTCATGTTCAAATATATATATAATTTTTGTGGTTTTCCCATCCTATATTAATTCTAATGGTGATTCTTATTTGTAAATGTCTTACTTTGATTATAATAGTATTGAAGTATTTTAACACATCAGTTTTACATACATACATACAAACATTATATTACTTACGATCTTACCAATTAAATTAGGCCGTTAGTAGCAAGTGTGCTAAACCTATCGATAGTAATAAAAATGTCCAAATTAGAAGTTTTCCTAGCACTCAATGAACCAAACACACAATAATATTGGCTAGTGCCTGTAAACTAGACTGTACTGGGTCGAACGCGCACGCTTGAAAAATAGAACCAGTTCTATCTTTCAAGCGCTCGCTCGAGTCTGGCCACTTCTCATTACAACCAATGTGTTCTATTTTATATTTTAGTCGCTTGCGGGCTCGCTCAGTCTGGCCTTACTTTTAAATTATTTTTTCTTATTTCTTTAGATAACTAAATTCAAGGCAGTAGAAGATCCAATGGCGTAGGAGGGAAACCCAACCTCTACAACGCATTGAAAATCATCACAAATATTGAATCCAATACCTTAATATTGTAAAAAATAAAAAATACTCTTATCCCTTGCTCTATCTCCTACATGACCTAACCAATAACTCTTTCAACCTAGCTATAATTTGCAGAAAAGCAAGTGGGCTTTAAAGTAGAACTTTACAGCAGTATTATTATTAAGTTTAGTATGATAACCATGCATTATAATGCATACCTATTTTTTATGTTCATAGTAAAATACTTTACGCCTATGTACGGGCTTATTATTTTTGGTTTTATTTTGTTTGCATTAAAACTACATTTTTGCTATTCGAAATTAAGTTTTATTTCACTAGTCTTCTCTTTAATATTATAATAAGTTAAAACTATTTTGATAAACTTGCAAAATTATTATAAATTAAAGTCTTTATTAATAAAAATAATTAAATGTTTACTTGACGAAGCCTTAATAAGACCAATACCCCGACAACAAGCCATGCACACAACCGCTTGTTTCAAGGCTTGCATGTCTTTATACAACCCCCCCATTCTAGATCAAATATTGACAAAGCTTTTTAGAGTTGTTTGTAGTATTGTAAAACACGTTTTGCATGTTGACCACGTCATTCTACAAAAAAAGTTCAATTGTAGGCTTACACAGTCAATTATTGTGCTCCAGTTGTGAAGTGTTAGCTTTCCCGCTTCACTCCAATGGACGCAAAAGCTATCTTCCCATCAGTATCCTACCAAGCAATCCGCCCCGCCTGACTTCGCCTCACAACAGTGGACAGCAGAATTAAAATTGTTGTAACAAGCATAATATAATAGCACCAAAGCTGAATTTCGGGCACATATGAGCACAAACGCACCACTAACGAATGGCATAGGAAAATTTTGATTTCGAAAATGTGGCGGGCCAACTTAAACATCAAGCTGGCCTGCCACACTAAAAACATTGCCACGGGCGTAATATAATAGCACCAAAGCTGAATTTCGGGCACATATGAGCACAAACGCACCACTAACGAATGGTATGAGAAAATTTTTATTTCGAGAATGTGGCAGGCCAACTTGAACATCAAGCGGGTTATATTTTTTTGACGATCACAATACTTTCTCTACCTTTAAGATAGCGAAAAAGTAGAAATATCAACTTCAAATCCAAGGAGAAATAATAAAAATAATCTTAAATACAACGAAAAATTATAGTTTTTTAAAAAAAAATCTATTCATTGAAAGCCTAGCGTGTTAGGAATTATAGCTACCAATTCGAGTACTTAGGTAAAATCAAAGAAACATAGAAAGTAAAAACTAGATATGGGCAAAAAAACTTAGGATAGCTATAGTTAACTTTTTTTTTACACATATTGCGAGCCTAGCCTTTTATATCGCATGACCACCTGTGTAGGTGGCTCCAAAACCAAGGAACATAAGAATCTGAAACCTGATATAAGAAGTAGTTTTGTGAACAGTAGACCTCGCTCCCTCCATGTTCTTATCGTTACTACAGTCTTACTAGTAGTTCTGTGAACAGTAGACCTCACTCCATGTTCTTATCGTTACTACAGTCTTACTAGTACTGTGAACTGTAGACCTCTCTCCATGTTATTATCGTTACTACAGTCTTACTAGTAGTTCTGTGAACAGTAGACCTCCCTCCATGTTATTATCGTTACTACAATCTTACTAGTAGTTCTGTGAACAGTAGACCTCGCTCCCTCCATGTTCTTATCGTCACAACAGTATTACTAGTAGTTCTGTGGACAGTAGACCTCACTCCCTCCATGTTCTTATCGTTACTACAGTCTTACTAGTACTGTGAACTGTAGACCTCCCTCCATGTTATATCGTTACTACAGTCATTCTAGTAGTTCTGTGAACAGTAGACCTCGCTCCCTCCATGTTCTTATCGAGATCAAGTTCAAACCGAGAATCATACATTCGACTAACAGTGTATATTTTAGATTTGTTTGTTACCTGACGGTCTAGGGGTAAGGTGTCAGACTTCTGTGCTGAGGGTCCGGGGTTCAATCCTCGATCCCGGAACAGATTTATCTAATTGCCAAACCCTTCCTTCACCTCTGACAAGATGTGTATTAATCACAACTTGTGAATGTGAGGAATGCAAGGCCTCCACCGTGGTTCGGATTCCACGTTAAACTGTAGGTTCTCCATTTCATATCACAATCACCCACCATTGCACATTAGCGTAAGTGCGTATAAACCGAACGGTTAGTAAGACGCGGTGATGATGATGATGATGATAATAATAATAATAATAATAATAGATTTGTTGTATTTTTGGAAATTGATTGCTTGATCTAAAGTTTTTCCATTTCTTTGATGAAGCTAAATTGTCTATCGGATAAATAGAAGAAAAACACAAAAATAGGCGGATCCGTGAATCGGACCCGGGACTTCAGGTCTAGACCTCCAATGCCGATTTAAATATGAGAATAAAGAGAACGGGT
Organism: Timema podura; assembly: GCA_033556935.1. Lineage (NCBI taxonomy): Eukaryota > Metazoa > Arthropoda > Insecta > Phasmatodea > Timematidae > Timema > Timema podura. The sequence continues at coordinate 91,348,719 of JAVRXN010000009.1, forward strand.
ATTAAGACGTGATACCTCGCTGGATATCTTTACGTCTTGAGTGTGGTATCAGAACGTCATGAGCTAAGCTCATAAAGTATCTGTACGTCTCGAGTCAGAACGTCATGAGCTAGCCTCATCAAGTATCTGTACGTCTTGAGTAAACCTTGCCAGGTATCTGTACTCCTTGAGTATCGTGTCAAGACGCTTAGTGTCAACCTCACTGGATATCTGTACTCCTTGAGTGGCGTGACATGAACTAACCTCACCAAGTATCTGTACGCCTCGAGTCAGGACATCTTGAGTCAACCTTACCAGGTATCTGTACATCGTGAGTGTCGTGCCAGGATGGTATGAGCTTACCTCACCAAGTATCTGTACGCCACGAGTAAGGACGTCTCGAATCAACCCCGTACACCGAAGTGCCGTGTCTGAGCCATATTGCTCGACCAACCCGACTAGTTTCTTTATTCCCCCATCCCTTGACCAGCCGAGATGTTTGGTCAAGATAGAGGCAGCCGAGGTGTTCCCAGAGAGTAGGTTCAAAAACGTGGGGGGGAAGGACGTAAAGGAAGGGGCGGCTAATCTGCATAATGGCTCGTCCCGAGAGAACTTTGCGGCCGGCGACCTTTTAACTCTCTTCCCTTTCACTAGAGCCTTTTCAGGAGGCCGCCTCGATAGGCGAGAGACTGCCGCGCAGGCTTTCGGCCTATTCTACACTAGCGGTTTAAACGCCGCGGTTGTTGCTTCCACTTGTGCAGAATGTTTTAAAAATGGACACTGTACAGGCCGGCTGTGTTGCGGGACTTATTTTATTGGAGGAAATTCGCAACAAAATAACCTCGTCAAAAGAGACCTTGGTGGACTCACCCCACATTATCAGTCTCTCAACAGGACAGTTTCATATCATGTTTATGAGTCACAGAATGTACCTAGATAGGTTATTTTTGTACTATAGAATGTCTGTGGTTTCATTTGATGAACTACTAGGTTTAGTGAATGAAATATGCAAAACGTGATACATTGAGGAAGAGTATTTATTATTCCTGCTGAAAGACTTGTTGTGACATTGAGGCACAACTGCCTGGTTTAGTTTGATTCACGTTTCTACCGCTAGGCACTGCTGACGCCAGTGGCAGTTTCAACGCTACCAGAGGTAGCGGTCAAAACGCTGGTCTAGACGAAATCTTATTTTCTAACTTGATAACAAGGGTTTCATTCAAGGGCGGGGTTACTAGCGTTTTAACTGATAGCGTTTTAATCGCTAGTGTAGAATAATAGACCTCGCAATATTTAATTCTACGGTGAGTTATTTCAAAATGCGGCTCACTCCAAAATAAAATACGGAAGATTCCAACAGGGCTCTTTTCCCTTGACAAACCTATAGTCTTAATTTTATTGATAAAATAAATAAATGTTACGGAACTTCGCACGGATTTTCTCGCTCTATTGTTTAAAAATGGAGATATTTACTCAAAACTCATAATATATGTGAAATAAAATAGTATACACTAGCAAACCCAAGCATAAATTGTACTATACTTTTGTAAAACATTTTTTGAGTCTACGTTTTAAATTTTATTTTTTATTTTTAAAGAGTTAAATTCCTCATTTGTATGTTTGGACCGATAAAAAATATCAATATTGGGTCTACAAGGGTCAACACTTCTTATTAAAATTTCGACTTCCAGTTAAAATTTTTGACGGTTTATTAGTTGTTGCACATCTTCATGTCATCGCATTGCTATTAAATTCCCCATTTTTAAATTTTGACCAATAAAAAATGTATTTATTGACTATTGAGTCTAAAATGGAGATAGATCATTGTTGTACAAACATTTCTCCTAAGAGCTTTAAGGAAAAATAACAAACTTTTTAAGAGACTTACTTATATTTAATTACTCTGTGTCATTGGAGAATTATTGCGTTAAAACTTAAGTAGTATATGTTTACAACTAAAGCTCACAAAATAGTATCATTGTAATGATTACTTATGCGTGAGCCGTGAAGTGTTACAAAAAGTATTGTAGCGCTACTAGAAAATACCGGTAAAGTATTGTACCGTTCCCGTGTGCAATAGTAGCCATAAGATAACTAAGGGTCCTGGTCTTATATAGCACAACTTCCCTAAATATCCTCGTGCTAGATGAAGATGGATTCATCTTTGAAAACGTGATAGAAAATGGAATCCTGATTTGTGTTCTATTTACTCAGAACATTTTTTACCTGATGATTATGAATGCGACCTTCAGGCCGAGCTGCTATACTTGCCTAAGAAAAACAAGTTCAAATCGGGAGCAGGCAAAGTGGCCGACACGAGAGGACAAAGTGGTAGACAGCCAACTGCTAGACACGCAGAAACGACGTGGACCAAGTGATCGACACGAGCTGGACCATGTGATAGACAAGCTCCCATATAAGAGGACAAAGTGATAGACAGCCAACTGCTAGACACGCAGAAACGACGTGGACCAAGTGATCGACACGAGCTGGACCATGTGATAGACAAGCTCCCATATAAGAGGACAAAGTGATAGACAGCCAACTGCTAGACACGCAGAAACGACGTGGACCAAGTGATCGACATGAGCTGGACCATGTGATAGACAAGCTCCCATATAAGAGGACAAAGTGATAGACAGCCAACTGCTAGACACGAAGAAACGACGTGGACCAAGTGATCGACACGAGCTGGACCATGTGATAGACAGCCAACCGGTAGACAAAATGAAAACAATTATTTGGAGGGCTGGGAGGGTCAAGTGGCCGACACAACTTGGACCAACTGCTAGACAAGCTCATGTATAGGAGTACAAAGTGATAGACAACCAAGCGGTCGACACAAGAGGACCAACTGCTCGACAAACTTTGATATCATCCAGTTAAGAGTGGGCTATGTGACAGAACAGTTAATTCAATACACGGTTGTCCTTATTTACACTCAAATAATTATTTCCCCTCAACGCGTCAGCTTAACCTCACACTTGACATATTTTTGTAAAGTAAGAATGTAGGTGAAAATAACTCGAACTAATGATGACCTTATAAAAGAATATCATGAATTGAACAGTCGCAATTAATTCTGCAACGCTGGCTGCAACATTAAATAACAGTGAGCGCTGGTCCACACGTATAAACTATCTTATTTTTATATTAATAGATTAGAGGTAAGGAGGGTATAATTTAGAGAAAATATACGCGGTTTTTCATGAAGAAAGAGTTAAAAAACATTGAGTAAAAATTCCTTAGTGACCTTTATTAAAACTTGAGATTTGACAACAGTTTTAAAATAGTATGTAAAATTAGTAACCAGCAATAAGCGACAATAAAATGGATTTTTATTATTTTTCAAACAGATAATTTTAAAATCTAACCTGTATATTTAGTGCTAGATATATTTTTTTAGCACCGTGTTGTAGCCCAAACTCTCGGCTTAGAGGGGCCCAAATACAAATAAATGAAAACAACAAAAGGATAAGTTAAGATATGTAAATTAGAGTGGGCAGTGAGAGTAATTATTTTTAATGATGCTGGACCCGTAATACGTCCCAATGCAAAAAAAAGGAAACACGGTCCTCCTTACAACAAAATATAAATATAAGTAAAAATATTAAGTTAAAAGGGGAGATGCCAGGGTAATATGATAGCATAAACTAGGGATAACCAGACTTAATTATATATATAAAGACGGCAGGTCAAAAAATAGAGTTTTATTATATGAATGCAATATTTAACAATATGATATATTTGGGCGTGATATTCACTTATTCTTTTTATTTTTGATATGATTTTATATTACAACATAATATTATAAATGCCCTTTCACCAGTAATTCCTTGAAACATAACAAGATTAAAAAATTTAAATGTAATAAAAATTTTAATTTATACTTTATGTTTATTGAAAATCATACTCAACGTTTAGCATAAATAATTTCGACATCTTGTTCATACAGATATCTCTAAAAGGTAAAGTTTTTTACTTTTATCATTGTGAACTCCAAATAGAATAGTTTACTTTTTATATTTATACACAACTAACAATATTTCGCGCATTAACATTTGAATGTTCTGGCACAATGTCCGTACTGAATCCTTCACAATAAATCAAAATAAATATTTATAATTCCTAAGTCATAAGTCTAAGTTTAAATTTAATTTTTTTTTGGAACACATAGTTTACGCATGACATTATCATTAATATGAAAATGTTCTTGACTTAATGTCCTTACTTAAATCTTCCAAACATATCATTAATAATTTATAAGTCATAAATAAAATTTAAGTTCGTTAAATATTCTAAGTTTAAATTTGATGTTCACACACCACATACTTTGACAAAAAAAACAAAAACAAATATAAATAAATATGTAAATAAATATCCGAAAGAGAATTTTGATATAAAAAAAAAATATAAGAAAAATATATTATGCCAAAAATGAATTTCTCCTTACATCTTTTCTATTAAACAAGTCCTTGAAGCCTAAGCTTCGTCCGTCTGCTTCCAGACCTGGCCTAAGAGTGACGCCATAGTTTTCTGGGCGGTCTTTTATACGGTGCAAACTTCATGAACACAAGAGACAGGATCCACAAAGGAAGGGGGGGAACGTGCGTGACCATGGAAACATCGGTATTATTCGAGAAGCCGAACTCGTGTATTCTAGAACGAAAATTCTCTTCTTCTGGGGTAGGCGAAGGTTGGCAATATGCTAGCGAACTCTAGCGGGGCGTGTCCGAACTCTTGTTTCACACAGGCAGTCGTTGACCGGTTGAAGTAGGGGCTGGATGTGTTTACGTTTTCTCGACTGTAGCCGGGATGGTGATATTGGGTAAGTAATATTTTGATGACTCGCTGACTAACATTAGCTTGTAGCCATATGAATGCTACAGTGTAATACTAGAGAGTTACTACCTACCCGTTCGGTTTATACGCCTATATACTAACTAGGCTAATGTGTTTAGGTATGAGTAAGGTTGAATTTAGAGGAACTACACCGATTTTTCGTGGAGTGAGAGTGGAAAACCATTTATGAAAATCCACCTTCAGTCCACCCAACTGGGATCAAACTCCGATTAATGGTCTCGACGTTTAAGGTGTCAGGTAGAGAATGATGCATAATTATTTCGTACCGTTTCAAATAGTTTCAGAATATTTTAAGGGATGTATGGTAAGCAGGAAGGACATATCGTTTAAGGTACAAGATATAAGCCGTCAGGTATCAAGAAGCGGGTGGTAAGATGATGAATAAATCGTTTAAGGTACAAGATCTAAGCTGTTAAGGTTTAAGGACTGGCTGATAAGCGTGGTGGGTGGTAAGAGATTGGATTGGAGCTGGATGGGATCAACACGGTCATGATCGAGCCAGACTACCTCTTGCTCAGGATGGAGACAGGAAGTCGTATGGCTGAAAGGAGTTAAAAGTACAGGATGGGGACTGGAAGTTGTGCAGATCAAGGCTGAGGGTAGGAGACTGGGAGGAGGGGAGAGGAGCGATTTGCGGGCATGGCAAGAGAAGGGGATGACGGGGTGGAGGAGAGTACGGGATGGAGGCTGGAATCTAGATTTAAGGGAGAAAGGGGGGAGATAGGAAGGGGGCTGCAAGGGCAGAACGACAAATACAGGGACATAAGGTTATTTTTGTGTAATTAAGAGCCGGTTAGGTTAGGTTAGGTCAGAGGGGAAAGTGATTCCCTCCCCCCCCCATTCAATGTGGTGGATCAATGATAACCTTATGGGAGAAAGTGGTCCAGAACTGTCATTTCAACCACTACAACCATGTTTATAGCATTGTTAGTTTTGAAATAACTTGTGTGTCACTTGAGCCACTCTTGACTGGATTCCCCTCGATGTTTGGCAAGCAATTCGGCCACTTGGCTGTCTATCACTTTGTCCTCTTATATGGGAGCTTGTCTATCACATGGTACAGCTCATGTCGATCACTTGGTCCACGTCGTTTCTGCGTGTCTAGCAGTTGGTCTGTTTACAGATTTGTTCTCTCGTGTCGACTGCTTGGTTGTCTATCACTTTGTACCCCTATACATGAGCTTGTCTAGCAGTTGGTCCAAGTCGTGTCGGCCACTTGACCCACCCAGCCTTCCAAATAATTGTTTATAGCTTGTCGAGCAGTTTGTTGTCTAGCAGTTTGTATGGTGCCGTTAAAATCGTCTGCTGTTTCCTCCCTTGCATTTCAACTCCTTGTCATGTCTTCAAAAATGTTATCAAAGAGGAATATATTACCCGTGAAGCTAGGCGTGAAAATCGAGTGAAAAAGCAAATAGTAAGTGATATACTATCTTCTATAGATATGCAGAGAAAGGAAACCCAAGTAGAGGGTGTAGTTAATTGTCTCTCTAAAAACCTGAGCGACGAAACAAGTCAAACCAATGGGAATGAGACTTAAATGATTACAAATATCTTGAATTACAAAAGGAAAACAAAATGTTGAAATCCAAACTAGTGAAACAATAAAGTGCGTTGAAACGAAAATATTTGTAAATTTGTAGGCTCAGGAGCAAACTTATTTCCTTGAAAAAGAACAAAAAAGTCACGAATTAGTTGAAGAATCAAAATTTGAGGAAAACTAGGTAGTGTTTTTTAGTAGTAATCTGTTGGATTTATTGCTTTGTAATAAACGCAAAGTTCATCGAACAAAAGGAAGAAATTGTAGTTGCGTTGACTATGTGATGTTTAGGTAAACAACAAAAATGTAAGTATCCACTACCAGGTTTGTTGATTATAAAAGAATAGGCCTCTACCCTTGGTATCCGTCAAGGATTTCTAGAAGACGTGATGCGCATACTGAAGATAGCCGGGGAAAATAAAGAAACACGTGAAAAAAGTTGCAGTTCTTCAATATGACGAAATGAAGATAAATAAGGATACGAGTATTATCCAAGGTTCGATCAAATTTTAGGTCCTTAAGAAAAATGCAAGTAATAATGGCGAGAGTACTGTTTTCTAACTGGAAGCAACACATATTTGTGGACTTTGACTTCAAAATCATATCTGATATATTGAATACTGTTATTATAAAACTTGTTCATTAATGACAACACTAAAGTCCGAAATACTCTGTAATAGGCAAGTCCGATTGTTATTAATACGCTATATTATAATTTCATTTGTGGTAATAAAATATATAATAACAATAACCTATGTACTAAATAAATAATAACAATAATTGTTTTATCTAGTATTAGTGATAATGTGAGTAAGAAAAAGCTTAGGGTAGTTACAGACCTACTCTGTTGTTAGATCTCGGCACGCAGACTTGAGTTATCGTACCGCTGACTCAATAATATTATTTCTGCAAAACCAATGGTCGTATGAAAAAAAAAAAGTTGAATAAAAGATTAACTTCAGAGTATTAGCTAAAACTTTCCCACTGACGAAAACTTCCTGGTTGAAAAATAAAAAATTTCCCCGCATAGTACTTTTCTCAGGTCATACAGTTTCGTTATGTTTTTTTTTTTGTATAAATAATATTATTGCATTCTTAAAATAAAATAAAAAATGGACTGTTGTAATCGTCAAATTGTGCTGAATAAGTACATATAAAAACACTATATTTGAGTTATCGCACAGCCATGTAGAGCGATGTATTTAAACGCGCTCCACTAAGAAGTGTATACGGTTGTTAGTCCAGTAATTTGGTATTTTTACCTAGAAAGTTTTGGAGAAGTCCTGATTTTTTTGATTCCTTTATGTTTTTCGGAGTGCTTATTATGAATTTACACTTTGCCACCTCAAAACTTTTCAGGAAACATTAAAAAAAATGCAAAAAACAACCAAAAAACTTGACAATTTTTTGTTTTTTGCTTATAGCGTGAAAAATATGCACCCTTACAGAAAATGTACCGTATAAAAAATCAAACTAGAGAAAATTTCCCACTATTTAGCTCTGTAGATTTTTTTTTCCAGACAAATAGTTTAGGCGCAAGCGCGCGCTGAAATAGTTTGTATAATTATGTTTCCCTCGCCTCGTATCCGTCTCTCTGTCGCGCGATCTATCTCTCTCTCTCTCTCAATGCCATACCAACACAAAATAAAACGATTACCATCAATCCAACCACACTTTTTAAGAAAATTAGCATTGCAAAAACAATCAGATGAAGAATTGGAGGAATTCTTAATCTATGAACTTTGTCCCTATCCACTATCTCTTTTTGACGAGAGTGGTATGAGAAAAGGTACAAAATCAACTTTGTACAAAGCTTTCAAGCCTGCCCAGGAAAAGAATTGGACAGCAGTATATTCGTCATCGATGGCGGATATTTGTTGCATTGAGTTGTGTGGCGCAGGGGGTAGTCATTTGCAGATATTTGTGACAGTTATGTTGCATTTGTTCGATATAGCTACAAGTATAGTACGATAGTTGTTTTTGATGGATACTCCGACAATGTTGCTGAAAAAAGCACTAAATACCTGGAGTGCTCGAGGAGAGCACGCAAAAACAATTCTATCGAAATACTGTTTAATGGAACAATGACACCCACAGTTTCTCAGAAGAAATTCCTTGCCAACTCGAAGAATAAAAGTCGTTTGATATCCATGCTAGTGACGAAATTCACAGAGTGGAACATGATCTGCAAACAAGCAAAATAAGATGCGGATACCCTGATTATCAACACAGCTCATACCTTGGCACCAACACATGAATCAGTCATAGTCGTCGGTGAAGATGTAGATCTTATAGTCATCTTGACAGGTATCTGTACTTCTCCTAACGTTCACTTACTAAATAAAGCCAGGAAAAGGCAAAGTCCCTCAAACTCTATATCATCCTCTAAGTGCAGTTGATAAAGCAGTTGCCGAGCACATATTGTTTTTACATGCCATGAGTGGGTGTGACACCACATCAGCTTTGTTCAATCAGGGTAAGATGAAACTTCTTGATACTCTGAAGAAGAATCCTGATCTGATCAACATTATTCAGGTCTTTAAAAACCCTGAAGCTGATAAAGTCGATGCGGGTGCGGGTTAACGTTTCCTTATTGCATTGTACGGGGTTGGTGGGGAAAAAAGTAGCTTCAATAAATAAGTTGAGGTACAGGAGGCACTACGTAATGTCTGCATACAAGACCACAGCCAACATTGCCTCACTACCCCCTACTGAAGCTGTAGCACGACAACATTCGCTACGGGTGTTCCATCAGGTTCAACAATGGCTTGGTCATGAAAAAAGACCCGAACATTGGGGGTGGAAAACATCTAAGAACGGCCTCATGCCAGTCACCACCCTGCAGCCTCTTGCCCCAGAAGCTATATTAAATCACATTTCATGCAAATGTAAGAGAGTCTGCCGAGGGAATTGTGGCTGTAGAAAGGCAGGCCTATATTGTTCGAAAATTTGTTTAAACTGTGAAGGAACCTGCAACAACTTGTAGACGAGGATGAAGATGTGGAAGATCCTGACGTCCAAGGAATTCAAGACCCGGGCCAAGAACTTGAAGCGGATCCATCAGAAGGTATTTTAATTACTACTTTTACGAACACAGCTATGCATTCTTTAATATCCCACTTCCGATGGTTTTACACCTTAGTCATACCTTGATACACTCATGTTGAACTAACATAACAATTGTTTTACTTCTTTACTTTACTTATTTTCTAGATGAACGAAAGGCTCTGAAGGAAGAGGACAAGGACATCGGGCAGCCTGGACCATCAGCAACAAAGCGGCCAAGACGATTTTAATATTATTGTTGTTATTATTACTATCCCTACATATTTTCCTCGCATATTATATTCTTACACATTTTTTTTATCACAATTGTTTTTAGTTTGTCACTGTAACAGTACCTATGTTAATAAAAACCACATGTATCAACATGAGTATAGGTTATAATTCTATACCTATAAACACCCAAGGTACTAGGTATAACAATGAAAACTGTAAGATATTACTAGTTCTTAATAAGAATATCAAAATAGAGCGTCACGAGAAAGAAGCAGGTTGCGCTTGAATGATGAACACTGAGCGTTGTCACTTATTCAAATAGTTTCAACGCACGCTTGCGCCTTGACTATTCGTCTGACAAAATAAAACATATAAAGTTAAATTGTAGGAAATTTTCACTAGTTTATTTTTGTATATAGCAATTTTTCTCGAAAAGTGCATAGTTTTCATGTTATAATAAAACAACCAAAAATAGTCAAGTTTTTTGTTGTTTTTTGCATTTTTTAATATTTCAAAAACATTTTTGAGGTGGCAAAGTGGAAATTCGTAATTAGCACCCTGAAAAATAAAAATGAACCAAAAATCAGAACTTCTCCTAAACTTTCCAAGTAGAACCCATTCCGAGCACTGATTGACTGGACTATGTGCGCAGTGGAGTGGCTATGGTCACGAAGTGACGTCATCAGCTCCCGCTAAGTGAACCATAAAACTGGCTGGGCTGGCCAACTTTATACTCTAGAAACTTTGGATCTCCCCGTCCTTGGCAGTCTGGCTAGACACGAAACTAGCGCGTTAGCCAACTACGCCACCGAGCCGGGTGATTGTAGACCTAGCAGTGAGCTTTCTTCTTCACCTTGTTTGTACTGGAACAATAATTTATTTATTTTAGCCAAAAAATATTTTTGCCATAAAAACTTCAAAAACACTAGCCTTTTCTCGCGTCCCCTTCCATCCCACCTTTAACGGTTCCATTTTAATATAAACACACTTATTAACTATAAAACCTAAATAGAATATTACTTAAATACACCTGAAACAAACTGCAAACAAAAATTCAACAATTCTTAAGTTATTTTTAACAATCCAGCACTGCGTCTGTTCAACACGTGGCCCAAACTGCGTTATGCGCATGCGCAGCTTGAGATGGCTCAAGGTGGAAGATGGAATAATTGACCGGCTAGCGATCGGAAAAAACACATAGCGCGGCGTAACAAGGCATAGCTTAGCTTTCTGTGTGAACTATCACATTTAAATATACGGTCCGCTATTTTTCCAAACGGTTATCAAAGCAAATCTTAGCTTAGCTTTCATTGTGAACCAGCCTTTAGTCACGACCGCCCACTCTAGACAAAACCCCGCCGACTGGACGTGGGGTCAGCTTTCTTGATTCGACAAGGGATAAAAAAAAAACCTTCCTTTATCCCCTCCTCTACATCCGTCAGATCATTCGGCATTGAATTCAGTTTCGACAAGGTCCCCCACCCCCTATTTCTTCCGGACATGACTAGCCGGAACCGTTTCTCGACAGTAACTGATAAAACTTTAGATTATATTGATAGTATCATCTCTTTTTTCGCCCGCTTCAGTGGCCGAATGGCCTTTTATCAATCGTGGCCCCCTAAATTTTATCAAATATTTTCGCGGCCCCTTAGTTTTTACTAACATATTAATCATTAAGATTTATTTTAAAATAGTGACTTTATTTACTGATTATAATAACAAACAAATAAAAAAAACATAAATTAACTTGCCTAAATATACTTAATAGGACCTCTGTTGTTGAAAACTTTCCACTAATTTGTATATTCTTGTTTCAATTGTATTACTTAATGCTATTCACATGCAAGAGTCGATTCGGAATCGATTTCACTGCTTTGTTTTTATATTTACCATTGTGGAAAATTCCTTTTCACATAAATAATAAGAAACAAAGGGCAGAAAACTTTGAATGGCGATGGTATACAGATGGGGATTATTTGTACTATCCGTGATTTCTATTATCCGTGCTTCCCCTCCCCTCCATTATCACGGACAATCGAGAGTCTACTGTACTTACATGCTTACGATCATCGAATTATTTCTTACAAAAGGTAAAATTTAAGTTAATTAACTTCAGTAATAAGCTAATAAACATGTTGAATTATTTTTTCTAGGCCCCCCCAAAACAACCTTTCGCGCCCCCAAGAGGGCCGTGGCCCCTCCGGTTAAGAATCGCTGGGCTGGTCTAAAGCGTCACTCTTGTGTTAAACTGACTTGCTGATGACGGGGAGATCGGAGCTCAAATCCCAGTTGGCTCTACTGAGGCTGGTTTTTCCTAAATGGTTTTTCACTCTCCTTCCAAACAAATTCAGGTAGATTATCTCTAAAATGTTTCCTTCCTCATTACTACACCACTAGAATAATTCTCATTTTGCATTCAAACTGAACAGGTAGTAAAACGTGGTAATAAAAAAACTGCTTCGGTGGCCGCATGGTCTAAGGCGCTACTCTTGCAATAGACTAGACTGCCGATGACGGGGAGATCATGGTTCGATCCCGGTCGGGTGTACTGAGGGTGTTTTTTTCCTAAATAGTTTTTCTCTCCATGCAAATGCAGGTACACTTCCTCTAAATTCAACAGTCCTTATTCCTAACCCATTAGCCCAATTAGTACATAAGCGTATAGCCCAAATGGGTAGTAAGACGCAGTGTTAAAAAAAACTAAGAAATATGGACGTCATCTTTCTTTGATTTTTTGTTTGTTTATGAAATCCTCAGAAGAAATAGTACCAACTGCACTATTACAAACAAATAATTCTTAATGTCATTCCTGTAACCAATAAAAGTCCTCGCTTTACTTCGCTAATTACTTCGCTAATTACTTCGCTCAACCAAATACTTGGTAAAAAATAGAAAATAAATGTGTGATTTATCTTCTACGACAGTCATATTGTGTCCAAAGGCAAATATTATAAATTTAAGAATGATAAATTAAGTCGTGACTTCTAAATTTATAATACTATATATACCACTTAGATTTGAGTGAAATTTCACAAATCTTTTTAGTTGAAATAGGCAGCGGGTTTCAATTGTTTTATGTACCATAAATCAAGTTTTTTTTAAAAATATAATTATATGCTTGTCTGGACTACTTCACCCAAAGCCCAATTTGTTGAAAGTTTAACCAGTAGTTATGTACCCTTCTTTACCCAGGGGACGGCAGAATGTACCAATCGTACACCCTTTTCGTGGAGGCTATTTCCATGCCCAGATGAGATGAGGTGATGGTGATAGTGAGTATGAGGGTGTGGAACCAGTGGAAACACTTTTAAACCCAACTGACCGGACCCTGGTGATAGTAGGAATAATTCCCCTTTCGAGTAAAATACCCGTGGTATCAGCCGGGAATCGAACAATAGACCCCTAAGTTGTTTGCCAGGTGCACTATTTCACGGGGCCGGTTAGGGGGTGGGAGGGTCTCTAAATAACTGATGAATGATGAGATGATCGCGTCATGGTACGGAATGGTCATTCTTTGCCGCCTCCTTCCCGCGCTCAAAAAAAAAAAAAGAGAAAAATACACGGCTTTTGGACCGATTTCCCAGCCGCCCTGCTAATTGTATTGCTCGCCAGGTGTCTTTCCTTCCTCCCCTCCCCTTCTTGCGGCAAAGATAGGTCGGAATGCGATTCGCCTACTCAGAACAGTATTGTCGGAATTTAATGGCGCCGCTTACTTCAAAGGAAATAATATCCCCACACCTAAATAAAGTATTTTTTTACATTTTTTACGAGTTATTTAATCATACACTTTCCGAATCTGAACAAATAATTGTATCAGCGTACGACTTATAAACTAACTTAAATCTATAACAGACACATTACCCGGCCTCCTGGCTGTCAATTCATCACTGTGAAATGGTAAACCCCAAGTTCATTAATGATACATTTTTCGTTCATGTCGGGAATTGAACTTGATACCCTTTGCTCAGAAGGCAGACTCGCTATTGCCTGAGCAAAGGTGTCGGACGAGATACAGTCCATTTTTCATAATAATAACTTTATACAATAACTAGAAAAGTATTTTCACGTATTCATACGTGCTCATGTTACCTGAATATAACTACCCAATTTGACAGTTATGATCAATACTTAAACAATAGCACTAATAATATAATAGAATATTTATTAATGCTCTGACATCTTAGCTCAGTCTGTAGCGTGTCTGCTTACTAAACTAAGGGTCCCGGGTTCAATTCCTAAAATGGCTGAGAATCTATCATTGGTAAATATATGGTGCACCCTTTAACATTGATAAATTAACGGCCGGGGACTGGATATTGTGCCAGGCTTATTAGCAAGCTGGTAGTGGAATTATAGGGCTAGAATAAAAAATCATGACTGGGCCCACAGGCTGGAAACAGTAATGGATGTAAAATAAAAAAAATTATTTTTATTTATTTATTTATTTAGCACCGCGTCTTACTACCCGTTCGGGTTATACGCTTAAGTACTAATTACACTAATTGATTAGGAATTGGGAAGGTTGAATTTAGAGGAAGTGAACCCGCATTTGCGTGGAGGAAGAGTGGAAAACCATTTAGGAAAAACCACCCCCAGTTCACCCGACCGAGATTCGAACCTCGATCTCCCCGTCCTCGGCGGTCTGTCTCAACACGACTGGTGCGTTAGCCAACTACGCCACCGAGGCGGGTTAAAATAAAAAGTTTGTTAACACTGTTGAGTGCAAAAAAAATAAAACTGTGTATCCTAAAAAGTCCTTCCTCTGAAAATCGGATTGAATTAATTATGGGAATAGCAGTTCTGAAACTTTAAAATCACTTAAACAATTATTATTTATCTAGATACATTAAAAACTATTTACTTTGATCTAAAAACTTCAGCATTTGATGTAAAACATCACTAAAAACGGACTGATTTAACTTAACCTCTTCATTTTTTTTAATTTATAAAATTAAAATTTAATATTTTTAATCCAAACAACGTGCTTATTTGTTACCTCTCAACTCCCATTTCGGCGTGAGCCACGTTGTGTGATCAGGATGCACGTACCGTAAAATCTCGAACAAAAAACAGCCGACGAATTTTAGGCCAAGCGTCAGGATTTTTAATCGGAAAAAGTACCCCAGAAAGCTGGAATAAAGATGAAATAAAACATGGTAGTGGATTAGGCCTACAAAGGATACCAAGTTAAAAAAAAAAAAGTTCCATATACTCTACCTCATGGTGGTGTGGAAACTAGTATAAAACTAGATATTACTCATAAATATTAGTTTTTTTGGCATGAATATTTAGTGATAAATTCAATTTTTCTTTTTTCAAACATTACAATTAAATATCATGTAACTTAGGAAGCATGTATGATACAAGGTTAAACAATAATTTTGTGCTGCAGTTACACGAAGGTACTACGCTTCTCAAAGCTATAGATTCGAAACTATCCATTGCATGATAAATATACCTAGGAACATTCTTTATAGAAAATTTGATTCTATTTAGTTCTGGTTCTTACTATTTTTACAGTAAAACAAACTTAAAAGGAGATATTACAAGAAAATCTAATTTTAGCGTGGTTTTTTCCATTAATGTGGTGAATGCAGACCTCACACGAGGGAGAAAAACTAATATGCTAATTAGACCCCAAAAATATACCGATCAAAGCATTTTCCAGCTTTCTGGGATTTCTTTCCGATTTAACTTAATCCTTTTTTTTGTTCTGACGCTTGGCCTATTTGGATGATTTGAAAGCAATTTGTTCACTAAAATGGAATGTTAAACCGAACACAAACAATGAATTCAAACTGTTTTAAAACAAATTGTTCACTGAATTGAGATCCAAGTATTTAGAACCGAACACACACAATGAATTCGAACTATTTGAAAACATATTGTTCACTAAAATGAAACGCTAGCATTTACCGAACACAAACAATGAATTCGAACGGTTTGAAAACCCATTGTTCACTAAATTGGAACCCAAGCATTTAGAACCGAACACAAACAATGAATTCGAATTGTTTGAAAAACATCGTTCACTAAAATGGAACTCAAGTATTAAGGACCGAACACAAACAATGAATTCAAACTGTTTGATAACACATTGTTTACTAAAACGAAACTCGAGCAATTAGTGGTTATTATTTATTAGGCTTCAAGTACATATTATATGCAAAAGAAGCTTACTGGAGCCACAAAATAAAGTGTAAGATTGGGCGGACAAACGAACTATACCGGAAAAAGGCGAGAAAGACATGAACTATAACGAAGGTGAGACACGGACACGAACTATACCAAAGAATGCGAGACACGAATAAGCAAACTATACTGAATAGGGCGAGACAAACACGAACTACACCGAAAAGGGTAAACAGACACAAACTATACCAAAGAAGGAGGCAAAACGTACGCGAACTATATCGAAGAAGGCGAGAGAGACGTGAACTACACCGAAGAGGGCGAGAGAGACACGAACTATATTGAAGAGGGCGAGACGCGAACAAACGAACTATAACTAAGGCGTCTGGCGCAGAAAGACGCCGTCAGGACGACGACGGTAGTTTTGACTTTAAGCCGCGCCAACTCCGGGGGAGAGAGAAAGAGAGGGTCTCATATTCAACAGTTTAGAATTAGAACTGAACAAGTTTAATGTCAACTTGTGACGTAGTGGCAAGTCAAGATAGTATTCCCCATGTTAATTTATTTAGGTTCTATTCGTCGGGCTTTAAAGATATCACAATGAGACAAAAACCACAAATTCTTAAATCATTCTTCAAATATCACTACATTCTAAAGTAATTTTTTATTTTATTTTAAAGTAGTTTTTTTTTTTTTGAAAAATCATCTTCAGCTCAGACAATAGTGACAAAAATGGTCTCAGGATTTAGACTAAAAAAATTTGCGGAAGCACAATTATGTCAATCTAGAATAGGAAATAAGAAAATTATAATTTTGAAATGCAAGTCAATGCTGCCCAGATACAAACAGCAGAGTGGGTTTGTATACTCATCAGAGGAAGATGGTTATCAGCACAAATGTGCTGTTAGATGCCATCATTGTAGACTTTCGATGCTTTATTCTAATTTGCTTAGTGTTTACATTTACATTGGCTAACTAAAAGTAAATACTTGATGTCTCTTTAAGTTAAAGATTTTTTAATTGAGTAACTAGCTTAAAATAGATGTTTTCCATGTCAGTTGTGGTGTTCATAAACGGTATTCTCAATTTCCCCAAATTCTTGATGTTAAATTACAGTTTGTTTGTTTTTTGTTTGTTACAATTGTTTTTGTGAAGGGGAAAACCTAAAAAAAAAGCTATCACTTAAAATGGCTTTTCATAATTTTATCTGAAAGTTAATTTTAGTAATAGAAAGTTAATAAGATTCTTAATATATAAATAGGTTTAGGTTATAATTAAATTTATTAAGAAGAGTCAGTCACATTAGCTCTATCGGTAGCGTGTCTACCTACTGAGCTAAGGGTCCCAGGTTCGATTCCTGGCATAGCTGAAAATTTTTTATCATTGATGAATATATGGCTTAAGCCTTACACATTGATAAATTAAGTCGGTGACTGGAGGTTGTGCCTGTCCTAGTCTTAAGTTAGATTATAAGGCACATGAAGCTACAATAAGCCAACAGCCAGTTGTAAAAATTATATGGCTTGAATAAAAAACCGAATCAAGCCATAGGCTGGAAACTGTAATGGATGTAAAATGAACAGTCGGTATAGCTCACTTTCGGGCTCACACCATGGAATTATAATAAACAATCTATGTAATAAATATTACAATAAATGATATTTGTTTGATGTTAATTTTGTTAGCTAATCATAGGCGTCACTAGCAGGCTCTGGGGTGCAGAACAAGCCTATTTTCACTTGAAATTGAATAGTTGTAAAAAAAAGTATACTAAATGATTAACACAAATAATATAACATTATTATTATTAGCACCATGTCTTACTACCCATTCAGGTTATACGTACTTACACTAATGTGTAATGGTAGGGTAATTGTGAGATGAAATGGAGGACCTACAGTTTAGCATGGAATCCGAACCACGGCGGAGGCCTGGCATTCCACACATTCACAATTTGCGATTAATAAACGTCTTATCAGAGGTGAGGGAAGGGTTCGGCAATCAGATAAATCTGTGGCGGGACCGAGGATTGAACCCCGGACCCTCAGCACAGAAGTCTGACACCTTACCCCTAGACCACCAGGTCACCCTATGATGATATAACAAAATTAGATCTATCAGTCACATATAATGAAAAGTTGCATTACTCATTTATGCTTAGCCCCATTTTCAAGTTTTTTATAACTAAAACACAGATTATTGGGGTTAGGGACATTCCAACTCCTCACCGGGATGATGAGACCTAAGTAGCTAATTATAAACATAATTAACTAAATATACTCGACAACTCTAAAGAGTAAATAATATAAATGGCCTCAACTCATAAACTCCCCCCCCCCTTCCCTTTCTAAGCATCATGATTGAGCCACCTGTGCCAGGAAATTAGATGTCTTCCAGGTTTGATTTGTGTGTTTGGGATTCATGGGGAGGAGGAGGATATTTCTGTCCAGTTGTTGCCTTTCCTACCTCTAACACTGCATTTCTCCAAAGTGACTCATAAAAAACCAACATCACACACCCCGATACTCCTCCTTTTCTCCCCCGCAGGCTTGGAACATTCCATGGGCTATCGTCTTGGGCGGCGATCAGGAGATCAGAAAACAAAGGAGTTAAAGTAAATAATTAACCTGGAATCACTGCTAGGACTAAGATCACTCTATAGAGTGATGATACTAATAGATTTAAATAATTTTTTTATACAAATACAAAAGCATATCAGAAGACAATAAACAAACATAACCCAGAATAAGGTATCGAGAGAAACAACTTTTTTACTATCTTCACTAATGCTGGGATTAAATATTACTAGGGTGAACTGTGAAGGAAGAATAAATGCCACTATTTCTTAATTCTCAGTCATTTTCTGCATGGCAAGCAAGAAGAAACTCTAGCCTGTATGGTAAAACCTTTTATAATATCCATCATACAATACTATCTATCCTACCTTCCAAGTTTCAACTCATAACAAAGACCTAAGTATACTATAATATGGTCAAATCTCTAAGTTTTTAAATAGATATTAAAATACAATTATGATGGAAAAGTTGAAATTATTATTACTAGATAAAGAAAATATTTCCATATTAAAATGTTAGATACTTTTCTTTGGATACCACATCCCTACTTGTGTAAACAAAGTGTACATTTGGTGAAGATTTGAACCCCAACCACCAGTTGTACTCCAACCAGACAAGACGAGACTGCTGCATTAAACATTATATTCAAACTTGTTAGAACTTAAAGAGCTGATGATAGATCATGGAATATATTCTGAAAATAAAACAATACATTACTGTACAAATTACTTTTATTCATTTAACTCCTTACAAATATAATTAAAGAAAATAGTTAGAAAGTTTCTTTTTAAGATACTTTGTGTGTTTATTTTATTTGTGGGTAGCACCATTAAAGTACAGCCTTAATAATATAAAACTCCATAAAAGTACAGCCGTAATAATATAAAACTAACAGCACAGTTTTGGTATTTTCCTACTTTTTTCTAATATAAGAATTTGTGAATTAGTAGTTTTTTTTACTAACTACAAAAATAACACTTACTAAAAAGTTTTCAAAGGTTTTAATGTTGACTTTTTTTTCCCTCTAGAAAATACAAATATCTATGCAGAGAATAAGTACTAACATAGAAATAGACAAATAATAGAATATTTAAATTTTCACAACTGATTAAAAGATGATTGTGTTGCAGCTATCAAAATGATTTATAGTTGTTCTTTTATACTTATGGTTAAGTACAAAATAAAAGACACAGGGAAGAATGATTGGAAGAAATAGGACAAACACAATTTGGATTGAACAATGAATAGAGGGCCAAGCCCATCCCAAACCCGTCGTAAGAGATTGCTAACTCTATAAAAGATTGCTCTGAACAGAGTTCTGATCTGTAAAAATTGGATCAACTCTATCTTACTTAGTGACTTGTTACGGACAGATAAGAATATCCAATCACAGTAAGATATTATAAATGAACATAATATACAAATCAAAAAGAAAGCATCAGTGATAGTAAAGAAAATGGTCTCCATTTTCTAAGTGTACCATTTGTTCATTTGTCTACCTATAAAGCAATCCATAGGAAACTTGAATATACTAAATATATTAATAAATATAACATTTTAACAAAAATAGGTAATAAAAATAAAAATTTATTAACATTCTGTTTTATTAAATTTACTAAAAAATGTTTCTATACAAACAAATTTGATTGGAAAGAGGAGTATACTTTCCCATTAGTTTACAAAATATATGCGAGGGAAATTTTTAAGGATTGTAAGAACACAAACCTTTCTTTTGAGTAGCAATTACTTACTTCTTGATCAGATAGAAACATGAAAGTGTTCCTCTTTTCACCATGTTTGTCTAGTTTTTCTTATATATAGTAAAATGAATTGGTGCCTAATGGCTTGGAAATGTACAATAGTACAGTGAAGAAACACTGTAATATTATACATTTTCTTATATATAGATATGATAGTCAAAATTCTAGATGCAAATGTTCACTCTAGTTCCATCCTCAAAAGAAAACATTTGTAACTTGTAATAATTTAGTTCTTTTCAGAAATTTATCAGCAGAGGCAATTAAGTAAATAAGAAAAATTAGGAAAATAAGAAGAACTATTGGTTGGTTGATTAGATGTTCATTTTGGCAAGATAAAAAAAACTATTTATTGTCAGACGAGTCGTATATGTTGCTTGAGGTGAAGTGACAAATAACACTTGTTATAAAAATTCTAAGCACAAGGTAAAACAGGAACAAGAACTACGACTTGCACCAAAATGTGGAATGTTGTTTAAGCTGATTTTATGCGTACATAAAAACCTAAGAAAACATAAGAAAATAGAAATATGGATATTACTTTACTACATACATCATTATGCAGAGACCACTGTAAAGCAGTTTCGTAGCTATTTAAATGAACCTCTGCGTCTTTGAGCAGCGATATGTTCTTGAAGACACTCCATTCAATTTCTACTGAGCAACATATTTTACTGTGTACATTATTCTAGTATCATTTACCGCTCAATTCAAGCTTCTCTTTTTGCTCGTTTGGCTCTAGAATGCTGCACATTATTTTGATGACTTTTGATGACTTTAGCAAAAATTCATTTATAAAAATAAGCTTTACATCCATCCATCAAATTGTTCACCAACAAAATTGACACAGTAACACAACGCAGTAATCATATCAAATTATTATTTAAACTTCAAGCATAAATAGACATAATAGGCATCCATTAAATTGTATTTGTTTACACCTACAAATTTATAGTTGGATTCAGCTAGATGAGAACTCATGCTATTATTAACTATATCACTTTACATCTAAATATAATTGGGCTTTGAAAGTATGACAAATATATTTTACAAATGATCAAAATTTCGTTTAGTTAAACTTCTGCGATGAATTTTAGGACACACAGAAAGAGACAATTGACATACAACTATATCTCAAATGTGAAAAGAGATTTTCCTTAAATAGCTAACTTAATTTCAAAATCTGGAGGAGCAAGAGAGAGAGAGAGAGATCGAGAGAAAAAATCTATGCTATGGGCCACAAAATTGTTTATTCCTTTCAAAATACTATATAAAAATAAAATATTTTGCTTTCACAATCAAATTAAAAATGCATTAATTTATACTAAAAGAGAAGTAATATGTATGAAACAAAGTGCATTGAGCAAAAACAATTAGTAATAAATAAGATGATAGAATAGTAGGACAATAGTAGAGGACTATTCTTATTACTACTCTTACTACTACTTCCTGGGGAAGATGCTATAATAGCATCAAAATTTTAAAGTGTGTGTAAATATGAGTTAATGTTTTTTATTTGTTCTCTATTATTTTCCTAATATTCTATCATTTTATTTATTATAGATCAAAGAGAAGTAAAAAACAAACACTAACATGAATGCTTTCAAAGACCAAAATTGAGATATTTTAATAAACGTTTGATAGTATTCATTTGACATGTGTGAAAGAAATGTGTTCTATAATTTGCATTTATGAAAGAAAAAGAGCTTTCCAAAATAATAAAATTAACCGCACTGCACATTGCAGTTATCTAGGACAGTTAGAAAGATTTGACAAAAAACAATAATACTCAGAACAAGTAGATTTTATGATGAATCCAAAGAAAAAACGTACAATACCATTTTTTATTACAAAGATGTGTAGTTAAATGTAAGTAAACACTATTAATAACTAAGGGGATGTGAAAGTCACATTTTTGATTCAAAGATAAAGCAAATCTATTTATATATTTGAGGTATTTAATGTGCACTTTCTGAACTGACTTGTTCTATCAGCACACAACTTACAAACTATCTTAAATATAGAACAGACACAATATCCAGCCCTTGGTTGTTAATTCAACAATATGAAAGAGGAAACCTCACATTTCACCAAAGATAATTTTTTCAGTCATGCCGGGAATCAAACCCGGGACTCTTAGCTCAGTAGACAGACACAATACAAATATGGACTAAATAATCTTTAAATATTTTATTTAAAATATGAGTTAATTATTATATACTAACCCTAATGGTTTGTAATTTACCCCTGTTGAACCTCATGTCTGTCATCCAGGTAATTCCCTGAGATTTTACTAAATATTTTAAGGATTCCTCCAACCAAAAAAAGGTTGGGAATAATTGCAATACACCCTAAGACTACACAAATTAAAAGAAAATATATAATTTTATATTCGAACGAAAAACCTTGAACTTAAAGCCTCCCAATTAATAGATTTTATCTACAACAATGATTTTGCCTAGGGCTAAAATAATAAATGTAACTTTGTACACCAAATTTGAAACATTACTAATCCAAGCCCACATTTAACAAACTTTATAAAGCCTTTCAATTTATTATATGTACTAAAAAAAATTAACTTTATAAAGTTGAGCTTATTTAGGAGAAATAAAAAATTATTTTAGGTTCTTTCGATTGCGGAGTTAACGAAAGCTTACATAGCTTATTTTCATATAAATTAATTTAATCAAAATTTTTAAACAAAAATCTCTTTTCACTTTTTGAGGTACTACATAATTTTTTTATATTTTATATATTTACCCTTTTTAATAAAATAAATCATGTATAGAAAGGTAATTGTTCATCAAATGATGATGAAGAATTGCTGTTAGTAACAAAATTGATCCCAAATCGATCAACTTAGAGATGGCTCGAATCTACTATTCACAATCAGAATCTTCATTTTATGTTTTTCCTATAATTATGGTTGGACCGAACTACCAATAAGCAGTATTATAGCTCCAAGAGAAATTCTTCCAATACTAGAGTTTGAAATAGTTTTTATTTATTTACAGATCTTAAATCAGATATTTCCTTCAATTTTCAAATATTGAATATCATCAAAGGATTCAAATATTTGCAAGGGTAGGTAAAATAGCCAAGCTATTAAATCTGTAAAGTAAGGTTATAGTTGCAACTAAATATCATATTCTTAAATTGAAAAATGAGATCCAAGACATGGGAAATGAGCCTGGGACCTTTGGCTGAGCTATCCAGGTATTGTCCGTCCCATGCCCAGAGTCATTCTTCACTCATATATTAAGGCAGAGTCCTTAATAATAGAGTGGTTAGAACAATGACAGATTTAGCCAAAGGTTCCGATTTCAATTCCCGTGTTCGGGTGTCATTTCTCAATTTAAGAATACTTAGATAAAATGCAGTTTCACTTTTCAAAATCACAAAAGCCAAGATGTAATTGAAGGTATATGGTCTATTACAAAGAATGAATTACCTTGGTATCGAAAGAGGCAAAGATGGCAGCATAAAAAAGTCTGTTGACGCCAAAATTGTTTTAAGAAGGTTAAGTGTGGATTTGTCAGGAGAAATACATGAGCCAGGTGAATTCAGTTAGAATAAGATATCTAAGAAATGTGGAAAAACTTGGAATATCACGACAGTTATCAGCACTCCCAAGGTTTTGGTTTAGAGAAAATACACTAGTAGTTGGTAGTTAACTATTTAAATACTCATTAGTCATTTATTAAAACTAATATGTGAATGTAAGCGTGGAGTTTCTTGAATATTGTATCTTTTTCAAAACTTAACAATATTTGTTTGTTAAGTCTGTCACAATTTGTTTTATGAAATTAAAAAAAAAAAAAAAACACACATATAGAAATATAAGAGAAAATATTGAATTTTAAAAGAGGATTTGCATTTTATTTGTAAATGTGAGCTGGACTATCAAAATATTTTTACCTAAAAATAAATGAGCAAATATAAAATAATTTTAGTGCTAACAAATTTATATACAGTAAAATTAAAGCAATAAAGTATAGATGGGTAAGCTCCTAATTTTAAATATTCTTTCGAGTCTCAAATTCAATTCAAATCCTTGAATCTTCAAAAATGTTCAAGGTTTTTTGTAAGTGACAAAGAGCATCTTGATTGCCATGTCTACATTATAAACAACAAAGAGAACACTTTTTTCAGTAAATTAATTATATCAATACATTTTATCACTTTTTTTATTTTCCCAACCACACAAGTGTCTATAATTCCTTTTACCAATTACTTAATTGGTTTTTTATATTAAATCAAGTTTTTCATAATTGTATTAGAGATACCTTTTTGAGATTTTTATGAATCTCAAATCTTTCAAATAACATAATTCGAGTGTCCCATCTTTATAACATGACATCCATAGTATTTCTAGAATTATGTGACAAAAAGCATTTTGATTTTCAATTCATTCCATTTTATTTACTAACAATGAGTTGTGTTTTTAATTATAATAAAGGCTACACCATTACACATAAATACATAAAAAAAAGTATGGAAGAGGGAGAGAGGCAAGGGGAGATTCATGCATGATATTCTCCAGTGCGGCAAATAATTCAACCAAGTGTTTTGATCGAATTCATTTCATCGATATGTTATAACAAATAACACTTAGTTTCAAATTCAAGAATGATTTTAAATATAAACTTTATTTTTCTGGATATGCTTTATTGATTGAATATAATAATTTTGAAATAAATGGACAATTTCCTTGAGTTAAAATGAAAAGAGGATAAAAGGACATGGCTTACATACTGTATATAAAAAAAAAAGGTAATTTGGTGCTATTCCAAATGTTTGTTGGTAACTCTAGAAGACATCTTCCAAATATAATACAACATTAAGTACTTTCAAATTTAAGTACCTTTTCTGCTATTTCCAGAGTAGAGGATATTTCATAAGTATTAATGCATATTATGCAACAGAAACTGATACTGTCCATAAAACCAGTCCTAATTCAGGAATTAAATTCATATGATTAAAAAAAATGACAAGCTGGAAAGGGGAATACCGGGATTAATTTCAGAGGCAAGAGTGCCAAGCAAATTATTCTCATTTATTCTTGTTGGATCAAACCTAATTCATTTTGATGGAGAGTTGAGTCCATCAACTCGGCTTTAAAACAACTTTTCTAGTATACCACATCCTTTCAAAAAGCAGTAATACTCAGTGTTTCTAAGTTGGCAATAAAAGTTAAATACAGGCCATCAGTGTGTTCGTGTAGACGCTGATTCTACAATGGCTAAAGCTCTGGTTCACTGTAGCGCTCTAAAGGGCAATAATTTAACTGATCATTATTAGGATGCAAGGCAAATAGAATAACTTCATTACATTGGTCATTAACAAGCAACCAATTCCAAGTCCAGTTTTAATTATTCACTGAATAGAATTTAATTTCATAAGTACTTTCCGATATGAATCACAGGAAGTTAGAAAAGTGCTTGATCACTTTTAAGTAAAATAGTCAAAAATGCTTTCTTTCCCCAGCTTACCTTTGACTTTTTAAATTATTAAATATTCTCGAAGCCAAATCGAAGTTATTAAAAAAAAGGTGGTAAAAAAAGGTGGTAAAAAATTACATGGTACTTAGATATAAATATTAAATTTCATTTACAAAATGTTATATTCCTAACATACTGTAATTAACATAGTTCAACCTAAGCCGATAAATAAAGTATTTTTTAGCACAGCGACTTACTACCTGTTCGGGTTATATGTTTATGTACTAATTACGCCAATGATTTTAGGAATTAGGAAGGTTATATATACTTAGAGGAAATGTACCTGAATTTGTGCGAGGGGAGAGTGGAAAACCATTTTGAAAAAAAACACCCATTACACCCGCCTGAGATTAGAACCTTGATCTCCCTGTCATAGGCAGTGTAGTCTACTGTGAGAGTAGCACCTTAGACCATGCAACCACTGAAGCGGGTCACATTAACGTTAATTTGTGATTTAAATAATGGCACCAAATTACCAAATTTGAATGTCTATTTTAAAATTAAATATTTTTACTATCAAAGCTTTGTAAATTGTAGAGTCTGGAACTTTATTTTTGAATCAAAGTAAAATATCGCAAAAATATGAAGCAAAGTCAAATTTTTTTGAAGATTCACACACCTCTTATATCATATGTTTTATCCCCATGTTTTACTATCCGTTCCAAAAATATTTTCACAAAGGTAAGCCAGTTATAAGAGCTTTTTAACAGAAATAAAATACACAAAACAAAGTGTATGTTATGATTTCACGAAATAAATAAATATAATATAATTAAGGCCCAAATAAAAGTAAAAACACTAACACATATTTTACAAAAAATGTATATCTTAAAATAATATAGTGTAAAAGTATTAAAGGGTTTGTAAATACATAAAAGTTGTACGATAATGTTGTTATGTTCCTGAAAAACATAACTTTATAAGACACAATGCTATAAAACTTAAGTTCTACCATAAGAATCAATGTTTTATCTAAGGGTTAGGTTCCAAGCCGCCACCCTCAAATACCTACAAACATAGAAGACATTTAGTTTTGGGACATAGGCCAGACTGGCTCAGTGCTTATAACAACCCCCCCCCTTCCCCATCAGGCACTTGACAGACAAAACTACAGTATACCGAAACAAATAATCTATAAACATACACAAAGAAAAATGAACACGGGCTGCTCACATATAGAAATTAAATGACATTAAATGTTTACAATAGCAGACTCTATATTGACTGCAAAAGGAGGCGGGGGTGGGGGGGGGAGGGGGGGGGAAGAGGAGCTAGAAGGATGTGTGATGTGATGTGATGTGCATAACTCATTGCATTGCACAGGCACAGGCAAAGTAACATTGT
This sequence comes from Timema podura, assembly GCA_033556935.1. NCBI lineage: Eukaryota > Metazoa > Arthropoda > Insecta > Phasmatodea > Timematidae > Timema > Timema podura. The sequence continues at coordinate 91,375,687 of JAVRXN010000009.1, forward strand.
AACAATATTTATGGTAGTGCACAGAAAACACAAGAGTATGTGTAATTTAATAATGTGAAGGCAAGCACTCATGACAACTCACTTGTAATATATTTCAGTTTAAGTTATAAAATTATAAATACACCAAAACATTTATAAAAAAAATATAAAAAAAAAATTCAAAAAATCAAATATTTTAAAACTTTAAATAAAGTGCAAGAAACATTAAACAACAACATAAACAATTATGTAAAGTGATGTGAAGTAATATAAGTCACCAGTATGAACTTGACTATACTGGCCAGTTCTTTCATGTGATGGCAGATATTCTCATCCATTTATTAACCTACAATTTTTTTATTTATTTTTTTTCCAAGATTTTTTTTTTCCTTTGTGGTTTTGTAATTTGAAAAATAGCCTTGAGACTTTAACAAATTAGTTTTGATTAAGGAGTTCAACCACAATTCCTCTATTTTTAAAAGTATCAAAAGAATATAGAATTGATCTTAATATATCAAATTTTTTTATACAATTTATAGCTTTGAATTCCTGAAACATCTGTCATCCAATCCAAACAGAAAAAATAAATTAGAATTGGGTCAATTTTTCATTGTGCTTGTTAGTCTATTTGCCATTTTGTTTAGGTGTTGATAAAGTGTTGATGTACTATACACAACGTTCGTTTCTAGTGATCTTGCTGAGATTTCTTTATTTTTATTTTGTTTACAGATTTAATTTTATTTATTAGCAAATACATTATGGTATACTATATAAATATCACATTTTAAATTCAAGATAGGATGCCTAGAAAAATATTTAAATAGTAAATGTTAAAAAAAATCTTAAATCGAGAATTGGAATCTAGAAAAAACCGTGACATTTCTAAGTTTTGATATTGTACATTTTGATTTTGTTTCCCCACGTGACAACATACTCTATTTACAAGAGAACATACATTCAGTGGTTGAGTCAACACATACAAAGAATGAGATGAATGAATCATGCATGTATGTATGTATGGAGCTTTAACCCTTGCGGCGGCGTTTACACCAAACCGGCGTCCTTGGCCATGCCGTGGAAGATGGAGTTCTTGTCCTGAAGTAGGGTCTCTGGTTTGTCAAACTCAACTACACGCCCTTTATCAAGGACAATCACCCTAAAACACACACCAAGAACATCAGTCACCTTTTTCATGATATGAGAGCCAATACTTATTGAAGTCATGTTCTACAGATTATTTTAGAATTAATATTTATCATTAAGGAAAACCTCTATTCACTGTTTGAGGTATGTTTTGTAATATATCGAAGGAGGTGCGAGAAGGAGTGTCTGGTCTGCGAGCTTAGGTTTTTTCATTCGCGAGTATTTCTAAAAGCTTCAGAGTTCGAGTATATTCATAATTTTAAAATGTTAAGAGTATATGTTTAGTTTGAATGTAAATATCACACCTTTAAAATTTGAGATTTAAAAAATATATTAAAACATATGTTCTTAAAATATCAGTTTTTAAATTAGAAATAACACTTTAAAAACACAATTTAAAAATAAGAACACCACTCAAATAAAATAATAATAAAAAAATAATTAAAATGTTTCAACACCCATGTCTTTAAGGACATTAAAATTATACTAACACTCACAAAAAAAAGTTAATAAAATTAATAATTGCATGATGGCTTGGGAATGTATAATAAGATAGTGTAGAAACACTGCACAATAATGAAAAGTGATCGTGAAGGAAGCCAAACTGAAAGGGTAGTTAGAATAGGACTAGATAGGAACAAACACACTTCTCTCTTCTTGTCTTCTTATAAACTTTTACACTTTTAACTTGGTCATACTTCCACAGTTGCACAATGTTTTGAATTTTCAGAAATATTACTTTTTCATTAATGTATCTTCATATAAAAAATAAATATTTCCAAAAAATTTGAAACAATATGCAATTGTGGACGTTTTAAGAAGTGGGAAATGTAAAAGTGTAAGAAGAAATGGAGAAGTGTGTATATCTAGGCCAAACCTAACCATCCCTTCAGGTTGGCTTCATTCTTTATCACTTACTTTACATTATTGTACAGTGTTTCTACACTGTCTTGTTAAAAAAAAGTTTATAAAATTGACATTTTAATAAGCTGATGACCGCCTTGGTGGCGTAGTTGGCTAACGCGCCAGTTGTGTTGAGCTCGACCGCGAGGACGGGGAGATCGAGGTTCGAATCTCGGTCAGGTGAACTGGGGTGGTTTTTCCTAAATGGTTTTCCACTCTCCCTCACGCAAATGCGGGTTCACTTCCTATAAATTCAACACCTCACAATTCCTAATCATTAGAGTAATTAGTACTTAAGCGTATAACCCGAACGGTAGTAAGACGCGGTGCTAAATAAAAAAAAAAAAAAAAAAAGCTGATATTCTCCAAAATATGTTATGTAATTTATTTATATTCTTTGTGATAAAGTATGAATTATGTCTTCTGTTTGGTTTAAAATTATTTTGTGGAAGAGGTACAGCATCCATGCTTCTTTTCGGCTTTCAAAATTTGGAGTTGGAGAGTAATACTCAAAGTGTTTTCCCAACTAAGCATTTCGAATTCAAATTCCAAGAAAAGGAGAGTACAAGAGGACAATGTTGGGAGGGGGAGGGGGAAGAAAGCTACAAGGCTTTTTGACTGCATAAGGAAATAAATTGAATTATTATTTATTTCAGCTTACCTCCATTTGAGCTAAATATCCAATTGATCTTGAATACATTTATTTAGATTTGCAGATATTGTTCAAATCAAGTATTTTAGATTAAAAAATTTTACTGACTTTATTACAGCGGTTTCCAACATTTTGTAGTTTATGACCACAACTTTTCTCTCTGCAGCCACCCTTTGATAACTTAAAAGTGTTCACATCCTAGTTTTTAAGAGTTTTTCACTGTGTCTTACTACAGCCCGGACTATCTACAGTTAACTACACCAGTGGGATAGGTAAAATTTAGAGGAACTGTACCCTTATTTGCTTGGAGGGATATTAGGATAAGCTACCCCTGATCAGAAATAAAATCCTTACTCCACCTTCACCAACAAACCAAACCAAACCAAAAGAGAGTGACATTAAACCCACATGTCCACTAATGGTTGTTATAATTATTACAAATTGCTTAGAGTAATGATTAAATGTGACTAATATGTAGTAAAAGAGAATCAACAAGCCCGGGGTTGGGAGATGATTTTATATTATGCTAGAAGCGATTCAAATATTTTTCTATTTAATTTTGAGTAAAATGTTATGATGACATTGAGTATATTTATCTAACATCAAACTAAATATTACATTTATTTTTTCTTAACACTAATATTTGTAGCTTATTGCCAACATAAAATGCTATATTCACTTTACCCTTATAGATATTATTTAGTAATAAATAGAATGATAGAATATTAGGAAAGTGGTAGAGCACAAATAAAATAAAACACTGACACATATTTAAACACACTTCAATATTATTATAGCATCAAAATATTGAAGTGTGTTTAAATATGTGTCAGTGTTTTTTCGTTTATTTGTGCTCTAAATTTTCCTAATATTCTATCATTTTATTTATTACTAAATGTTTTTGCTCAATGCACTTTTTTCATACACCTTATATATATTAAAGACACTTTATGTATACAGCCTGAATGAGTGGTAAAAAAAAAAGCATGCATTTGCTTTAATATCATTGACTTTCTTGCATGGTGTTTTACTAATATTTTACACACAATATACAAATTAACAAAACACAAGAGTTAATGGATGTTTGAGAACAATAACATAATAGAAAGATACGAGTTTAAGTTAATTCGGCGGGTGCATTTATAGGTTTGAGAAGTCTCGTGTTATAAAATTTTATTTTTCTGTTTTACAAATTAAGAAGGAAACTTTTGATTTTATACATCCATTTAAATCTTGCCATATGAAATACTAGAAAAAAAATATGGTCTTGATTTTGAAAGCGCCTATAGTCAATCTCGAAAATAATACCACCTTGATGATGGTAGTTTTACTCATAAATTAATTCATTTAATCTGTATAAAATAACAAGTGAAATGGCTGCATTTGTAAATTTTAAAATATTAAAAAAAAAAAATTATTATTTATTTTAATCCATACTTTCAAGAGCAATAAATTCATCGTCAGATGATACCAATCAATGTTGGCGATCAAGGGGATTAGAGGTTTGATGTTATGGCTGTCTTAATTTTCCAAGTTTCACCAAGTAAATAAAACAAACTTGTTCTAAAAATCAAAAAAATAAAATTATATTTTATTTCTTGAGGTAATTTCAGTTAACTTTACTTTGAATAGCTGCCGAAGCCAAACATGGGGTTGGGTCAAATAGGAAGTACCCAAGATTCGCTTTGGCTTTTAGTTTTTCGAAGCTTCGCACAAACCCCCTAGTGTAGACCTTGCCCTTCTGTTCTCCTTTCAATGCTTAATGTAGAAAATATTTGAAATTTTTACTAACCTGTCAGAGTCCAATATTGTATTTAATCTGTGGGCGATTGTAAGAACTGTAGAGTTCTTGAATTCGATCCGTATAGTCCTCTGAGGGCAAAGCAAAATAAATAAAATAATTACTATTGTTTAGTATATAACAAGAAACATGAGCGAGTGCTGAACAACTTATGGACTATTTCCAGCCTGTGGCCGGGTCAGTTTAGTAAAATGCCTTCCTCTTTCTAGTTCCTCTCACTTGAACCCTTTCTGTAATCTGCTCCTCTCATCTCTTTCTTAGCCTCCCTTGTGGTCTTTTTCCTTCATACTTAATCTCCCTCATTCTCTTTGGCATCCTCTCCTTTTCCATACTCATTACATGCCCACACTATCTCAGTCTTGCTTCATCTACTATCTCATGTATTCTCTGTACCCCCACTCTTACCCGGATAACTTCATTCCTAATCTTGTTTCTCCTTGCATAGCTAAAATGTTAATCACAAATTGAGTTCGCATGGTCTCCACTTTCCTAGTCTCTCTTACATTCAATGTCCATGTTTTTGCTGCATGTGTGACAATGGGTACAAAGTACGCCCTATAGAGCACTTCCTTACATTTCAAGGAAACTTTTACAATGCAAACTAATTAAAATGTAGATGAGACAACCTGAAAATGTAGATGGTTAAGAAGAAAGTAAGCCTTCTTCCTCTTTCTTCAATTTTTACTGACCACACATTTAAGTCAAATTACACATATAAGCTTCCATTTAAATATTTAGAAAATATAAAGTAAAAACACCACAAAAAAACACACATACACACACACACATATATATAGAGCTCCCCTCTCCTATAGAAAAAGAATATGGATGGTTCATTTACCTTTATAAGTGTGCAAGTTCAACTTGCCTAAAAAGAACACTTCGCTTCCAAAAAAACAGCATCTTTGACATTTAAGAAGCTTCTCCAGTAAAAATACTAAAGACTGAAATACTCTATTTATGTTCAAATATCACCATTCTAAGTGACTTCATACACTAAAATCATCCATGAAATGTTTTATTGCACAATCTTTTCTCATTTGTTATATTTCATTCTAATCGGCCCCCACTCATATGGCGGGTTAGGTTCCAGGGCCCCACAGTATAGAAGAGCATAACCTTTTTTCAACTTTTAAATACATATAAGATCCTAATAACATGTTCAAACTATCATATATCAAGTGCAGAGATAAAAAACATTTGAGTGATAATTCAAAAGTTTTAATTACTTGATAATTGAGAGTTAAAATCATTCACTACTGTAAAGAGACAGAATTATTATTATTAGCACCGAGTCTTACTACCCGTTCGGGTTGTACACACTTATGCTAATGTGTAATGGTAGGGTGATTGTGAGATGAAATGGAGGACCTACAGTTTAACGTGGGATCCAAACCACGGTGGAGGCCTGGCATTCCTCACATTCACAGGTTGTGATTAATACACGTCTTGTCAGAGGTGAAGGAAGGGTTTGGCAATCAGATAAATCTGTGCCGGGACCGAGGATTGAACCCAGGGTCCCCAGCAAATAAGTCTGACACCTTACCTCTAGACCACCAGGTCACCTTGTGAGACAGAATTACCGACCTAAAATGGCAACCAAAGTCATTAACTGCGGGTGTCATGCCAAAAAAATGTCGGAAGAGCAAAACGAGCGCCAAACATAGTGAACATGAATAGATTGAAAACTGCTGTATTAACAGAACACTGTAAAGTGGAGCCTTACTGTATTTTTACTTTACATCCACTACTGTTTTCGGCCTGTTGTCTTGGTCAGTTTTTTATTCAAGCCTTATATTTTCCACTACCGGCTTGCCAGGCCTGTCGTAGCTTCACATGCCTTATAATCTAGCTTATGACTAGGACAGGTACAATATCCAGTCCCCAGCCGTTAATTTATCAATGTAAAAGGGTAAACCCATATAGCACATTTTCGGCCATGCCAGGAATAGAACCCAGGAGCCTTAGCTCAATAGAAAGACAGTCTACCGACTGAGCTAAGGTGTCGGACAGCCTTAGTGTACAATTACAATATGACATTCAATAACCTAAGATTATTAATTTTTTATAAACATCATTTACAAAAGCGGTTATTCAATATAAATGGAGTATTTTAGCTAAAAATATTTATATTGGTGAAGCTTTGTAATTGTCAAAGTCTGAATTTTTTATGAAGTGAAGTTGATATTTTTTTCATAACCAAATTGAAGGTTTAAAGTTAATCATAGACTAAGTTTGATTATTAATCAGATTTGATTAATTATTGAGGGTAGCCTTAAGCAAAGAAATGGGCTTAACGAACCTGAATAAGATCATCTGTCTCGAGATCAACGGCAGCTGTAGCTTCATCTAGTATTAGCACCTTAGTTTTCCTAAGTAGTGCTCTGGCCAGACAGATGAGTTGCCTCTGACCAACACTGAAAACATTCATTATAGCTACTGATGAAATAATTTTTATATTTCTCTATTCTCATCAAACGATTCTTATATTCTTCTATTCTCATCAAACGATTCTTATATTCTTCTATTCTCATCAAACGATTCTTATATTATTCTATTCTTATCAAACGATTATTATATTATTATATTCTCATCAAACAATTGCTATAATTCTCTATTCTCACTAAACGATTTTTATATTTCTCTATTCTCATCAAACAATTCCTATATTTCTCTATTCCCATCAAACAATTCCTATAATTCTCTATTCCCATCAAACAATTCCTATATTTCTCTATTCCCATCAAACAATTCCATAATTCTCAATTCCCATCAAACAATTCCTATATTTCTCTATTCCCATTAAACAATTCTTATATTTCTCTATTCCCATCAAACGATTCTTATATTTATCTATTCCCATCAAACAATTCCTATATTTCTCTATTCTGAATCTTATGTTTCAACGATTTTCCCTTTACTTAACATTTACAATTTCAATTTTTTCCCAGGCATTCAAACTTACATGGGAAGATGTAGTTCATGTATATAAAGCACTGTTATATAATTCTATCATGTTCATTTTATCAGGTATTTAAAATATGTGTAAGCATGAATATTATAATCATTCAGTGACCCGTGAAAGATTGAAAGTGTAGTAACCAAACATAATCATATATACACACTCTTCTCTAAGTGGTACTGCTTCTTATTTACTCTTTAATATTATGTAACCGTACTGTTTACCACTTGTTCAGGTTATACACATATGAAATGAACTACACAAATTTGTTAGGGATAAGGAAGATTTACTTTAGAAGAAGTGTAACCACATTTATGTGAATAGAGAGAGTTAAAACACCTTTAGGGAAATCCACCCTCAACACACCAGACTAGGATTCTAACCTCAATCTCCCCACCATCGGCAGTCCAGTCTATTAAGAGAATGACACCATAGATCATTTGGCCACCTAAGTTGGACGTAATTCATCAAACAAATAAGTTTCAGATTGTGACCGATTTTAGAAGATTTCCTCACCTGAGATTCTCTCCGCCTTCAGTGACTTGATGATTCAATCCGGCCGGTAGCCCTTTCACAAACGCCTTAAGATGAGCGTGCTCCAAGGCTGCCCAAACATCCTCATCTGACAGACGCCCAAACGGGTCAAGGTTCTGTCTCAAAGTTCCGGAGAAAAGTACAGGGTCCTTAAGAGACAAGACATCCAAGTTTATATTCAAATCTTTGAATCGAATCAAAGTCTTAATAAACTGATATATATATATTATATTTTATAGATGTTTCTCTAACTTTAAACATGAAAGTGTGTAGTTGCAAAAAAGTACAAGTTTCATCCAAAATTGAGAACATGTTAGTAAATTATTACAGATCTTTGTTATGTACTTAACATTCTTTCTTCCAAGGAATGAAGCTGTCCAGGCATAAGATGGGGTACACGAAATAGTAGAGGATACAAAGGTGATATGGCTTGGTCATCTAATGGAGATGGAAAAGGAAATAATACCAAGGATAGTAATGGATTTGAAGTGTGCAAGGAAAAGTATGCAAGGTAGAGAGGAAAGGAGCAGATAACAGCAGGTGTGTAAGTGAGAGGAGAAGAGTGGTGGAAAGACAGAGGGAGATGGGGGCATTTTACTGAAGTGACTTGGCCATTGGCTGTAATAAGCTTATAATTATGATGATTATTATGATGATGATGACCATCAATAAAAAAATTAAGTCTTCAAAACAAGTACTGGATGAGGGTGAAAAATTCAAATTTGGCTCGGGTTTTTTATCCTCTCTTTCAAGACAAATATCAGTGTAGTTTCTTTCTTTTACCATCTTTCATAATTACTTCTTAAATCAAGAATTTGATAACATAATTTGTTATTAAAAAAACCCATATAACAAAAAAAAAAAACAAAAAAAAACATACACCTGTTAGCGTTGTGTTACCTGTGGTATGATTGTAAGCTTGGAACGAAGAGCGTGCAGACCCAGTCTGGAAATGTCCAGCCCGTCGATATGGATGGACCCTCCAGCAGCTTCGATGATACGGAACAAACCCAAGGTGAGCGAGGATTTGCCTGCCCCAGTGCGGCCAACAATACCGACCTGAAACAAAAAAAAACTTGGATTAGATACGAAGAAAATTAAAGCCAAGAAGTCATGAAAATGGTCAAAAAACCAACTATTTTATTGATGATACTTAACATCCCAAATTGCAAATCATTAAATATTTATGAAAACCCACCTACTAATGATTAGGTTAGCTTAACCTAAGACAAAAAAATTGAAAAATTTGAATACAAGATGCTTAGTAAGATATTTGGTCTGAAAAGGGATGAAGATACAGGAGAGTGGAGGAGGTTACACAAAGATGAGTTACATACCCTGTCCTGATCACAAACCATTATTAGGGTAATAAAATCTCGCAGATTACAGTGGGCAAGACATACAGTGCAAAGAGAAGAATCTAGAAAAAGGTTCAGGGTATTGGGCAAAGACCCTTGGGAAGACCTAGACGTATATGGAAGGATAACATATCTTACTACTATGATTTTTGTCTTAATCAATGTCAAACGATCCTTTTTCTTAAATGATCGGTCATGAGTAAGATTCCAAACTCAGTAAAAAAAACCCACCAATTCTTGACATAATAGAATAAAATAGTGAGCAAGAGGGAATAAAAATTCTCTAAAACAAGTTGGAGCCATAGAAGGTTTCATTTCATCAGCCATTTTGACTCAAAGTTATATTTTTACAATTAGTGTTGAGGTAAAGCTATTTTTAAATAATCTTGTCGCAGATAAGTGTTAAAGAGTACAATGAGTTGTAGAGATTATAAACTATTTGATTATATATATCAGTATAACTACATGTAGTCCTCAAAAGTGTGACATTTGTTACATATTATCCGAGAGTAAAACTATACAATGCATATTGGTTTTAAAAAGTTTTTTTGGGGGGTGGGGGGAAGTTCAGATTTTTTTAGGGTCTTTACGGTTATCAAACACTATTAAAAATCTTAAAATAATAAACTCTTGGTTTGGTTTGTAAATTTATTAGGTCAGTTATTTTCTTCTACTTTTTTTTTTCAAATTTCTCAAATTTTCTAGAATCATTCTAAACTTTCGACACAAGTTCGATATCTCTTTTTATCATCTTTATCTTGAATTTTTGAGTCTCATACATCCCTAAATTCCGAGATATAATTTTTTTTTAAGCCCCGCATCATCCTACTTGTCTGGGTTACTCACTAATTACGCTACGTTCAGGATCCCGTCCACCCCTGTAGCATACATATACATTTTATTTTAGCATAGGTTTCTTATATTTAATCTAATCGGATATTTTTGTCTAATAAGTTTAAACATTGATGCCTGTCAACATCCACATACCTTTTCTCCTCCCTGGACGGTGAAGCTGATGCCTCTTAACACAAGGTCCAGGCCTTCCCTGTACCTCACTTCATATGCCCTGAACTCTACCTTGCCCGTCTCGGGCCATTGCTCGGGCACGGGGCAGTTCGGGTTCTCCCACGGGGCTTCCTGGAACACACAAGAAAAAAAAACCTTACATATTTATGTGTCCATTTAGAGCCTAAGTTGACATATATATTTAGAGGTGTGAAACGTACACTTTTTTTAATTCAAAGCAACTTCGATTCGAGTATATGAAATATTCTTGAAGACAAATCAAAGTTTGAATAATTTGTGTTACTGTATTTCACTGAATAATCGTTTCATATTTTACGCCTAGTTTTTTTGTGAGAAAAAGTGGGACTGCGACCATGATGTTAAGCTTTAAGCCTGAAGAATAGTTTTATATTCAGCCATAGTCGGAAAAAGAAAAAAAAAAAAAACCTGCTTCACACGTTGAATGTATTGCTAGCAGACAATCACTAGTTTAGCTTGTAGGGGAAGATGCGAATATTATCATATCATGTGATTTACGCTTGATAGCTTCGCCTGTCCACACACTTCTTTTACTACAAACCACGCAACCCGGCTTTCGGAAATATCATAGACAATCGGCGTGTGTTGAGAAGACAACTGTGCATCCAAGGTCAATATATATATATAAAAAATTGAAGCAAATGAATCGCATAAAAAAAATTAGTTTACAGCCCACAATAAAATATTACGAACAACTGTGTTACTGTGTTAGAAAACATTTTCTAAATGATTGCTGGTGTATAAAATTATATAAACAATCACAATATAATTTTTTTTTTACCGGCATAAAGCAATTAACAAAAGATAGTTTTAACTTTTATTCGGCTTTGAGAATATTTTATATATTAGATTAGATTTTATTTTGAATTGAAAAAGCACAGCTCTGGTTTGTACAGTACCTGGGTGTACTCTGCATACTCCTTGATTCTTTCCACGGCCACAATGTTGGTCTCCACATCTGATGTCATGCGGACCAACCAGTTCAACGTCTGCGTTATCTGAGGGAAAATACACATAATTTTAACATCCTGGCTTGCCCCCTACACTTGCTTCAATTATGCTTATATACATCTATTACTGTCTACAGCCTGTGGCCTGGTGGGTCGGTTTTTTATTCAAGCACTATATTTTCCACATCATCATCATCATCATCATCATCATCATCATCATCATCATCATCATCATCATCATCACCACCACCACCACCACCACCACGTCTTACTACCTGTTCGGGTCATACGCAATTACGCTAATGTGTAATGATAAGGTGATAGTGAGATGAAATGGAGGACCTACAGTTTAACGTGGAATCCAAACCACGGCGGAGGCCTGGAATTCCTCACATTCACAAGTTGTGCTTATAATAAAACTTAAGACTAGGACAGGCACAACATCCAGTCCTCGGCCGTTAATTTATCAATGTGAAAGGGTAAACCGAAATTTCACCAATGACAAATTTTTCGGCCATGCTGGGAATCGAGCCTGGGACATTCAGCTCAGTAGATAGACACACTACCGACTGAGCTAAGGTGTTGGATACACTGAGGAAAAAAAGTTTCTGAAATTAATATGGATTAGAATAATTCTATAATCAAGTAAAAATATGACAACTTCAAAATATAATTATTATTTAATAAGAAACATAATTTTCCATGACACCATATCTTACTGTCTGTTCGGTCTATGTGTAAATGTATTGATTACCCTAATGTGTTAGATTAGGGATGAGGCAGTGTGAATTTAGATGGAAGTTTACAACATTTGTGTGTGTGGAAGGAGAACAAAAACCACCCTCAGTAAACCCAATCAAAATTATAACCCGCCATCAGACGTGCCTGTTTTTTTACACCATTGGTCTCATATCATCTGACAGATTATTTTGCAACATTTGCTTCTTGAGATGTTACTAAAAAAAATGCAGTCTATTAGTTTTTACCCTCTATGTATGTGTTGTAATTAGATTTAGTTAATGAAACTGATGCTTATTACCATAGTAAATATTTATTTTTTTGAGGACGTTTTTAGTAAATTGGAGAAAATTGTATTAACGCCATGAGGCGCATGTTATTTGAGAGATAACTATAAGGAAAATGTGCCTAGGTCGTGAGGTGCGAGTCATCTGCCAAATGATCACATGAAACAGAGCACAAATAGTACTTTTGTTTTTTCAGTTGCTTTTGTTTTTTATCAATTTTTTTATTTCAAGAAAATCTTTCAAGTTACAAATTAAAAAAAATAATGTCTAGCTACTAAAAAAACCTAACAAATTATATATTTAGAGCTTGTATACTACACATTTAGGTGCGACTCATCCACGAGATGACAATCAATACACACACAATTGGGCGCAAGTCATCTAAGAGATTATTACTATTACTTGGTATTCACTGCATCATGGCTCTGACTCAACTACCCGGAGGACGGAAGGGAGCCAAGAAGATATTAGGAGATGGACCGAATCCCACCCCTAGAAACCTAAATGGTGGGCAACTACATTGCTAAGTCATCTCCCAGGCAAATTCGAGGCTTGTGAGCTTGAAAATAAATACGTGCATGCACACTTATTACTGAGCAAGGAATTTATTAGAACCAAGTGTTGCCAATACCGCAAGAAATAATTATCCTGATTACTTTGGAAGTGATTTAAACTAAAAATATTTCTTCAATTTTATATGATTTTTTAACATTATTCCAGTCCACTGGAAATTCTTTAAGCACTCCCAGGTTGGGGACCACTCTTCTAGAAGATGTTTAATTGTATCAAAATTAATGTTGCTGTTACTTTTAAAGTATATTTAAAAGTTTATTCTATAAAACTATGACTTGGTTTTTTTATAACTATTTAAAAATATGTTTAAAACATATTTTATTTAAATCTCTCTTACTTCATTAAAAAAAATTAAAATCATTTTAATATGTATTTGTTTTATACTAACATAGTTAGGTTTCAAAATTATTTATCTATTCAACCAAAGATTGAGAATGACTTGATACTTGGGAGCGTTATGAAACACTCACTTGAAATAAATTCTAGTTCTAACTAAAAAAAAAACTTGAGCTCGCAGACCCCCAATATATTCCTATCTCCTCTTATGTTGATAATTGTTTCCAAATTCAAAAGTAAAATTAAAGATTCAGAAATTTAAATAGTGTAATTGAAACATCACTACCTAAAATTAAGTTACTCTGGTAAACATATACTTTATTTTGATGGCCGAGATAAACCACTTAAGGTTCTTCTCCACCTTAAAAATCATACCTGGAGAGCGTAGCTGATGGAGAGCCCCACAGTCCCGGGATTCATAGTTTCTCTACCCAAAACAGCAAACAACGATGCAAAGAAGATGATGCAGTTGCCGATCATCTCCAACCTCACTGCAAGCCATCTACAAGTGAACAAAGTTTTAGTTACATTTTAAACTTTGCAACATGAGAATAAGGAATGAGGATTTATAGAACTACCCTGCAAAGTAGTGGTGTGCGAAATCCACTTTTTTAAATTGATGAAAACTCAAATCAAATATAAGAAATATTCTCAAAGCTGAATCGAGGTTCAAAATTTTTTGTTGGTAGTTTTATGTCCGAAAAAGTATTATATTTTATTGAACAATTGTTTCCAATATTATGTTTTATTCTGATAAATCAAGTTATTATTTCAACTTATAATTAAATTACTATAGATTTTTTCCATATCAATGTTGATTTGTAATGTATATACCATCTCAGAATGGCAATAATTGAGCATAAATCATAAATTTTAGATGTAAATACTTTTATTATTGAAGCTTTTTAACTGTTGAAGCTGGACATTTTTTTGAAGGGAAGTCGAAACTGATATTTGTTTCTAAGCCAAGTCAAAGTTTTGAAGCTTCTCACATCCTTACCACAAGGTCATGAAATCCCTGAGAGATGAGCAATCACAGAATTATGCCACAAAGTAATGAAGTTCTTAAGGCAAGAATACTTAGAATTCAACGAAAAGGTAATCAAATTATTAATGTAAAACATTTATAGAATTCAACTTGAATAAAGGTAGTGCTAATACAAACCTATTGGCAATGATGCCAGGGAAATAACAGACTTGATTGAAATCGACCTTTTCTTCAGATTCGTGTATGAATCTATCTTGAACTCTGTATGCACGTATTGTTGGCGCTCCTACAAAGTAAAGAAAACAACATAAATGCGATTACCAACGTTGACTTATCATAAACTTAACTGTCACATACATTGTTTCCCAAACTTTGGTACATGGGGTAAGTTAAGGATACCAGAGGGTTATACGACTATTTTTTTTTGATACTATAAAACTCGAGAGATAAATTATTGCAGATTTTGACATGATGTTGTGGACTTTTCTAACCCTTTCTTCCTCTCTGCCAAGGCTTTGTTTAGCTTACCACTAATTCCTTATTAAAAATTGAAAATAATACTTTACAAGATATCAGGTAATCGTTTCCTTCAATTATGACAAGAGAGACTAGGAAAGGAAAATGAGAGAATACCAAAGAGAAAAATGGAGATAAAGTATGTAAATAAAAAAATCACAACAGAAAACAAGAGATGGGAGGAGCAGATAAAAGAAAGTGTGCAAGTGAGAGGAGAAGAATGGAAGCGATTAAAGGAGGAAGAAGGGTGGAAGGTCAGAGGAAGATGGAGGAATTTTACTTAAGTGACCTGAAGGGGTGGAAACAGTTGATGATGATGATTAGTGTTATTGAATAGATATTGATTAATGATTAATATATATCAAAAGTGAGAGCTGCACATCACATTACTTTGTGTAAGAATATGTAAAAATAAATTTAGTAACTTTTTTAACTTTCAAATAAGTTCCTTCCTATGAAAATCGGTCTATATCACAAAACTATTCTTTCTTACATCACTCAAAAAACGCTGCAATTATAAGCGAAGGGCATACTTTTGTGAGTGCGGTAATGAACTTTCGAGTTCCTAATGCATAGAGTAAGTAAGTAATAATGGTTTTATAATATAAAACCTAACATGATTTTTTTAAAGCACTGTGTCTTACTAGTTGTAACTACTCTAATGGAGTAAAGAGGAAAGAAGAATTTTAGAAGTAATATGCCTATATTTGTGTGAAAGAAAGTGGGAAACAATTTAGTAAAAACCATCCTCAGTAGGCCTGACCGAGATTTTAACCCCGATCTGCTCATTATCACCAGGCCAGTCTAACCCGAGCGTGATGCATTAGACCAATCAGCCACTGAGGAAGGTCTAACATGATCAAACATGAAAGTTATTATTTAATGTAAACATCTAAAATCAAGTATTGTGTTGTAGTTTAAAGCGATGTTTACCTGTGACACTCTCGCCAAAGTGAGAGTATATCGGTGACCTTGATATGGATTCCAGGCGTTTCAATTGTCTGGATGTAGCGACATAGAACCTCTAAAAAACATACACAAAAAATGCCAAGGAGTGTAGGAAAACCAACATGTATAATTTAATTTTAGAAATCAGTGTTCTTTTTTTGAAGATTATTTTTACATATTATTAAAGAGAATAACAATTCTAGGTATGTGGAAATTGAAACTTGTGATAGTAATGATAAAAACAATGTTATAAATGTTGTAACATTGGCTAATTTAATTTTGATTCGGTAAAATTAGTAATAATAAAACGTGAAATGCAGACAAAGTATTGTTTATCTTCACTGTTATGTCGCAAGCATGTTCATGTTAACTTGCAAGATGCGACATTAAATATCTAAGAAATTACCAACAAAACATTAGTAAAAATAATCAAATGTTTTGTATTAATGTTTATCTGTCAGTGAGGTGGAACAATGAGATAATTTACACATAATTAAAAGATATTCCCTTTATTAATATGTTTTTGTTGTTAATTATAGGTGGTGAAAGCAGCGAGACAGTTAAGAATGTATTATATGACTAGGGAAGAATTAAAAATGTACAGAGCAATGAACAAAATTTTTATTACAGCAAATTAGGTATAAACATCTAATATGAATCAAATTCTCAAAAGATGATACTCTTTTGTAAAAATTTAACATTATTTAATAGGAGGTTTGGTGCAGTGTATGCTATTTTTACTGATAAATCTGTGAGGCAAGATCCAACCCAGCCTGGCTGCTTGTTCTAATGGACAGTTTGTCCAGGCTATGGTTACTCATCCTCCTTCCAATCTAATGCTGGTGTATTTCCTTGCATTATATTCCCCTTAAATAAAATAAATTACTTTATTAAAATTATTTTATTTAGTTGTATGTATTGTTCAAATAAAATCAAGATTTGATGGGAATGAGTGTCTGAATAAAATGAGTCGGGGGATTAACATAATGTTCATGGGACATGGAGGTTTTCTTTGTTCTTTTAAATGGAAGCTATCATGATGAACTTAACCTAACATTGATGTGACATTCACTTATCATAGGAGTTATCCAGGAGATATTGTTGATGCTACATTACATTGAGTGAAGTGTATCACAATCCATGTTCCTGCCAGCCAATCATGTTGCAAGCAACTTAAACACAAATTTTTAGAACTTCATTTATTCGTTAATTTGTTTTTAATGTTCAAACAAGCTTCTTCGGTGTTCTTTATTTATCGCTCATGAACAAAAAAATGGTCAGGGACTATTTTATATTTAAAATTTATTTGAGGTAGTTAATGTGCACTTTTTAACTGAGCGATTTTATAGGCACATGACAATCTAGAATAGACACAACATCCAGCCCTCAGCTCTTGATTCATCAGTGTGAAAGAGGAAATCCACATTTCCCCAATAAATTGTTTGATCATGCTGGGAATCGAAACTAGGACAAACATACCACTGGTTGAGCTAAGGTGTGGGAATATTAGGGACTCAACTTAAACTTTATTTCATATCTCCAGTACGCTTTTATTGCAAGTACTTGAAGTTCTAATGAGCTCTAAATGCTCAAGTTTCATTTTAGTGAACAGTTTGTTTTCAAACAATTAAAATTAATTTTCAATGTCTTGCTAGAGTTTTTACTTTATGTGAATCCTGATCACACTATATATGTCTTTTTATTATTGTATGCTCATTAAATTGATTGTGATCTGACATAAGGTGTTCAATGGTACAGAGCAATCATTCTAAATAGCATTTGTATGGCTATCTTTACATGCAGTATACACATACCTGTATAAAGTAATAGATCACACCGATTGGCACAATAATCGTGATGAATATTGGGGTGGAGTAACTGATGACAAACAGTGTCGCCACTACCTAAAAGAATCATCACACACAACAAAACAATTGTAAAATTTTTCTTTTCAGCTCTCTAGTTAAATTAATTGAAAAAATAATATATGTTAGCTTAATTTTTTTTAGCACCACATCTTACTACCCTTTTGGGTTATAAACGCTTATGTACTAAGTACGTTAATGGTTTTAAGGATGAGTAAGGCTATATTTATAGAAATTGTACCCACATTTGCACAGAAAAATGGGGAAAACCACTATCAGCATACCAGATCGAGAAGAGAACCTCGATCTCCCCATCATTGGTAGTCTAGACTACTGTGAGAGTAGCGCCTTAGACCATGCAGCCACTGGAGTGGGTCTCATTTATTATGTTAAAAACAACATTTAAATGAGATTTTTTAATAAATTACATGAAAAATATAAAATACCATCATAATTAAAAAACAATTAACACTTGTTCAGTACAAAAATACATGGTGAAATTACTTAACATATTAAGGGTAAAATAAATACTACAGTATTAATGGTGACATAAATGAAAACAAACTTTGTTGATGCACAATTTAAACAATCCATAAATATGATACTGAATTAGTATCAAGCGGGTTTTCACTATTTAATTTGAGAATTAACCCACATTTTAAACTGAAATCCAAATGATCTAGGTATATAATTTACCCAGTGCAGCAAGTCTTTAACATGCTAAACAAAGCCAACAATCATATGTAACAAATTAAAAATATTTCATTACAATTTTTTGTGTATTTACACATTTGTAAAAATAGTTTTAATTTCAGAAAGATTGTCAACACAAACATGATTTGATTTGTATCTTTAAAATCATGTTGATGATGTAATTTGTTTTAGAGTTAACTACATACAATTCTATAAGTGACATGCACGTCATGCCCACAAAACACAGAATGTGAGTTAGTATGCATGCAATATGGAAAATAAGTTTGGAGAGGGGAGGAATATTTCAATGATTCCCTTCTTTTTCAGCATCCAAATTGTTTGTTGATGTTTTACTTAGAATAGGTTGAAACTCTTTAGTCCGGCACTCTTGGGACCTGACCACAGAATTCGATGCCTATCCCCCAGGCCATATCACTCACTCTAAATACTTATTGCTAGGTCATATAAGGTAGATTAACGCTTAAAATAGGAAATAATACACTACCTTTCACAGCTTGGTCTCCTGGAAGACATAATTATGGGCTAAAATACAGCCAGAATACAAGCCAAAACCAGAATGTATAACCAAAACATTCAGCTGCAGATGTAAACAACTTCGGCACCTTGGTACTGCTTTATACCTGTCCTGGTGGCCGCCACTCAAACTAATGGTGGCGGATTCACTAAAGTGCCGGACTAGAGTGTTTAAACCTGTAATGTGTTTTATGATCATTGTTTTCAGGTGATTATCACACCTGGGACTGCACTCATTTCAAAATCCCCTTGAAGAATGTGACCTAGATCTAAACATGGTTGACCTATAAACCAAAACAAATGGTAGGTCATCACTCGACTGAAAGAATCATATTCTAGACCATGGCAGTGGCATAATACCGTGCTATTTAACATAAATTATGAACACACCTAAATACACTCGTAATTTGAGAAAATTAGACATGGACACAGGAAATGAACCCAAGATCCGTGACTTAGGGAGTCAATGCTCTACCACTAAGCTATCCAGGATCCGTCCTGTGTTCCAGGTAATTTCAAATTTCCAAACTTCACTGGTTATGTACAGTCAATTGTACAAGAGTTTGCTTTCTTCCACACCTTGAATATATTATGAGGAATAATACAGGTGTCATTGTCAAGCATTAAACCAAGAACTTTTAGCCAATAAAGCAAGAGTAGTAAACAAAGCCAACGAAAGTTGCAGGTGTATGCAGAAAATTAAAATTAGTTAAATGACAGACGCTAGGCTACAAAATATATTTTTTGGGATAGATGAAATAGGATCTCCCGAAGAGAAAATAACATTTGTTCATATAAATTAAGCTAAAGTGTTTAGAATTTTCTAAATAAAAAGTTATATTTAAAGCTGTTCATTGAGAAGATAGCCAAAAATACATCAGATGATAAAAAAAAACAGATTTTTCCAAATAAAGCATAAGTGAAGCATAGACCATTATTATGAATTGCTGAATGTGTACAATTTGTTACACAAACAAAGAGGATAAAGAACATATACTATTTCTTAAGGGCTCCCAAGTCTAGCCCAAGGTATGAAAATGTTAAGTTTAAATCCAACATCTACTCATATTTGTTCCCAGTGGCCAGTGAAAGAAGAGATATTCAATTAGTCTTATCAAAGAAACACTTCCCAAATTTACCTCATACAAGCAATACACCCAGTCAGAAATCTGCTGCGGCAAAGACGTGTCCAACACATCGACGTCTTTCGAGAAGCGTCCTAAGATCCGTCCGACGGGCGTTGTGTCAAAGAACCACAGGGGTGTCCGAAGAACCCCCTTCAACAACGCCTCATGCAACACCTTGGCGGCGAACCAACACCCCAACTGGGGACTCAAGTCGCAAATGAAAGAGGTAATGGCTATGAACACACAGAAGACCAAATTGGACTAAAATAAGCCTTTGTAGAGGTGGGAAGATGGGTAGGAAATGAAGCAGGCACAATTGCTTGATCCTAGTTGATATAAAGGATATTTTTACCTTGCTATAACACAAGCCAAGGGTTTGTTTTGAAGGCTTCCGCAGATGGTGTTTGAATTAAAACTAATGTTTTTGAGAAGGCGCTGTGTTGAATAAATAGTAGCTTTCAATGTTTCACCTGTAGTTGCAACAAATATAATCTGGGATGTGTGGACAAGAATTTGTGGTCAATTTATAGACTTGACTGGTAATTCCCATGAACCAATCAGAGTTTATCTTTCTTGTGATTGGCTGGCCTGGACAAGGGATCGATACAAACCCATACCAAGAAAGATTAGTTCCAAATGATTCGGTTGGAAACACCGGTCAAATCTATACATTGACTACACGTTCCTGTCTACAAGACTTGTTTCATTACTCATCCCTGATGATGGCTGTTGCAACTACATCCAAAATCTTGGATGTTATTTTTTCAAAGGACCTCAAGTCCAAAAGCATTAGTTTTAATTTATGCCGAGAGTTGTTAGTATCCAAGAATACAATGGAAGGAAACTTTCGATAACTCACACCTCACCTATTTTGGCACCAAATAAAGAAAAATAAACAATTCACTTGTATTTGAACCAAAAAGAAGACTGTCAGGTGTGATTGGATAGAGCTTCATCGTGCAAACGAAACTCACAAGAGAAGTAGAGATAAGAATTTGTCTTCTTATAAGTGTGTTAAGGAAATGGTTAAGAATTATAAACATGTTTGTTTGATTAAGGAATGTGGATAGAAATTGGTCCACAAGTAAAATCGTGTCATGCATCAGAGTGTAAATCAGGGGTTGCCAAACTCATTAGGTATGGGAGCTACTTTAAAATGTCACATTGTTTCGTGAGCTACCCTGATAAAAAATGTGTCATTATTGTTACCTGTACAAATATATTAACACAACTGTTTACAAATGGCGGTGGGTTCTGTGGCTTGGTTTCATTATTGTAATTCAAATAGTATAAAAATGTAAGTATAATGATTAATTTTTAAAATTAAATCAAAGTCAAATAGAAAAAAAAAACTTGATGTAGAACTTACACTTATTGAAAAGAATGGTATTCACTTCCATCCACAATTTTTTTAATGTTAGGTGACTAGTTTGTAACCCCCTTTCAAATACAGTTATCAAGATGTTCATCTGTGAGCCTGCTTCTGTATTTGTTTTTTTACAACTTTCGTAGTCGAAAATGATGACTCACGCAAATAGGTTGAACAGAACAACGCCTTCACTCGGAGTTCAACACAAACTAGAACTGGATATTTTTCCTTCTGTACAAGAGGCCATACATATCCTAAACTAAAAACACTCTTACCCGCCTCTGTGGCGTAGTTGGCTAACGCGCCAGTCGTGTTGAGTCAGACCACTGAGGACGGGGAGATCGAGGTTCGAATCTCGGTCGGGTGAACTGGGGGTGGTTTTTCCTAAATGGTTTTCCACTCTCCCTCCACGCAAATGCGGGTTCACTTCCTCTAGGTTCAACCTTCCCATTTCCTAATCCATTAGAGTAATTAGTACTTAAGCGTATAACCCGAACGGGTAGTAAGACGCGGTGCTTAAAAAAAAAAAAAAAAAAAAAAAACACTCTTCAATGATAAGTCACCTTGGAAAACTATTAGCTCCATTTCTAATGAAGGGCCATCTTCCTGAAAATGTTGCGTTACACAACTTGATAAGATTTCAATGTAAATGTCCATAAAAGGAGCTGAAACAAACTGTGCTAGAAGCTCAACTTTTTTTGAAATCACTGAACTGCTGTTGAAACTCTGCTCTAGAGTTGGAGAGTATTTCAATATGATTTTCACTATGGCATGGCTTGAGACTTCTTTCGTTATCCAACTTATTCTCCAAACAGGGGAAATGTTTGAAGTTTTCTTGGCAGAGGTTCTTCTCCCAGAATTCTAGTTTCTTGGAAAACACCTGTTAATCAAATATCATCTCCCCTAAATCATTGTCCCTGCCCTGAAGTTGGAGGTTTAGTCTTTGCGATTTGACAATACAGAACGTGAGTACATAAAGCCAAGAACTCTCAGAGCTGCTCCCAAGATAATACTGATTGTCACCCAGGCCCCAGCTTACAGCAACCCTTCCCTATCCGACCACATTCCTAAGTCACTTCAGGCGCCACTTTAATCCCTTCCGCTCACCATACCACTTGTTACTTGGGGCGGTGAAATTCGCAAGTCAAATATAAATTAGTATTGCTGTTCAAAATATATTACCCACATGAGCTACTGGAAATACCACCATGAGCTACCGGTAGCTCGCGATCGATGGTCTGGCAACCCCTGCTGTGAATGTACCATTAAATATCACTTAAACACATAATTTTAATGGCCCTCGATATTGAAATGCCTTTAAAAAAAAGCACAAATGGCCCTTTTTTTTTATAGATAGTAGATTTAAAATGTCATTCTGTAAATGATGGAGCAAATATCTGTAATATACCATTTTAAAAAGTTTTTACAACCAATACTGTTTCCAGCTTGTCAGTTTTTACTCAAGCCAATATATTTTCCAGTACCGGCTTGCTAGGCCTGTCCAAGCTTCATATGCTTTATAATCCATCTTGAGACTAGGACAGGTACAACATCCAGTCCTCGGCTGTTAATTTATCAATGTGAAAGGGTAAACCCATTTTTCATTAATGATAAATTTTTCAGCCATGCCGGGAATTGAAACCGGGACCCTTAGCTTAGTAGGCAGACACGCTACCGACTGAGCTAAGGTGTTGGATCCCATTTTGAAAAAATATGATACACACACACTAAAAGTCAATCATAGGACATATGAGGTTGTGAAACATCTTTAGTGAGTAACACATGCATAAGCATGCACATGAATACACTTGTACAAATTATTTTTTTTCAGTTAAACCATTCCAATTTCTAGTGGTGTGTGAAGCTTCGACTTTGCTTCAGAAAGAATTCCGGCATCAACAATTACGAAGCTTTTGCAATAAAAATATTAGCTAAAATACTTAATTTATGGCTAATAAATTCCATTTTGAGTTGTTTAGTAAACTACAAATTAATATGCATATGAAAAAAAACTAAAGTAAGGTACGTGTAACTTGTGATAACTTGATTTTTTTATATTGAAAAAAAATTACAAATATTTGTTCAATAAAACCAAACCAAGTAATTTTATTGCATGTTTATATATATATATATATTATGATTAAAAAAATAAAAAATAAAATAAATATATATATATATAAAGCGATAATATATTTTTTAAATCGTAAAATCAATAAGAAATATTTGAACTTCGATTCAGCTTTGAGAAAATTTCATTTATTCAATTTGTGTTTGCGTTGAATTAAAAAGTTGACTTTGCACCCTCCCATTTCAGTGGCAAGGTGAAAGACTTGCAAAATCCATCATGCTTCACTACCATTGACAGGCAAGTAGCAGTTCAAATTTTGGTCAAAAGTAGTGGAGCTGGTTTTTCCCATATTATTTTAACTAACTATGGCTTTACCATCTTTCCCTCTACTCTGATGTGGATTCAGTCTTAATCGACCCTCCTCACAAAAAATACTTTTGAGATCAAGATTCTTTTTTAGCACCGCGTTTTATTACCCATTCGGGTTATACGCTTATGTAGTAATTATATTAATGGTTATAGTGATTAGGAAGGTTATCTTTAGAGGAAATGTACCTGCGTTTTGATGGAGGGAGAGAGGAATATTATTTAGGAAAAACCACCCTCAGTACACCAGACCAAGATTCAAACCTCAGTCTCCCTGTCATCAGTAGTCTAGTCTACTGCGAGATTAGCACCTTAGCCTATGCGGCCATCGGAGCGGGTTTTGAGATGTTTATAATCTGTGTGTTGAATATGCTTTATTTTTTTTAACGAGGTGTTAGTATTATTTGGTCTTTCGTGTGTCTGCTGCTTTTATAGGAATCAAAAAAATTACCCTCTTGTGGAACTCTTCAAAAGATCTGTTGAAATATGAAAATGGCATATTCCTCACACTTTAGTAGGCCAGTTTTTACATTTGAGGAGAAAAATGCCTAGATATGATAAGTTAAGTAAGGAGGGACATGTTAATCAAAAAAGTAGAAAAATATAGCAAATAATACCTTGAACCAAAAAACACAAATATACAAACATGCAATTGACATTTGAAAAACCAAACTTTAAACAAATATACACATATATCCAACAGATGGGACTCAGGAAGAGAAACTAAACCATTTAATTCCAGTACAAAAAACATGATTATCTTATAAACGTTATTAGCCCATTGTGTACAGTGAGTACATAAGACAGTGGAGCAAGCAAGACCGAGATGGTATGTTCATGTAATGAGGATGTAAAAGGAGAGAATACCAAAGAAAATGGAAATGAGAGAAGCATAACCAGAAAGTGTGCAGGTGAGGAGAAGAATGGAAGTGATGAAGTCAGCCACAGGCTGGAAACTGATGATGATGATGATGATACCAACCCAATCACCTAATTGTACGTTAGTAAACATAAATCATACTCTGGAAGTGTGTGTGTGTATGTGTATGTGTATGTGTGTATGTGTATGTGTATGTGTATGTGTATGTGTATGTGTATGTGTATGTGTATTGTGTGTGTGTGTGTGTGTGTGTGTGTGTGTGTGTGTGTGTGTGTGTGTGTGCGCGCTTGTTTGGGGGTGGTGAGCATATAAAGTATCAACACTATTATTTCTGTAGTCGTTGTCTTACCAATTGTGTATTTTAAGGGCACTTATAATGTGTGTAGTGGTATAACTTTTGAATAGCTAGAGCTTTTATTAAAATAATTTACAATCTTTGTACCACCCTGATGGGCACGCACGGAAAAGGCATCATCCTCGTCACGTCTAGTTTGATGCTAATGTGTGTAACAAGGTTATTTTTTTTAACCCTAAATGGTTTCCCGCTATGCCTCCACATAAATCAAGATAGAATTCCTCTAAGCTTTAACTTCCTCCTGGTCATCCTTTTAAAGAAGATGCAGAGAGGACACACCTACCTAGACCAAAATGGAATTCGCATATGAAACTGGCCCATTCCATTCAATTTCAGGTAGGTGACGTCTTGTATTTAGTATAGCGCCACACTTGAGGCGTACTAAATCTGACTATGAAACTGGCTCTAAGTTTATATCTGAATGGGAGAAGGGCTAGTTTGTCTCTAGAGGTGGTTTGGTCAGGTCAATAAGCCCAGGTTCTAGGTCAAAGTGAAGGCTTTATTCATCAGGATCAGGCCAGCCAGGTAGACATAGCTAATCCCATATGATTTATTTGTGGACAACTCAACTTTATCACTTGAACACCAAACAATTAATGGCCCTTCATAACACCCTCAACTACTATGATACTCTCTAAACTGTTCTTAACAATGGATGGGCATGTTGACAAAGTCGGCAGTCTCATTCAGTCCGGCAGTGTAAGAGAAGGTAGAGTTGCAACCCCCGCCCCTCCCCCCCAACATCTTGTTTAGATTCTACCTTGCTCATCACAATCATTTTAGTGTAAATTCACAGATGAACCAGTAACGGTTTTAAAATGTATATATACGCGGTGGTATCAAAGATTTTCCTGACTGGTCCCTCCATCTGGAGAGCAGTTGTATTAGCATGTAACAGTAGATGGTAGTCCTAGCATGTCTTAGGAGTCAGTGTACCAAGTTGCATGTAGGTAGGTGGTTGTGGCGATTTTTTCATGTATGTTTATTTGGAGTCGTGTACGTGGCTTGTGGCGATTTTCACGATGGATGTGAAAAAGAAACAGCAAGTGTGCATCAAATTTTTATTCTGATCTCAAGAAAAGCAATGGAGAACCTGACAATGATTCAACAAGTGTTGTTGGGAGAAAGCATGCTCTGTACACAACTGTTTCAATGGCATGCCTAGTTCAAGGCCAGTCGTACATTCGTTGAGGATGACAGACCCACAGGGAGGTCCAGCAGCTGCACAACACTTGACTAGGCTACCAAACTTCAACAGATCGTACATCAGGATCAATGTCCGACCTTGCACGATCTTGCTGAGGAAATTGGCCATGGGACATGCACCGTGTCACCGCCAAATTTGTGCCGAGGATCCTGACAGCTGTCCAGAAGCAGGAGTGTGTCGACATCTGCAATGAGCTTCATCAGATCGCCTCTGGTGATGCAACCTTCTTGAACAGAGTTATCAATAGTGATAAGAGCTGGGTTTATAATTATGACCCTGAGACCAAGCAACAATTTTATCATTGGAAAAGTCCAAGCTCAAGAAGGCCAAACAGGCGAAGAGCAATTTCAAGATCATGCTCATAACTTTTTTTTACATCAAGGGGATTGTGCATATGAAATTCATCCAGGCAAGCACAGTCAATTCTGTGTTATAATGTGACTTTTGCGTTGATTGCGTGAAAATATGCGAGGATATCGCCCCGAACTTTGGTGACAACATAACTGACTGTTGCACCTTAACAACACTCTGTCTCATGCTTCCATTTTCCCCCAGAATTTTTTGGTCAAAAAGAAAATGACCCATGCTAATCCCCTGATTTGGCCACCTGCAAATTCTTTCAATTTTTGAAAATGAAGATCAAGCTGAAAGACACCATTGAGAAGATCAGGGCAGAATAGTAGGGGGTGCTGGACACACATAACAAGACTTCCAGAAAGGATTCCGAAAATGGCAGAACAACTGGGACTAGTGGCTACAAGCGGAAGGGGACTACTTCGTGGGAGATGGCAGCCAATTGTCCCTAAGGTGAGTTTTGTGAGTTTTATAGCATCAGTCATAAAAATGTTGGATACCACCTCGTATATAATGCCTGATCAGAACATTTAGAAGAACCCAGTGCACAAACAACGAAACACCAAATACTCAGCCTAATGAAAGTTTCACTAAGCTCCTTGAGCACTGGGAGTGCTAGTTGCAGTCCTCGGTAATAATAGCAATTCCAAGTGAATCAACTTACGTTCAAATTGTTCAATGTAAAGGCTATAAGCTGGAGATAAAGTTTCCAAGGTGGTATGAACACAATAATTCTGCTACCAACAATATCACAATCTTGACCACCCCAAATTCCCCAACTCACCCCCTTTCAATGAACATACCTTTTCAGATAACTAGTCGATGTTATTTGAACACTGTTTACAACTAGATATTTTGCAAACATTCACTAAAAAAAAAAACATTGTATTCTATGTAATTTGGAGTTTGAGTAAACTATTTTGGGTAATTGGTTTATACGAAAGCGGTGGTGGGGCTGCTACCTGAACCTGGCTTTGTAGCGATCACCATGTTGAAGGACGCAAGCTCTCGCAATGAGTGCAGCCATTTTAACCTGAAGGTTGTGGGTCTAGACTCTAGTGTATGTTTGTCTGTGATCTAGTGTGATGCATTCAAGGTTTTTTGTTAGTAATTTTTTACATTCATTACTGTTTCCAGCCTATGGCCTGGGTCAGTTCTTTATTCAAGTCCTGTATTTTTTTCCACTATCGGCTGTCGTAGTTTTGTTGGTGATAAACTTTTTAGTATAATGAATGGATAGTCATCTTTTGTCTGTTCCATTTATTAGAATAATTTCATTTAAGATTTTTTTTTAAATGCCCATATCTACTAAACATAAATAATTTTAAATTATTTTTCGAGTGACTATCAAACTTTTTAAGGTATCATGGCCATGTGTAAATGTGATCTAAAATCAAACAATGAACCAACATCTCATGTTAAAACGCCTTTTTTAGTATTTGGATCTGAAATGAATATGCTTTTGAAGCAAAGTATATAAATTACATGATTTTTACTTATTTTTAATTAACACTTCATCAACAATTCCCTATTTCCCTAGACATATAAAAAATTATGACCTTTTGCAGGTTTTATGTTTTCCCCCGCATGATCCACCATGATCAAGTAATTTCATTAACAGCTCACACAGGAATAGAGAAACATCTATATCCCATTTATTATTGCTACCATAGTAAAGCAATAACTTTAATGACATGTTAACAGAAGAATTTAAAAAGCGACAACAAGAATATTTAGTTTTGAACAAGATTTTTGAATCAAGGTACGGTTAAAACAAGAAACAAATAAACCTAATCTAACTAAATTTGGACTAAGAAATCTCTTTTCAGTGGGGTGACCTTCTATTTACAATTATTTTTAGTCTAACTGCTGGGTAGCAGGCGTAAATAACCTAAGATCATTCACCATTATCTTGTATATTTCTCTAAAAATCCCTGGTGTCAGCCCGCAATCGAGCCATACCCGGATGAGGAAGCAAGTATTTTAAAAGTAATCTACCCACATTTGCATGGAAGGAGAGTGGGAAACCATTTAGGAAAAGCCACCCTCAGTAGACCCAAGCGGAATTCGAAAATCGTTCTCCCCATCATCAGCAGGCCAGTTCTAACAGAAGAGTGACGCCTTAGATCATGCAGCCACTGAAGCGGATTTAATTACTATTACTAAGGATTCGAGGAGTCAAAGGACTTAACGCTATTAAAAAACAAATTGTGAACTACGGTATCAATTTAAAGATAACAAGCATTTTTAACTCATTTTAAGAATTTATATCAAACAGGAAATAAGACCGAAGCTAAGATATATTGTAATCAAACATAGAAAACATATGAACACACAACATACCTTGAAGAAAGTGACCACGCCCATTCTTAAAACATGGGGCAAAGTCGAGTCCAACACGCCTACGTCAGACGAGAACCGAACCAAAATCCGTCCGATAGGGGTTGTGTCAAACAGGGACTGGGGGAGATGCATCAGGTTCGTTAACAACTGAGCATGGAGCACTGTGGCAGCATTCAGACAGCCTATCCCAAAGCTCAAGGAGTATGTGAATATTGATACAACTGTAAGACAAGGGTCTAGTCACCGAAACTACTTTTTTATTGATCAAATATAAATTAACTAAACAACGTAAATATTCCTTAAGACAACATAAAACAAATTTACGTAAGAAGGTAAAATATTTAAAAATTAATATAATTTTTAAAATACTACTTAATAAATCTATAGTTTCTAACAAATAAAATGTGTAATATAAGATCCAAACATTTTTTGTATGTTTTTATAATTTTTATTTTACAAATTCATGGACTGAATATATTCACTCAAGTGCTGTAAGAGGTATTAAACATTTCCACCCTAAATGCACTAACGGCCGCTCACGTATTGGTGCACATTAAATAACTATAATTATTTAATACAAACCAATGTTGAAACCAAAATCAACCATACTTAGGCTGCGAGATACAATTCATATGATGCAACAGGTTCTCAATGTTCTTAGCTACATTTTCGTGCTTAAAATAACCTATGATTTGAGCAACAAGTAGAGCACTAACTAATAAAGCTGCTATCAAACTACAAACAAAACTAAGTTCCAAACTACTCGGCCAATCATAGATCAAAGTATACTTTAAAATTTATTTAAGTAGTCTACAAGTGTGAAAATGAAGCAAAAAATAAATCAAAGTAAATATTATTTTGTACTGTGTCTTACTACCCGTTTCGCATATCGGCATCCGCGTTTGTGAGGAGGGTGAGTGGGAAAACCCCCTAAGTACACCCAATCTAGATTTGAACCTCAGTATCCCTCTCATCGGAAAGTCAGTTCATTGCGAGAGCGGGGCTTTAGAGTGTGCGGCCACTTGTGTGGGTGAAAGTATTGTTATATATTTTTAAACCAGTTGTAATCGAGATCAGATAATGTATTGTTGTATGGATGTGAAGCATGGGTTTGTTAGGAGACACACAAGATAAAGGTGAATGTGGTTCGAATAAAATATCTAAGAAATGTATGGACAGTCAGTAATGAATGGGTGCTGAAGGAGTGTGGTTTGAAAGGGAATCCAATGTGATCAATGTGAAAGAGGAGTCTTACGTTGGTTTTGCCGTGTTGAGAGGATGAGTGTGGATTGAGTGACAAAGCCAATATATGATGGAAGAATGTGCAGATCAAAAGGAAGGTGTGGAAGGATAAAATTAGTGAGCTGTGTTCACAGTTCTCTGAGACCCCCATAAGACAAGGGTGTGTTTAGCTTTGTATTGTTTCTTTACAATCAGTGTTGGATAATTGATCTGGGCTCTGGTTGTGTTTGTATCAAATTAAGTGGAATGTTAGAATAAGTTATCATTATATGTACAGACAATACACATGCATTTACACTTTAATGAGACACAACTAAGAAAAATCCCAGAATATGATTATCACATAAAAATAATTGTCAGCACAGTAATAAAATATAAACAAAGATTTAGAAAAAAAAAAAAGTGTTTATAAGTTAATGCTTTAAAGGTTAAAACTATTTTAAAGAATGACGAATATTTTTGATGTGATTGACGAAATTAGGAAGAAAAAAAATGGTAATACCATAACGTTAGTAAATATACTCGAGAGAAATATTAAATAAATAAGATCCCATAATATAGACAAACCGAATTAACCTTAAAGTGTTCAATATTCTTGAACATTTAACTTTGTTGATTTTAGCACTAGAAATAATGAAAACCATGCATACAATTACAAAATAATTTCATCATCTATAATCACAGAAAGTATGCTTTCATTTATGACAACCCATTATAATTATTATATGAAGATAACTTATATATGTAACATATTTTGTATCTTAATATCTATGGATCAGATTCTGTAACTAAATGTTTGAATTATATAAATAAGGGGTCAACAACCGGTTGATCTCTAGACAATTTTCAGTCAAATGTATATGAAAATTACATGTTTTTAAAATATGATGAGTTTTTTAGGCTCAAAAATATATAAAGTACTTTAAAATAATATTTGAGTGTGACCAAAATCACCCTTATTCAACATAGCTGTTAGTGTTATAAGAAATTTAAATAGTTTAATATGAAAATGTACATTTTATTTGTTCTGTATTTTTTTCTAGAATCATGGGAATATAAGTATTTTAGGAAAGAATGAATTTAAGGAATACATTTTACATCTATATATATTAATGGGGGATAAGTTTTGATCAGTTTTTAAGTCAACTGAGGCCCAAAAGATGATATGATTTTTAAAAGATTGCGTCAACAACCCTAAACAAATTTTTTTAAGCACTTCTAGAACATAGAAAAGGTATCAAAGATTAATTAATTTATATAGCAATGTGATGTGACTACAATGTGCTAAGACTGTAAAATACAGATGATTGCTAAACGACTCTGCTATAAAATTCGCCAGCTTTTACAGGTTTTCCATACAACACTTATCTGTTTTTCCTGACGACCTTTTTACAGATTTTCTTTAGTGAAAGACAATTTTTTTTGTTTATTAGATCAATCACTTTTTTTTTAAATGCTATAAGTGACTAAACATTAACATTTTTTTAAGTTCTTTTCCTGGCATTAGATGTTTTAGCTATATTACTTGTTGCATTGTGTAAATGTGGAATAAAAAATACACACTGTTAAACCATCTTGTGTTAGAACAGGGTTGCTACTATTTTCTAAGAGAAAAACTTCCTTGTGTTTTCTAGAACAAAGTTCCAGTCTCTCCACAAACTCTAGAAAGTGGTAAAAAGGAATAATATTTCCATTTTATAAAATTGATTAGCGTGAAGACCTGATATTGATGTGACACTGGCGGGGGAAATTATGCAGTTGTTACCCGACATAATATTTCAAGGAAGAAAATGGGGACAGGAGCTATAATAAGACATGTGTTCGAATTAGCCTGATTATTTCTTCTATGAAAAGGTCAAATATTCAAAGCTTGTATTTTTATTTCCCAAATTCACAAATATTAAAAAATTATTTAAAATTTTTTATCAAAAAATAATATGTGTTTACTCTTTTTTTCCAGATAAATTAAATTCTCTAACATTTCCAGGTTTTACCTGCCTCTGGCCACCATTAATACACTAAAAGATAGACAAAGAATAAACAAAATAAACATAACTAATCATCATTAATGGATCACGGCAATAACACTTGTTCGACAACAATTCACAGACAAAAAACTACCTGTCAAACCAGATCCACATCTCCAGTCTAATTTTCATAGGAAGGCCCTTTATTCTTTAAGAACCAACATATAGTTTGTAGAAAAAATTTATAACATCTTACTATATTAATATATATATTTTAGCCTCACGTTTTACTTGCCGTTTGGGTTATATGAAAATATACCCGGCCAGAATTCGAACCCTGATTTGTGTCATCGGTAGTCCAGCCTATTGTGAGAGTGCCGCCTTAGACAATGTGGCCATAGAAGTGGGTTGTAATACTATATTAATGTTATATGTATGAATTAAAGTGCTTTGAACAAAAACAATTTGTAATAAATAAAATTATATAATAAGAAAAATAATAGAGCACAAATAAAAGTAAAAACACTTAACATATATTTACACGCACACTTCATTATTTTTATGCTATTATAGCATTATTACTACAACTACATCCTGAGGAAGATGCTATCATAGCATCGAAATATTGAAGTGTGTGTAAATGTGTGTTAGTGTTTTTACTTTTATGTGTGCTCTATTATTTTCCCTATTCTATCATTTTATATATATCAGTGTTATTTAATAGGTATTGTTAATTTTTATCAAATGTGACAGCTGCAGATTAAATGAGTTAAAGTATGAATGAATACTTGATCATAAATCTATTAACGTACCTAGTATTCCTAGCCTATAAAATACGAGTGTTATACACATATATATTTTAGAACCCTATTTCATTTATTGTACTCACATTTAAATAATTTGTTCTTATATAACTATAACTCTACAAATAGCTTATCTGTTTATATAAAAGTGTGAATTAAATGTTCTAACTTTATATAGTTAGAGCCTGGGCCTGTGCTTACTAAACATGTGAACCAAGATTTTAACCTAAAAAGAGATTCCGATAGGTGAAACCTCATGAAAAACAGCACGTCACTATGGCAACGCCAATTTTAACTTTCAGATAAAAGTTATCAGGTACTTAAACCTCCCAGTAAAAATGTGATGGATAAATATATTTTATCTGGCAGATAAATGCTATATGGTGGTCATAAAACGCACTTTCAACTTATCGACCAGATAACAATATTTAACGGTTAGATTAATATTTATCTAGGAGTCTTAAGAATGGCCCTGAATTAAATTAGTTTCTTAAAAAACAAGATGTACCTTAAAAGATCTTCCTATGAAAATTTGACTATATTTGATCACATACCCCATAAAGACAAGTGACCCAGGACCTAAGGCAATTAGGCAGGACATTATCCAATGTGTCCACATCCTTCGAGAACCTGTTGAGGATTCTTCCTATCGGGGTCACATCGAAGAAACTGACTGGGATCTTCATCATGTTCGTTATGAGAGTTTCGTGGAGAATCTTCGCCGCTTTCAGGGCGCCCAAAGACAATGACAAGGTCAAGAGGAAAACTGTTATAACTGCAAGAGGAGCCGTTGGCCGTGATCACCACACATTCCATTTATGACAACTTCAGATATTTACAACTTATAAATTGGATGGTGAACGTCACACACTTGACTTGTAAGCTGCTCATAAATGGTTTCCATCAAACACCGTGTCAATAAACGGCACTTTCTGAGCACACAACTTACAACAAACTCAAGAGCCCGTAACACAACTTGTTAACAGGAATATAAGTATTATGATCGAGCCATAAATTGCAATAAAGTGAAATGTTCACCAATTTTTCCTGAACATCAATTAAAAAAAAAAATCCATTTGAGGAATTTAACGTGCACATTTTGACCAGACTTCTAAAAAAAGCACCTCTCATACAATTATGAAGACATTGACTTGAGGAATTGACAAAATAAATTATATTTAAGTGTGTTATTTATAGAATAAACTAAAAAAAAGACAAAATTGTATAATTTTTTAATTGGGTTGTATTTTTCTAAATATGGTAAAATGGTTTCACTGGTTTCGTTTGAATTCCACTTTGTTCTAATACAAACTTTAAGTTACTGCACTGCGATGTGATGCTTAATTGAGCTGTTTTACATACCTTGGTTACAAGTTATCAGGGGAGTGAGACGGGCTCTTAATCTAGGACAACATGCAGTCCTACCACCGGGAAGTCTAGTATCTTTGTAGGAAGACAAATCTTGATTCAAATATTAAGTTATTAACACCTACTTAAACCCTCATTTTAAAATATATATTTATTTAATTACAGAAGTGCAGAGTAGTTTTTCTGTTTAAAGAAAATTTTTACATCATTTTAAAGACTATGGTGAATTTCTTTGATAGAACTAGCTCAGGTTTTATATAAATAAATGTTACTATTTGTGAGAAATTTGTTAAACATAGGTTCTGAACAGTTTTGATTTATATACACTCGTTATAATATTCTGTCATAGCCAAGTGCAATGGTTGAATGTATCTTGGGAATTAATGTTAGATTATTACAATATAATTCTAATAGAGTGGTGGTTAATGACAGCTGGCAAAAGATACCAGATTTACTCTCATGTGTCCGTTCGCCAAACCATATGATTTGCAAGACAATATGTCGAGATGTTGTCACTTTTGGCAGTCAACACTTTCATAAAATTTTTTTAACCGGCTTTATATTATTTAAACACAAACTTATGAAGATACCAGTATGGATGTTTATTTTTTGTGGAAGCGGTGTCTGTGATTCACTTAAAAATTCTTTACAAATGAAAGATTCTAAAAGGGTGCATTCTATTCATGAATTAAAATGGAGAACCAGATAAAAACAAAGGTAAATGATGATGTCATACAAACGATAACCGGTGTTAGGTTGTGTTTATACAGTTCTGTTTACAATTTTTTTTAAAGTTTGATTTTGAACCTAATATTTTGTATGGCTCTTTCCTATAAAAATACATTTATTTATTTTGGTTTAGCCACAAGTGTGAATATATTAACTTTTAACTTATTATTTCACGCACTATAATATTTCTTGATGCCATAATCTCGAAACAAAAATCCCTATAGTCTTAATATATTTTGTATTTTCAACACGCTAAGAAAAAGCCAATTATATAGTAATCCTTAGGGAAGTATTATTAGAAACGTTAGTTAAAACTATTGAAAGAGTTGATAATATAGTAAGACACATTAATTATTAATAGTTATTTCCTCACAGGTTAACGTTAGTAACTTTCAACCAACGTTTGCAATAAAAATCTTCCACTAGCTGTCAGTTACAACCACTCCAATAGCAAATCGACTGAAATTAGGGACTTTAAGTTGAAATTTATCAAACAATATGAGCGAGAATGAAATTTTTGTGGAGGATAGTTGGCGTCATAAGAGGAAATAGGATTACAAATGTAGTTGTCTGGGAGGCAAGAGTTGGGGTAAAGGGAGTTAGGATGA
The DNA here is from genome assembly GCA_033556935.1 of Timema podura. Taxonomy (NCBI): domain Eukaryota; kingdom Metazoa; phylum Arthropoda; class Insecta; order Phasmatodea; family Timematidae; genus Timema; species Timema podura. The sequence continues at coordinate 91,411,277 of JAVRXN010000009.1, forward strand.
GAGGATATTGTCATGTAATGAAGATGGAAAAGGAACTGATATCAATGAGAATGATGGGAGATGTATGCAGGAAAAATACTGTAAGGGAGCCAAAGAGAGAGATGGAAGGAGCATTTAACAGTAAGCATGAAAGTGTGAGGAGAAGAATGGGAGCAGATAAAAGAGGAAGAGTTGTGAAAGGAAAGAGGAATATGGAGGCATTTTACTAAACTGAGCAGATCACAGAAAAGAACATTTGATAATATAAGTGGTTTATGTGATGATTCAATAGAAAGGGTGAGTGGTTTAAAGTTCAAAGATAACAGGAGTTAATATATGCTGAGGAAAAAATATTTAACTTATTGAGCATAATGAATTGAATTTAACAATATAAATTTTTGAATATATATATATATATTGCTTCAATGCCAAACTTAATACAACAAGAATTTTTTTTCTTTCTTACCAAGTGAACTTTTCACTTTTCGGTGATAGCACTATAATTTCCTGAGCTGGCGGCCAATTGATTATAGAGGATAACTACATATTTAAGTGATCTTGGTTTTATTCCAAATGGTTGTTAATTACATCTAGCATTTGAGTATAAGTTCAGCTTTCCTTTACTTTACACCCATTACTGTTTCCAACCTGGGTCAGTTTTTTATTAAGGCCATATATTTTCCACTACCAGCTGGATAAACCTGTCATAGCTTCATATCCCTTATAATCAAACTTAAGACTATAATAGGCACAACAACCAGTCCCTGGCCGTTAATTTATCAATGTGAGAGGAAAAACCCACATTTCACCCATAACATTTTTCGGCCCTGCCGGGAATCAAACCCAGCACCCTTAGCATTGTAGGCAAACAAGCTACCGACTGAGCTAAGATGTCGGATTCAGCTTTACTTATAAGTTATTATTCATAAACTGACATTTCTATAAATGGGGTTGGTTTTAGTGTATTGTCTTAAATTAAGTTAGTTTGCAAATAACAATTAGGTAGAGTACCCAATGCTATGAATGTGTACGTTAAACACCAATAATTATAATGAGCTAAAATTCCCCGGACAAAAGCCAACTGAATCACCAACACAGAAGCAGGACAGACAAAAGATGACGCAAGACAAAACGAAGCAAATTACTTTGAAGAGAAGAGATTCACCAACTAACAAACAGACGAATTAGAGCAAACACCTCACATATGTATCAGAGGAGAGATTTCAATGTGACGTATCACCAAAACTATTTCTGGAATCAACTAAAATTCAAAATCGCCTATAAGCAGACTTAAAAAACAAACAATAATTTTCTATTCAGAAAGCTAGAGTTGTTAGTATGATATAAAAGTTAAAATTCAATAAAGAGCAGTTAGGATTCAATACTCATTCAATAAAGCTAATTAACACTAATTAAATTCACACGAAATAGGCAGTCTTATGTGTATAGTAAATAAAATAATAAATTATAATTTTAACCAAAGTAAACATTTGATAAAAGTCTGGAATGTATTTGTACATGCCTAGTAAAAAAGTAGACCAACACAGTAAAGCATAATTCAATTAAATATTTGTAACCTTACCTATGTTCTTGGGTAATGAACCATTTCGAGTTGTTTTGGTATAAATAGTACATTTTAGATTTATGGATTCTCTTAAAAGGTGCTTTAACAAAATATTTTTTATAGTTTACTGGATAAGTTATTAAAATGGTTTCGATATATATATATATTTTAAGAAAAATTCTGTAGCCATAAATGTGGCATTTTATAGTAAATATGATAAAAAAAATTTTTTCAAGGGAAGTTGTATTTAGAAGAGGGAGGAATAAATGTGTGAATATTGGTATAATGTGTAGGGATGTGGGGATATGCTATTTTATTCGAATCAAATAATAGTAGTATAGAATTCAAATATAAAATAAAGTGTGCAGCCTCCTTTTGGCTCACGTACCCCGAAGAAACAGCTGGTCAGAGCCCGGAGAGAGCTCGGAATGACGTTATCCAGTGTGTCGACATCTTTTGAAAACCTGTTTAGGATCCTCCCTATCGGTGTCACATCGTAGAAACTAAGAGGAATCTTCATGATATTATGTATCAGCAGCTCATGTAGCAACTTGGCGGCATTCAGCGAGCCGATGTACAGCGATAGGGACGCGGCAAATACAAACAACACTGGAAGGTAATGTCGGCATGTTACATCAGCAGGGGTGACTAAACCATCTTGGCAGGCACTCCTTCAGAGACTCTTAATAGTTACTCTTTTGTGTTGTCTTGAGGCATTTGCCAAAGTTAGATTTTGTCTTTTCTTAATGAAATTTCTCTTACTTGTTTATGTTAATATTCCAAATGGGATAAAGATATATTGAAAAGTAATAATTTGAAAAAAATATATTTTAGTTATATTGTTTTTATGATTAAAAAAAACACGTTTGTTGGACAAAATGGTCAACTTTTCATTATGATTTACAAAAATAGCTATAAAGTGTACATATAATTCAATTTGTGTTTGTGAGAGAGTGTAAACAGGGGTGCAGAATATGTTCAAAAATCCAATATTTCCCCAGAATATAACATTTTCATAAAAAAAATTCCCGAAAACCATAGCACTCAAAATAAAACGTTGAATATTTTATAGAGGCTGAAGGGAATTAGGATTAGGCTATTACCTACTACATAGTTTGGAAAATTCAAGTTTAAATATATTTTTAATCATAGTTATTTTTATAGTACCTACCTTATAAAGAATTTAGTTGTCTCCCAGAAATAGCAACCTTCCCATTTCCTTGTAGGCATTACATATAGTTATTAATTGTTCAATGATACCAGTAGGCTTACCGGTACCAACATTTAATATTACATCTTGAAAGTAAGAGGCAATGGAGTGTAACTCCGGGAGTTGATTTAATTGTTGATTTTCCTAAACTTTTTTTTTTTCCTAGACTCGCCACTACTTCCAGGTCTTTCACTACCAACCACACTAGGGGAAATACTATCGCTATTTACGACTATTAGTTTTTCCTGATCATATAATTTATGTTTTACAAAACTTGCAATACTCCCTTGATCCTTACTTCTAGGTTTTCCTTGGGGATATTCGAGTTTATCACGTCTGCCACGCCATTCACAATAAGCACAGTTGACGGCTTGTTTGCTCTTAAAAGTCGACATAATAAAACATTTGTTTCACTAAACCAGCTAATTTTTTTAAAACATTTATCTTATTGTATAATGTACAAACCTTAATAGGTCCACTAAAAAAGAACAATTTCATGGCTAAACAATTATTACAAGCATGTCACGAGTTTAAATAAACTGCGCGCACATCACCGTGTAATTAGGCTATAACGGATGACTGAATTCAAACTAAAACAAAACATCGCTCACCCTTTCCTACCCTCTACCGCCTGCTCGCCATAGCTACCAGACACCCACGATAGGGTAGGTGACTGATGACTCATCACTCAATCACACCATTAGCCATGTTGACTTATTAGATTTTTCCTTTGTCCCTTATCTCAACCTCAGACTTCTTATTTAGAACTCCGACACCTTATTTTAGCCCCTAGACACCGTAATTCTTTGTACTTATACCGACACTGCCCCACTATAGCACATACTGATAGTGTTGGTGTTGCGTGTTATCCATCGGCCTTAGTTTATCATACAAATGAAACTACCATATCAGAACTAGAATGTACTAAAAACGTCACCAAATTGTTGGACTTTTCCCTGCCTCAAATTTCCCCAGGACTGCTTTAATTTCCTCCGAACAGCGTTCAAACACATTCTGCACCCCTAAGTGTAAATATTTAAAGATGCCATGATACCAATTCTTATATGTTAATATTGATCCCTTATGTTTGCATCTTTCTTTGGTTGATTTGATTAGGATGGGTTATTAAAAGTGGTAATAATTATTAACTTTTTACTGCTATGAAACACATTAGTGCTCTGTTGAGTTTTTTTGGTTAATTTTGCTTTGTTTCCCGCCATAATACTCATACAGGCTACATACATTTAATTATTTTAAATGAGTAGGGATCCGAAAGGTGACGTACCCACATTTATAAAAAGAGAAAGTGGGGAACTATTTAGGGAAGAAAACCAGAGTATAAACATGGCTACGATTTGAATTCTGAAATTCTGTCACAAACCTTTTGATTTTTTTTTTGTTTCCTCATTAAGGAAGATGAGTTGCTTTGTTTCACACTTCTTCCCCCCTGACGAGTTTCAAATTAATGAAACCTAGATCCAAGGATTGGAGATAAACTAAAGGTTTTTTTAGGAGGCAGACATTTACCTTTGTCCAGTGGCAGCGATGTAAAATTGTGAAATGTGTTCTTCATATTAACGTTAAATTCATAATGTGATTGTTCCCTTTTAAGTGTTACTATCCCCCTCTTAATATATTTCATTCCAGCTAGGGATGGGACCTCAAATACCTATAGATATTAGAGATTCAAGAATTTGAGAAAATTTCAGATTCAAGTATCAAATCCTAATTTTTTCTTCTTCAATATTTCAAGTGAAATTTGTTTTAAAGCTCTAATACTGCTTTTTGATGGTTCACAGCCAATTATAATCATAGGATGAACTTAACAACCAGGTCCTAGACACGCAATTTAAAACTTAACTGAATGTATTAATGGTTTACAAAAAAGAATGTTAACATTTAGTTACTATTTTTATTTTATATTATTCTATTTTATTTGTATTTCCTCTTATGTTCATAATTTTTTCCAAGACTCTGATTTGGGATTCAAAGGTTAGTTGGAGATTTGGATTTGTAGAGTAGTGGATTCGACCCAACTATAATTCCAACTATACATAACAAGATGTACCTTAAAAAGTGAAAATACTTTTTCATTAAAGGGAAAACATTCTATAAAAAGCACCTGATAAATAAGCAAAATTTAGCACTAGGCAAAAACAAATAAAGCAAAGAAACACCCAATTAAGTACTAACACATAGGCAAGTTCACCCTTTGAAAAGCACCAAATAACACTTAAAAGCAGGTGAGCTATAATTGAAAATAAAAGTAAAATTAATCCTTAGAATAGCCTTGGCTTCAACCATAATATAATGTTACATTACAATACACAAATATAGTAGGGCCCCGCTCATACGGTGGGTTAGGTTCTGAAGCCCATTTTTAAAGTGAAAATTGCCGAATAGTGGAACATATTTTTTAACTTTAAAATGCATTTAAAATCCTAATAACATGTTTACACTATCATATATAAAATGCAGAATAAACTTAGGCCACAGACAAATAATTGAAACAGACTCTCAACCTTACGGGGATTTCGCTGCGCTCCTTTTCCAGCTTGAGTCCTTCAACATTGGGCTTCACTAGTGTCAGTGCTGGTTGATAATAGGACTTAACGTTGCGATCCTAGTGTTGAAGGACTCAAGCTGGTAACTTACCACAAGTTGGGCTCCTTTTGTTATGAGCTGTTCACTGTCCTTGTTTCTTATCTTACGTAAGGGTGTCTGAAAAGCTCTCATCGGTCGTCTTTTAGCTATGTCATATTGAACTGCATTTATAGGATGTTACTTTAAGAAAAATACTTGTTCGGTTGTTGCAATTTATTTAAATAAATACGTATAGTTTGTTACACTATTTAACACTTGAACATGCTGATAATATACATTTTATCATGAAAGTTCAAAACACGTCTGTTCCACATGACGATTCAGCGGGGAAGACGAGTTAAAAACTATGCCCTCTTTAAAGGTTTGGGTCTGTATTCCCTGTAGTTTTGTACTCTCAAACCCAGGTCACTACTCGATTTCTTTCCATCTACCAATGGGGTTATTCTATCCGAGCGTGAAAACTAAAAATAGGCATGGCTTAACTATGCACCTGCTCTTAAATACTGCGTAATACAACCCGGAAATACATCATGCTTCGAACACGTGCAACTAAAAGAAAGAAAAATAGAAACATGGCTGCATAAGAAAAATGAGAATATTTACGTCAAAATATGATTTGAAATATTAATAAGGACGGAAAAATCAATGTCATTACAAGCTTGCAAAAGGAGCATGTGCAACCAATTTAACCTGGAGGCTGATAGTCTGGGTATATTATTTGTTTGTGATCTAGGGCTAAGAAAATTATTAAAAAATAGTCGAATGAAAAAGATTGAAACTATCGATAGTTTTCATCAATGGATATAATCGATGGTTAAAATCATTCAATAGTGCCCATTAATACAACAGACTGAATTACAGACATTAAATGGTAGCCAAAGCCATTCACTGCACATTTCATGCTGAAAAATGCTAAGAAGATTAAGACAAGTGCCAAACATAATGAACATTTATATTATTGAAAACTTCTTTATCAGTGGAATGCCGTAATGCAGCCATACTGTACACAATTTTTTTTCTAAAAAAGTTTTATAAAATATGTTAAGAGCGAACGAAGCATAAACTTGGCTTTAAAAACATCAATGTTGTTTCCTCTTTTAATAAAGTGTGTTAAAACATCTACCTCCCACTCTTTCTCTCTAAGAGATTGGATAAAACAAAGCCTAGGAAGAGGGACTGGGCAGTGAAAAGTTTGGTATTCTTGAGAAGCAGTAATTACTCTGTCCAGCTGCAGCAGTATTAATTGTGAACTAAAAAGTGTTCACTTCATTATAAAAGTAATCCCAAAGTTATTACACAGACATTGGATGCAAGAGAGACAAAGAAAATTGAGACCCTGGGAATGAAGTTTTCAAGAAGCATGGTATTGTTTCACAAGGAAAAACAATATTAGGAATGAAGTTGTCCACAACGGGGAGTACATGAGATGGCGGGGGAAGCAAGGCTGAGGTGGTATGGGCAAGTAATGAGGATGGAGAAGGAAAGAATAGCAAGAATGATGCACAGTAGCTGATGTAGTAAAAAATACTGCAATGGAGACCATTAAAGATATGGAAAGAACAAATAACAGCAAGTGTGAAAGTGAGAGAAGAAGAATAAACACGAGTAAGGGAGGAATAATGGTGGAAGGTTAGAGGGAAATGAAGGCATTATACTAAACTTATCTGGAAACAGTTGATGATGATGATGATGATCAAGATTATTCTTTTCTTTGTTATGCTGTCTTTTCTGAACCTTCTAACCTTCATATACAGAAAGATAAATGTAATATATCTCAATCAGTCTTAAGTTGAGGTGGAAGTGAACGCAAGTTATGGCCCGAAATATTGCTTCAGTAGATAAGTTTTGTTTAATTTTTAACAGTTAGTAATATTAACAGTTTTTGAATATTCGTTTTAGGTACTCAAACAGGACTTTTTCTCTTCATTTATAATGTCTCTGTTCAAATGCCGCTATGATTATTAAGACAGATATTCAAAAACTGTCAAGAATAATTTTGTGTAGAAAATTAAAACTAAACGTATACGCTGAAACAATATTTTACTTATTTTGGCGAACAAAAGGATTTTATTATAAAACAAGCAAGAATACTGAGCTTAAATCGTGTTCCCTCCCACCCCACTGTAAGCATACAACCTCTCGTGCTTCAATATAAAAGGCATTTCATAAGAGCAAACTTAATTAACATCAACATACTACAACGGTTTCAAAGAGCTATAGCAAGCGCTTGCAAGGGCCAGTAATTCTATTCAAAGTGCTACTGTTTTAAATAACATGTCGCCACTACTTCTTGGTCACAGAATTTGATTAAGAACCGCATTACTATTTCAAAGAAATCATTCTCAACAGAAATACATCAGCAGCTTATAAACCAAATGTGCATGATGAAACCGTTCAAATACCGCAACGTCAGTCCACCACACCTACCTTGTCCGAAACCTAAAGCTCCGTATACCCCGAGGTACAGGTCTCGGGGTTGGGACCCTCTTCCATTGTCGAATTGTCGGAAGCGTTGAAAGCAGCGTTATTCGTGCCATAAGCGTTGTTTGACCACACAGACAGCCACATGTTGGAGCCTATAGAAAACCCTTGGAACACGGCGTTGAAGATGAGCGTTGACGCAGTAAGGAAGACACCTATAGCGCGGAGGTAGTGGGAAAATACAGGCCATTTCACCTGGAACAGGCAGACGGACAAATACTAGTAGTGACAGATGAGTTTCATAGATAATAAATTGAAGTGAGGGTGAAGAGAAAAAAATAAATAAACACAGAATCTATTAGTGTCTCCCCTTGTTGAATCAAATATTTTGAGATATTCTTGAAACAGAATCAAAGTTTGAATATTTAAAAAAATGTTTAATGTTGGATAAAAATGTTATACTTTCCATAAAGATATAAATTTAGATTTTGAATAAAATTTACAAAATTTACATAATTATTTTAATTAATATATTTCATGTTAAATTGATAAATTAAGTTATTATTACAAAAATGTAATTTAATTATTTTAGATTTTTTTATAAATATGTTTGTGAAATAAAATAACAAAATATGTTTTAAAAAAAAAGTTTGTTTTAACTAGAAATATTTTGTTGGCAAAGCTTTGTAATTGTCAAATCCAGAACTTTACTTTTGAATCGAAGTTATTGTAAACGGATATCCAAAGAGAAGTCGAAAGTTTTCCAGGCTGTGACTAGCCCTATTAGTAAATAGGCCTATTAGATAAATTATATTTTCAAATAATAAATCAAGAATAAAAATAAGGTTCTGATTTTTAAAAAAATATTTACACTCCCAGTCTCTGCCTTCTCGGCTTCGATCAACTTCTGGCCAACTACAGGTGCCTTTGAGGACTTGTCCTTCTCTTTAGACTTGGTAGCGTCCCCGTGATAGCTCTTCACGCTATTGGAACTCTCCACAGAGGGTTGACTGAAAATAGCACCAAACAAAGAGGATTAATTTTACCATGCTAACAATTTTAAAACAAATTTATTCATGTAGTAATGTACTGAAAGGAAAAGGAAGATAAAGCAAATCACATCAGCACTTGTAAAGGAGAAATAAAGTGTGAAACCTTTAAGTAAATACTCAGCCTCAGCGCAGTCAGTTGGAAACACTTTAAAATGAGATGGAAGAGAACCTGATGTAAGCTCTGTATTTATAATTTATATAACAACAAACTTTTTTGGTGAAAGTAAGTATAATAACAATTCAGTGATACTTTTGTCTGATACCTTCGCTCAATCAGTAGCGTGTGCCTACTGAGCTAAGGGTCCTACATTCGATTTCCAGCATGGCCAAAAAATTTATTATTAGTGAAATGTGTGTTTACCCTTTCACAGTGATGAATTAACATCTGGGGACTGGATGTTGTACATGTCTTAGTATAAGTTATATTATAAGGCATATGAAGCTAAGGCAGGCTTAGCTAGCTGGTAGTGGAAAATATATGGCTTGAATAAAAAATTGATCCATGCCATAGGCTGGAAATAGTAATGGATGTAAAAAGATTCAGTGATACTTTTATTTTTATTTTCTATACATGGGAATTTCAACTGTTCTTGAATATATAATGAGAGTTGAGGTAAGCAAGATTTTTCTCTTAAATTAAAATGTTTCTGTACAAATGGCACGATGCTCATGAAAGATATTCACAAACTGTTTGGATTAATATGTGTAGACAGTAAGTTTAAACAGAACTACTGAAGAAATGTTTGATTTATATTGGACAGGAAGATTTTTATGGTAAAAACGGTGAAAATACGGACCTTAAATTCCATTTCCTTCCATCCTAAGTTTCAAAAGTTAACTATACAATCATTTAGACCTTTACTTATTCTGGGGAGAATTTTTTTATTTTAACTAGCATGTTCAAAAACATTAGCAAATCATTCCAAAAGGTAGGGTAGATTAGATGAAAAGCCTCCACATTAGTAACTATGGTATATTCTCGATCTTAATTTACTTGGATGACAGCTCTAAAAGTTACTAGAAATAGTCCCTAATGTATCCCTACGCCAAGAGCTGACTTCTCTCACTTTGGATAACTGTAATAAAAACATATTGTAATGTATGAATTAGATAGTTAACCTCAGTAATTTAGGCCAATATTATTTATATTTATTTGAGGATGGGCACAAAGCTTATTGTACAGTGTTTTTACATTGGCTTAATATACATTTCCAAACCATTAGGCAATAATTCAGTTTATTAACTAAATGTCAATTTTTTTTATAGCTAAAATGCATTTTTTACATTCATACATGGGTTAAATTACTGCTCTGGTGGTCGAGTCCATCCTATAATTATAAATGATTCTGAACCACCAATAAGAATTATTATTATTATTATTATTATTATTTAGCACCGCGTCTTATCACCCGTTCGAGTTATACACTTTAGTACTAATCACGCTAATGGATTATGAATTGGGAAGGTTGAATTGAGAGGAAGTGAACCCTCATTTTTGTGGAGGTAGAGTGGAAAACCATTTAGGAAAAACCACCCCCAGTTCACCCGACCGAGATTCGAACCTCGATCTCCCCATCCTCGGCAGTCGAGTTCAACACAACTAGCGCGTTAGCCAATTATGCCACCGAGGCGGGTACCAATAAGAATGTTTAGAGCTCTAAAACAAATTAAAATTGAAAACAATCTACCCCTGCCCCCCTAAGGATTTGAGTCATAAATCCTCGTATCTCGAATAGCCTTTAAGGATTCAACAGCCCATCCATGAATAAAATGAGAGTTTGTTTGTCTGTTTGTCATGAGCTTTGTGAAATATCTAAGGCACACAGAGGTCTGACATTTTAAAAGTTGGATTCGAGATTTGTTTTTTAATTAATTAAAGCCAAGTCAGGAGAAATTCAATAGAAGACCTAAGGCAATTCATGGCTTTAAGGTACCAATTTTAAAGTGACCTACCATGTACAATCATCAAACCAAAAACATTCCTCCCAAGCAGTGCCTGGTACTTCCGCTAGTTTGTTATTAATTGAAGGGATAAGGATGGGTAGATGCTCACCGTTGAAAGGATCCTGACCGGGACCTATCCCCAACAGAGCCCAGGTCACTGCGACTATCCGAGAGTCGGGATATGGCCTTGTTCAACTTCTGCTGCAACTCTTCCACTCCTATGGCACCCTCTAGTTGCTGCTTCAGTTCGTCAAGGTCTAGAGAAAAGCCCAAAATAAACATCCGGCGCCAATTACACCCAAACTGACGAATTTAGAGGAAATGTACCAGCATATGTGTTAAGAGTGGAAAATTATTTAAGAAATATCACTCGGTACATTTGACCGGAATTCAAACCTCATCCACCCTGTCAATGGTAGTCTAGTAGTCTATTGCAAGTGTGACGCCTTAGACCATACACCCATTGAAGTGGGTAAACATGATGTTACTAACAGATTGTGGTGGAGAGGGATTAATCATCTGTTAACTTGAGTCAGATAAACAATATTGTTTGTAACTACGTTTATTAAGGAAATGCTATATAGGGTTTACTTTGTACCTGTTTTATTATATCACACACCAATTAACTTTCATAGCACAGTTTATTAGCTACAGACATAATTGGCCATTTTTGACGTCTCATTTACAAAATTACAAGCTATAATGAAAGTTACACATAAATCCATGTTAAAAACAAAATACTAAAGTATCTTACACAGAACAGCCAACTGACCAACCAAATCAACCTACAGCTGAGTGTGGCGCCACTATACAACTTATTAAACAGTACCCATAGTTACGTATGCAGGAGGAACCAGGACATTGGAAACAAAAGAGACCAGGAAAGTGGAGGCCATGGGAATGAAGTTTGTGAGAGCATGTTAGCTGTCACAAGACAAAATAATATTAGTAATGAAGATGTCCGAGCAAGAGTTGGGGTACCATGAAATAGTAGAGGAGGATATGGTGAGATGGTATGGACGTGTAATGAGAATTGAAAAGGAAATAATCCCAAGGAGAGTGATGGAGTTGAAGTTTGGAGGAAAAAGACCTCACGGAAGGAGCAGATAACAGAAAGTGTGTGAGTAGGGGTGTGCGAAGTTCAAATATTTTCTTTTAGTTGTTTCAAGCTTGAAAAAATATTATATTGTTATTTATATAATTTAATGCACTAAAATTACTTGGAAAATGTTCTATTGCACAATTAATTTTAATATTTTGTGTGTTAATCTGACAAATCAAGTAATTATCACAACTTACAATTCAATAAATTCAGTTTTCTTTCATATGAATATAAATTTGTAATGCATAAAACAGCTCAGAATGACATTAATTTAAAATAAATGGAGTATTTTAGCTGTCAATATTTTTATTGGCGACGCTTCGAAACCAAAATTTGTTTCGAAAAAGAGACCAGGCGTAGTAGCTTGTATAGCCTGAAGCTTTGAAGTCAAAATTTGTTTTGAAGCCAAATCGAAGTTTTGCACACCCCTGTGTGTGAGTAAGAGGATAAGAATGGACAAGAGTAAGGAAGAATGGTGGAAGAGGACATATCACGCAGATGACTCACCGGCCTCAGACGTGCTATCGGCTGCTATCTCTTGCAAGTGCTGTACAAGAAACTCTGCAAAGGCGCCCTTCTTTTCCAGCAGCTCTTTGTAGGTCCCTTCTTCAGACACTTCTCCATCCTTGAGGACTACAATCAGGTCCACCTCAGGTAAAAATGTGATGCCGTGGGTCACAAGCATCCTAGTCTATAGATAGGCAAAAAAATTACCTTTTATTAATATGTGTGAATAAACAATGGAATGTTTACAGAAAAGGGACTTGTAATTAAGAATGGACCCCTTGAATCATGGAATCCTTAAGGATATTCAAGATTCAGGATTTAAAAAAAAACATTTATAATATATTTTTAATTTGAACTTTTTTTAGAGCATAAATATTGTTTATTGATGGTTAGCCTCAAAAACCTTAAACCTTAAAAACAGACCACAGACCATTTATCTAACACTTAGCCAAATGTATGAAAATTATAAAGAATGTTTTAGAGAAAAATGTTTACATTTAGTTACTATTTTTCTTTTTTATCACTTTAAGAAAACCTTTCACTTTTTGAGGTATTTTGTATTTTAAGAGGAATATACAGGAAAGGTTGACAAAAAATAAAGGGGGGAGAAGGGGGGAGGACGACAACCACAATATGGCTTTTACAGTGCAAAGAAGAACACTTTGCATTGCTGCTACTGGACAAAGAGGTAATGGCTAGTTTATTTCTTTCTATCCACCTTTTCTGTACCTTCTTCACAATTTTTATATTTTCTATAGTTAGGTTATATTGATTTTTTCCTTTATGTACATAATTTTTTACATGATTCAGATTTGATGGCAAAATGAAGATTCAGATTAATAAAATAGAATGGGTGAGTGCAAGTAGGAACGTAGTAGTAGTAGTTCAAGAAATATTTACCCACTTCGGTGGCAGCAAAGTCTATGCTGCTACAATCGCAGTAGACTAAACTGCAGATGACAGGAAGATCGAGGTTCAAATCTCGGTTGGGTGTACTGAGGGTGGTTTCTCAAAAATAATTTTTAGCTCTCCCTACATGAAAATGTTGGTACACTTTATATAAATATAACCTTCTTCATCCATAAAACCATTAGAGTAATCAATATTTAAGCGTAAAACCCAAATGAGTAGTAAGACGCAACGCTGTGTGTGTGTGTGTGTATACATATATATACATATATACATATATACATATATACATATATATACATATATACATATATACATATAATACATATATATACATATATACATATATACATATATATACATATATATACATATATACATATATACATATATATACATATATATACATATATACATACATATATACATACATATATATACATATATATACATATATATACATACATATATATACATATATATACATACATATATATACATACATATATATACACACATATATATATATATACGCTGTGTGTGTGTGAGTGTGTATATATATATATATAAAGTTGAATTTCTGTGATAGATAATGCATAAACCGTAAATAAGAACAAACATTCTTTTTTTATAATTCTTACATTTTTTGGTGAAACAATTCATAATAACACAAATTCAAATTTTTAAATAAATTTAATATAATTTTTTTTTAATGAGACAAAAGAAAATTTTGAGGACCTCTACATACTATGAAATTATATCTTAAAATTTAATAAAATGAATACACCCCTAGTTCAAACCTTGATTCACCTGGAAGTGGAGTGGACTTTGCACACCTCTACTCAATAGGTAGGATATCGTCAACCTATTGGGAACTCTAGCGTTTTCTGGCTTAACATTTTCTATCGTTAGGAAGCAGACTATTAAGGGAGACTGGGTGGCAATCTGTAAATGCTCTAGTGATCTTGGCCACATACAGGGCTACACAACTTAATTAGAAGTAACCTTTTTCCTAAGCATGCCTGCCGGTCCTATGACATTTTCAAAAATGTGTTTGCCAACGTGACTGTCCACTGCGCTCAAAGGGTCATCCATGAGGTACAGGTCAGCATTGTTGTAAACGGCGCGTGCCAAACTGACCCTTTGCTTCTGGCCACCACTGAGATTTATACCCTGTAAAATAAAACATAGACAAACATTAACTCTCTATAGGAATAGCATGTATAGCCTGATTGCTACCTTCATAAGGTACATTTTTAGTAAGGATTAAGTTTCATGAAAACAACGTGCTCCTTTATAAAGGGTCACTTTTACACTTTTTGAAAAGAATAGTTAACTCACATAACTAATATATATATAAAAGTTGGTTCAAATTTGAAACCATTTTCTTGAAAGATTTCAGTGAAGAAAGAAAAAAATTGATATTACTAACTTAATTCTATAACTAAAGAAGAATAGGAAGGCAAGACCCATGCAATATATAGAAAATCACAGGTCCATACATTCACATTTAAAACACAACAATCCGCATATGTGATTTGAATGGTGAAACACATCACTTTTGCGTGAAATTGGATTGTATTTGACGTGGAGATCGGGATTTGAACCCCAATTATCTGTACTCAAATTAGTTTTCCCTAATTGGGTTACGTTAAATTTCCTCTAAAATTTTTAATATCCTCATCACTAACAAACTAACATTTTTTTAAGCATCACATCGGGGTGTACGCATATGTACTAATTATGCTAGTGAGTTAGGGATGAGGAAGGTCTAATTTAGAGGAAGTGTACCCATATTTGCGCGGAGAAAGATTGGAAAACCATTTTAGAAGACCCACCCTTAGTACGAACCACCCTTAGTACACCTGACCAGGATCAAATCCCCAATCTCCCTGTCTTTGGCAATATAGTCTAACACAAGAGTTAGACCATGTGGTCACGAAGCAGGTCGCCAGTATAGTTAATATATTTGTGTATAGCGCTAATGAATGGGATGTGGGGAGGAAAAAAAATATTTGTTTTAAATGTGTACTTTAAGACTCTTAACTCTCAGTCAATTTAATTAATTGTTGTACTAACAAATGAGTCAAAAAGTTTGAATGATGATTTACGTTAATTATAGCAATTCAATTTTTCAGCCAACTAGCCTTCTCTCCTATTTCCGTTTGGTCGCCTGCCGGGAGCATCTCAAGGTCTGGTTTGAGGGCGCACGCCTCAATCACCCGCAAGTATGTACTGTGGTCCATCGATTTACCAAATATAATGTTGTCCCTCAAGGTGCAGTTCTGTATCCAAGCTTGCTGTGGGACATATGCTATGGAACCCTAAAATAAACAAAGGATTTATTTATTATGTGGGTTCAAAAATATTGACAAATCTAAATATACTGTTTAAAAATTATGTTTGTTTATTATCTTTGGTAAGAGAAATATTCGGTAAAGTTTAACTACTAAACCAAAATAAAAAAAGAATGTATAATTTCAATCTTAATTATTTTATTTATAAAATATTCAAATATTTTAATTTTTTTAATAATGGTTTCAATAAACCCTGATTGAAAGGGGCCTCAATATTTTTGTGTTGATATTAGGAACAAAGATGGGTTGATAATAATCAGTTGTCAACAAATAACCATAGCTAGACATTTTAGTTCAGTAGTTTTTGATGGTCATGTATTGAGGATCGAAAAGGAAAGAATACCCAAGTGAATTACGGAGAAGAAGCATGTTGGGAAAAGACAACAAGGGAGATCAAGAAAGAGATAGGAGGAGCAGATATCAGTGAGTGTGCAAGTGAAAGGAAAAGAATGGAAGCAATTAAAGGAGGAAGAATAGTGGAAAGGTAGAGGAAGAGGGAGGCATTTTACTAAACTGATCCAGCCACAGTCCGAAGGAGAAAACAAGTGATTATGATGATGATGACCTTATCCTGAGAAAATTGATGTTAATAACTCAAAAATGACATTTTTAAAGTTATAACATTATTATAAACAATATTAGAATATGTTAAAATTAAAGTGGTAATTCAAATTAAACTTTTTTTTTTTCCAAATAGAGCTATGAGCTAATTTGTGCTGTCTACAGTCCTCACCTTAGTGTTGACCCTGCCTGTGAGCTTGTCCAACTCCCCTAGAAGAGCAGAGATCAGCGAACTCTTACCAGAACCGACGGTTCCAACCACTGCCACCAGCGAACCTTGCGGGAGCTTCAAGTTGATGTTCTTCAGTACCGGCGGGTCATCCGACCCCCAAGAAAAGGTGCCATTCTCGACAACTATAGGATGCTCTAAAAACAAAAACATTTCAAATTAATTCAAAATCCAAACCTTCATCAAGAAGAAAAAGGATTAGAAATTAAGTTATCTGGGAAAGAGTAGGATTACAGGGAGTTCATGAGATAGTAGAGGAAGCAAGACTGAGATGAATGGGCATGTAATGAGGATGGAAAAGGAGAGTATGACAAAGAGAATGATGAGGAAATATATAGAAAAAAGACCGCAAGGGAGGCCAAGAAAGAGATGGGAGGAGCAGATAACAGAAAGTGTGCAAGTGAGGGAGTAATGGAAGCATTTTTTCCCCCTTAAGTATTGAGCCTTACTACCCATTTGAGTTATACGTTTAGGTACTAATCATGCTAATGGGTTAGGGATAAGGAAGTTTGAATATAGAGGAAGTGTACCCACATTTGTGTGCGAGAGAGGAGAGTGGGGGAACCATTTAGGAAAAAACACCTTCATTACACCCAACTGGAATCGAACCACAATCTCACCATCAGCAATCTAGTCTATTGCGAGAGTAGTGCCTTAATATCATGTGGCCACCAAAGCAGGTGAATGGAATCAATTCAAGAAGGAAGAATGGTGGAAAGATAGAGGAAGATGGAAGTATTTTAATAAACTGACCCAACCACAGGCTGGAAATGATGATGATGATGATGATCAATAAGGCAGGCTTCTTAAGGTGGAAAGGAATGGAATAAAGGTTAAGGTTTGTGTTTTTACAGTTTTTATAATCAACATTTTGTTTGTAAGAAATAAATAGAATATTACTTTAGTAGACAACTTTAGTTTAACTTTCTGCACATGTAGTCTCAAAATTAATTTCATATTTTTCATGAATGCCACAGAACTTTAACAAGAATTTTTCTGTTCATTTAAAAGGGTTCTGTTATTTTGCTCATAACAAATATTCCAAAACTGTTGTGATTACTATACATTTTATTTAGAGCTGGGCCGATCAGATATTTTGCCGATTAGTCCGATGCCGATCATTTGTTGCCGATTATTTTTGTTTTCAATTTTAATAAATGTATAAAGTAAAATGACCCTTAAAGCAAAAAAAAAAGTTACTTTTACCAGTTTTATAATGTCCAAGATAGTTTTGTTTTAATAACATTTAAATAGAAACTTTTAAAATGTAAAGGTTGTTTAATTATTATTGTATATTGTTATTGTTAAGACAAGTGAACCTGTCATTAAACAAAAACAAATCACATTAATAAATAGCAAATATACCGGTACATGTTAGATAATTAAAATATGATTTCATATTTATGATTAAATAGGCCTACTGACCCTTTCATTAGACAAAGACAAATCATAATCAGCAAATTTAAATTTAATTTTAATGATAAAAAATAATAAAGGCACACATATTTTTGCACACAAGGGGAATAGGCCTACATCTATTTTGTTTTTAGATGAAATAGGAATTTTTACATCCAATGTCTATTAAAATATGGCTTCAATATTAAACAATTTTTAACAATCGTAATATTTTTGTGAATTGTGATTTAGATATATCATAACATAAGTTTTTGTGATTATACAAAGCATTCCATCATAATTTAACTACTAAATATTAATATCGTATAGAAATAAGTGGTTTCTTAAAAAAAAAAAGTATAATAAAAAGGCATCACCATTTTTAAACAGTAATCCGATCTTTTTATTAACAATTTAAATAATCTTAATGAAAAATAACATTGTTTTAACTACATTTAAAAAAAAACTACCTTTAGAAAATCGAATGAACGGTGAACGGGTCAAAATGAACGGATCATTGAACTGAACCAGATACAATGAATCGTTCATTTAAAAGAACGATTTTGCCCATCTCTACTTCAATATGATAAAATAAATAATAAATAACATAATGTGCAATGAAAGTTATTTTTCGTGGGTTTTTTTTAAGAGATACTTTAAAACTTGTTTTAATTTACTATTAAAGAAAATGTAAAATTTAAATATTAATATATATTAATTAAATTCATATTGAAATATGAGCGAAACGAATTCCCTGCCAGTGGAAAGTTTTGTACTTGCATTAAAAGAAAAACTGTTTCCATTTAAAACAAAATGTGCGCATGTGCGAGATTATTACGTCCGATGTTTATTTTTTGGGCATCTTGAACAAATCGAAATAAAACACCAATCTGCTAATATTTTATTTTATGATTGTTAGATTTGTTACTTGTGAGTATCTTTATTTCTAATAACGTGCATAAATTGGAAAAAGACCTATGGTAAATATATTTATTTTGATATATTTTGTTTGGAATGTTGGATGTGCTGTTTATTTCAAACCTAAGTCGCTAAGAACAAGCTAATTATTCAAAGATCACATACGAGAGAGCAGAGATAAAATATTATTTTTTTATGACTTAAAATATACCCACACATTTTGAATAATCGGCATAAATAATCGGAGATTCAAACACCGATCATCGGAATCGCCGGTTATACGATAATCGGCCGATGATCGGATTAATAATCGGCATCGGCCCAGCCCTAATTTTATTTAATGTTTTTTGTCATAAAAATAGTTTTAATCTATTAATGAAATAAGAGTAATCAGTAGTAAACTTATTTCTAATCAAAATAAAATTCAGGTAAAACATTATCAAAACTAGGGTTGGAACCCTTGAATACTAAAGGATATTCGAGATGAACTTACCCAGCCCTCAAGCCAGTAATTTAACACACAATTGACTGTGTTAAGTATTATAATGAAGGGCTTATAATAAATAATATTGTTAACATTAAGTTATTAATTGTATTTTCTATTCTATTATATTTCTTTTTATGTTATAATTTTTTCCAAGTGTCATATTCGGATTTAAAAGTTAATTGGAAATTCAAATTCGACCCAGTTCTAATCAAAACAAAGGGAAATCGAAGCTGACTTAGTCCAAGAAAAGTAATAGTTTCTGAATCTGGCTCAGTAGACAGACACACTACCGACTGAGAAGGTATTGGATGATAGTCTTATTTAGTTGTATTCATTATGATCTGCATGGAAATATTACTCACTCTCCGAAGGTTCGTGAGTCACACTGTTGGGATCCAACTCTTCTGTGTTCATGAAATTGTTCATCCTCTTTATGGAAACACTTGCCTAGCAGGGAATACAAAACACAACATGTTTAAAGAAAAAAAAAACAAAAAAAAAAACAATGCTTTAAAATTACTAGGGATATGACCTTCAAGTCTTGAAAGAGTAATATGGTGAAATAAAATTTATTATTTTATTTTCATAAAAATTGATTAATAAGACGACATGTCAATGGTTTTAAAAATATATAGTTTTGACCTTGACAAAGAACTATGCGCAGTCATTATTCAACAAGTGTTTCAGGAAGGGGAAAGGGTAAAACATGTTTGAATCAGCTTGCTTAGTTCTTCTGCATTTGCGTGGAGGGAGAGTGGAAAACCATTTAGGAAAACACCCGAGTTCACCCGACCGAGATTCAAACCTCAATCTCCCCATTCTCGGCAGTCAAGCTCAACACCAAACTAGCGTGTTAGCCAACTACGCCACCGAGTTGGGTAATATAAAAGTTAAAATCACATCCACTAAATTTAATGAGACTTTATAAATAAATATATGAAAATTGTTTTAATGACTTAAAATTGACAAAAAAAGTTTCTTTCTACATAAATTAGACTGTATTTAAAATAATTTTTTGCTATTTACTAACAACTTAATGTTATGGTAGTAACCAAACCTTCAAGTATTAGTGTGGAGAGTAATTTACTAGTAGCAAAATATCATAGTTGAAATCAGGGTTAAGTTCATGTGACTAGATCAATTCAATAAACCTTCAAAGGAGGATAAAAGAATAAGGCTTACCAGAAAATTGTAGGTTGAAAAAGTTCACACTAAATCACTTCACAGTTGTATTTAAGATTTCACAGCGATAAATCTACTTTCATCATTTAGTCGCCGTTGTTATTCGACACCTTAGCTCAGTCGGTAGCGTGTCTGTTTACTGAGCTAAGGGTCTCGGGCTCGATTCCCGGCATGACCGAAAAATTTATCATTGATAAAATGTGGATTTACCATTTCACAGTGATGAATTGACGGCCGGGGATTGGATTATGCCTTATAATCTGAGGCCTATGAAGTCAAGACAGGCCTAGCTAGCAATCCGGTAGTGGCAAATATATGATTTGAATAAAATAATGAACCAGGCCACAGGCTGGAAAAAGTAGTGGATGTAAAAAAAGCAACTTTTCTGTTATATTTGGCTTAAGAAGAGAACCGATGTCCAATGAAAATGACTGCTGTGCCTTTTTTTTTAATGCGAATACTTGAACCCTCAATTTTTTGTTAGTTGTTTAGGGCTCTCTCATTCTTTTTTTTTTTTTCAATTTTTTGTTGACTCTACCCCTTACTACCGGATCAGGTTGTAAATATATGAACTAGTTACACTAATATGTCAAGGGTGAGAGAGGTTGAATCTAGAGGAAATGTACCCACATTTGCACGAAGGAAGAGTGAAAAAACATATTTTAAAAACCAACCTAGGTAAACCTAACCGGGATTATAACAAAGATCTCCCCTTCATTGATGGTCTTTCAATGTTTATTGAATATTTAAACTAAGAAATATACATATAAGAAGAAGCCTTTGCTTTAGTTTATGGATTGGTTTTTTGATATTAAAAATAAGTAAGCAAGTGTTAGCAGTAGACAAATAACACATTTCAATATTTAAGTTAGTAAAACCATGCGAAGCATTTGCAATAATAAGTGAGAAAATAAAAAAAAGCATTCTTCAATCTTTAATATAGTATATAAGGAAATGTCTACAAGTCAACATTTTACAAATTGTGTACAAAGATTCTTTCCTATACACAAACTTGCAATACTCATTTAGAAGGTTTGAAAAGACTAACCTAATAGTTTACCCTCATGGAAACTAAAATGTGTGGCAACACTTATTGTGAACACAACATAAATGTTACCTCGTCTACTTTTGAACTCCCTACTACTTTAAGATACAGTCAAAAGCATCTGAGAAAGGTTGAATAATGTTTAAAGTAAGTCTAAGAATCAAATATATTCATGACATATTGAAGTGCAGATTTTATTGAAATAGTTTTAAATTTGAATAAAGTGTAGTAAATTAGTTTTTTTTAAACATTCTCGTAAATAAGCATGTGCATTTCATTTACCTTGAAAGGTCGTTTGATTATCTTGCTTGTTTCTATTATGGTGGAGTTTATAGAACAAGGACATGGAACCCGCAAAAGGAAGAATGTAATCTTTCACAGTAAACTGTGTGAACAATTCTCAAAAAATTATTTATTTTGTATCAAAACATCAATTTAATCTATAGCATTTCCAGGAAATGCTAATAAATAAAATAATATAGAGAAAGTTGTAAATCCAAGAACTTTAAAAGATATTTACAAAATACATAGATGTAAACAAACAAGGATCATGCTTCTCAACTAATTGCAGCTAATTACCCCTTTGATCTTAGCAAGGGCCTAAAATAATTTAGTCTATGTGTAAGAGTTTATTGACCGCTTCTGTGGTCTAGTAATCAGAGTTCCTGGCTACAGATCCAGAGTTCCTGGGTTAAATTCCTGGCACTTCCAGAGTTTTTCTGTGAAGCAATGGGTCTGTAATAGGTGTCAAACTCAGACTCGTGAGGCCAATTGACGAACTACTTAAACAAAGTAGTGGCTTCAGTATAAAAAATTAGGATAAATGTCCAACAGATTCGTTGCACTATCAATCAACAAAATGTTGGCACTATCATTGTTAACAAAGACGGCCACTAGGTTGGTATTGCTCGATTGCAGGCTCATGCCATGGAGGTGAGATGAGTAAGTGTTTATTCTGCTACCTAGATACAATTACTTTTGTTAAAGATTGAACTTTACTAGCAGGTGAACTATCCACGATTTAGTTTATAAGGAAAACCTCATTTTGCTTTATGAGATAGTTGGATTTAAGTTAGTTTGTAAGATGTGTGTTGGATAGATACCTGTGTATGAGGGGTTAGAACAGTCAATGGTATTGACATACAAATTTATTTGCTCTTAAGGTTGGCAACAATATATTACAGTGATGTTACATTTTACTTCCCCTCATCGTACTTTTAAAAATCCCAAAATATAAAACATATACATTCCTGTAATAAAGTTTTCTTCTCTTACCTGCACCATATTTGATATCAACATTGGCAGCATTGACAAGGGGAAACGTAAGATATTGAACAACGACAATGAAACGAAGGCTGTCTTTGCGTCCAAAACGTTGTTCGTGTCTGATAGAACAAACGTTGCAAAGGTGACTAGAGAAACCTAGTATGAGAGTGCACAAACAGAACAGATGTTATATTAGTCAGCGGCCAAACCACCAGAAAAAAGATGAAAGGAG
Source organism: Timema podura (assembly GCA_033556935.1). Lineage (NCBI taxonomy): Eukaryota > Metazoa > Arthropoda > Insecta > Phasmatodea > Timematidae > Timema > Timema podura. Next base: position 91,434,241 of record JAVRXN010000009.1, read on the forward strand.
CATCATCCACGGCAGGAGAGGTGGTATTTGACAGCTAGAAAATGTTACCATATATATCCATTCGCCAAACCATATGCTCTCCAAGACCATATGTTGATTTGTTGTTAATTTAGGCAGTCGAAAACGTTCACACAAACAAACAACCATTTGTTTTTAATTATTAACAGTTTATATGTTTCTTTCTTATGGAAGAGGCGTGTGGTCCACTTAAAAAATGTTTTTCAAACAAGAGCTTCTAAATTGTAGTGTGTTCTTCTGAAATCAAGATGGCAAACCAGCCGAAACAGGGGAGGTTGATGACATCATTCAAAACAGCTTACCAGTTGTGTTCATGTTCATGTGCTATTTACAAAATAAAAACTTTAAATTTTGAAACTAATATTATATGGCTCTCTCCCTCTCTACTTTATTAAAAAATAGTTATTTATTTTGGTGGCCAGTTGTAACAAGATACAAGTGGCAATATACTCATTTTTAATTTATTATTTTATGTACAATAATATCCCTTGTCGCCACAACTGCAAAACAAAAAACCTAATAGTTTTATTAATATACCAGTAAACCCTTGCGAAACTTTCGCACATTCAAACTTGCCACCCCACCTGAAATTTTTTTTAGTCTTTTGTTGGGTTGTTGAAATTTAATACTCAGCGAAGTGTATACACAAAATAGCAAAGAGTTTATTTTCGGTAATTGATACAAAAATATTGTTAGATTTTTCTTTTAACTTAAATTTTAAACAAACAATGTGTTTTAATGTAAAATGAGTATGCTATGTCGGAGGTCGGTAAACAATCCTATCCATTGATACCTTATTCATCGCTGTAGGCTTTGTATTAGTTGAGAAAAAGGGATGTTGACAACAGAAATAATATATGGGATTTTGTTATTTCAATAAGTTAAGAAAACAACAAATATATAGTAATGCTTAGGAAAGTATTATTAGAAGCGTTTGGTAACACTTAATTAATAATATAGTATTAGTAGGAAAATAATAATTATTTCCAAATAGACTGACATTAATCACTTTCAGTCAATGTTTGTAATAAAGAACATTCTGCCAGCTGTCAGATATCACCTCTCCTGCCGTGGTTACCCTATATTTTTTTAAAAGACTAGAAGGGAAAACATTTAGCTACATTTGGACCTTTTTTTTCAGGAACCTTTGTGCCAAATGTAAAGCTAAGCCACCTTCTTGGAGCCCCGGGCACCGAAGATGCAGCGTTGCCGGCATGCCGAGACGTTTCCTTACCTCAATGACTGCGACAATCATGCCGGGCATTATGGTGAAGGGCATCCGCAAGATATTGAACAAGGCAAGGGACACAAATGCTGTCTTGGGGTCAAGGACGTTGTTTTTGTCGACAAGCACATAAGTGGCGAAGGTCACCAGTGAAACCTGGCGCATGTGAGTGCATATGAGTGAAATGTGGGAACAAAACACTTAGAACATGTTTAATTAAGTCTATTTGTTATAGTAACTCCTAAATGAGGTTTGTGGGACCGACCCAACAAAGCTGTTTTTCAAAGGCAATAAATGCTTCAAGTTTAAACTTGCAATAAAGTTTTAAAATTAGATACAATATAAATGTATGTTTCAGAGATTGTTCAAACCATTCATAATAATTATAGGAGGAACATAACAACAAGGCCTCAGACCAGCAATTTAACATTTACCTGACTGTATGAGTGTTATAGTGAATGGATTATAAGAAATAATGTTAACAGTGAGTTACTATTTGTATTTACCGCTATTCTATTATATTTATAGTTCCTCTTATGTTCATAATTTTTTATACAAAACTCAGATTTAGATTCGAGATTCAAAGATAAACTGAATACTCAAATTCATAAAATAGTGAATACGACCCAACTCTATTTAATACACTCTGGTTATTAGTATCTGAAACCTACCAAACTAAAATATTGGCAAGACTGGGAATAAATAGAATAAAGATAGGTAATCTTTAACAATGCGAGTCTTCCTGGGGGACATGTATTTTTATTTCAGATAAACAATGACAAATATATATAAATGTGAAAAGTTTTAGAGGTGTATGGGTGCTCAAATTTTTAGAATAAACTCGAGCCTTTACTAAAAGCTCAGGTATCAAACATGAAAGCTTTATGAAATTCACAGTTTCGAGCTTGTTGTATAAGGGTGCTGGACTATTTTTTGATGAGGAATGACACATTGGTTACTTTTCTCTCTCTGCTTGCCTGGATGTTATTTTTAAAATCCACAAATGTAAAAAGTAATACTATAGTAATTTTTGAAATCTTTTTCAAACAATGTAAAACAGATAAGTGTTAAATATATATATTAAAACCACATTGACCTCGAAAAAAGCCGCCCCCCCCTAAAACTATGATCATTTTGAAAGGAAAAAAAAAATTATGTCTGAAAAGGAATCCTTTAGCTTCCCTAATGTTCATCTTATTTACATGTCTTATTTATTAATACAGTAAATTCATTCAGAGTTCTAGAGTGAGATATTTCTTTTATTCAACCCTAGATACAATAATTGTGTCTATTGTTTTTAAATATTAGAATATGTAGAGAAAAGTTTAAATTTAATAATCATATTTTATAGCTAAAAAAAAAGTATTTAATAAAGAGACTGCAAACAAAACGTCTATAGAAGCACGAATGAAAAGTAGTCGTGGCAGACATAAAAGGTGACTATTTCATTTTGTCCGTCCTTTTGGCTTGAAATGTAAAGAGCACCTGTTGTGGATGTTATAAAGTATTTCGACATATATCGATATAACTAAATGCAGTCCTTAAAGGTACATTTGTTAGGGATGTGCGAAGTCCACTTTGTTAAGTCAAAGCAAACTCTAATATAATATTTCAAATATTCTCGAAGCCGAATAAAGTCTGAATATTTTTTTGTTAGTTGTTTTAAACCTGAAGCTTTGAATCTTCACACATCCCTTTGTGTGAGGCCTATTTTTGTGTAGATGTGATAATCCTTCGATTTTGATTTAAATAGTCACTTGAGCTCACAGGCTCCTATTTATTTTATTTGTAAGCCTCCACTATAGAGCCAGAATTGACTATTAGCAACCAATAAGCATGTGAGAAGCTTCAAAATACCAAATCCGAACCTAACCAAGATTTGTTTTTGATTCAGGATGCCGAATCTTAATATTTAGTGATAAATAAAATGATAGAATATTAGGAAAATGGTAGAGCACAAATAAAAGTAACAACACTGACACATATTTACACACACTTCAATATTTCGATGCTATTGTAGCATCTTCCTCAGGAAGTAGTAATTAGTACTTACTACATTACTACATTAGTAATTACTACTTCCTGAGGAAGATGCTACAATAGCATCGAAATATTGAAGTGTGTGTAAATATGTGTCAGTGTTGTTACTTTTATTTGTGCTCTACCATTTTCCTAATATTCTATCATTTTATTTATCACTAAATGTTTTTGCTCAATGCACTTTTTTCATATATAAGAATCTTAATATTTGAAATTTCAAAACAAAATATATCAACCAGAATAACATTTCAGATAAGTCACATGACTATATTTAGATTTGAATTTAATAAAATAACTCACGTTATTTTAAGCAACAATATGAATTTAAGAATGAAGTAATTTTAATAATTATTCATTGTTATAACATAGCTTTTATGACTAAAATTTTTTTATTGGACTGTTTCAAAATAAATATATTTGCCCTAATATTCAATTCGGATTTGACGTGAAACCTTTTCATGATAAAATTTTCAATACATATTCTATTCAAAAAACCTTGATGATACATAATTAATTTCTAAGAAAATCAAGACTTACCAAAAATGGAGCACAAGACCAAATAAAAGAAGTGCCAGCATTGAGATAAGCTGCCTGTTTCAAAACTTTAACTTCTTTGTTTCTTATTTTGATAACCTGCTGCTCGAAAGATGGTTCCCAGGCATAAAGCTTCAGCACCTTAAAAATAAGAAAAAAAAAGAGTTAAAATGGGTTAGCTTTGATTATTTTATGTCAACTACAAATATTATATTATATTATATTTGGAAAAAGGTACAGGAGAGGTGGATAGAACCATATAAAAGAAACGAACACAATATGGTTTTATACAATGAAAAGAAGAACACAGTTCACACTTTACATTGCTGCCACTGGACAAAGAGGTTATGACTGCCTCTTGAATAAGATCACTCGCAACCGCCAAATTCCTCAACCTAAGTTTCATTCTATCAGAACTCAAAAGGAGGGAGTGTGAAAGGTGCAATGCAACTCCCTAAAAGAGGAAAACCAAAGGAAGAAAAAGGAAATCGGTACTTTGTTCATCTTGTGGAGATCAGGGTTGTCTTTGTAATATTTAGGTTGGCATAAATGTAGTTACTGTTCCGGCACCCATATTGATGTGGCTAGAAAGATGATACAGAATTTGGGACTTGATTGTTATATGCACACTTTTGATTTATCACCTTTTTATTCTTAAAAACTCATGTAAGCTTTACACGTAATCAAGATTTGTGTCTCAATGCATATTTTACATTATTACCAAGTAAATGTCTATCATAATGTTGAGAGTTTTTTTAGAATTCGACTAGAGCTAGTTTTTATATAACTTTACACATTTTACTCATTACATTTCCACAACCGACAATACATCTCACTTCTTTAGAAACCTAGGCCAATTTTTTATTTTATATTCTTAGTTTTACATTTTTGTAAGCGCAGGAAATTTAAGTCCAACTTATTCAATTTGAGTTACATTAACCACACTGAGAATTGGTGAGCCTTGTCCAGTAGTACCTGTTTATACATTTTTAAACCCAAAAACTAACTTCATTTCTCTTCATCTGTGTTCAACACAGAAGTAAAGGCTAAATCCAAACAAATTCTGGATGTATTAAAAAGATGAATAAAACATTAAGATATGAGATCCAAATAGAAATGACATAAAACGATTAAATTTAAATAATATAAGAGATCGAGGAATTCACATCATTTCAACACTAAGATAGAAACACGTAAAAGGAACAACTTAAAAGACAAACACAAGAAATGGAGTACCATATTATTAAATCCGCCAGACACCTTAGTTCAGTTGGTAGCGTGTCTGTCTACTGAGTTAAGGGCCTGGGTTCAATTCCCAGCATGGCCGAAAAGCCTGCCTGTCACCACCCACATGTGCCACAAGACCACACCACCTCAGCTTACGAACATTGATAGTTCACTACTCGACTTACGTTTATAATATAGTAAAAACTTTTTTCATTCTCACAAAACATATATTAGCAACACGTCTTATTATACGTTCGAGTTTAATGCTAAGTACTAATTATGCTAATGGGTTAGGAATTGGGAAGGTTGAATATAGAGGAAGTAAACCTGCATTCGCGTGGTGGGAGAGTGGAAAACTATTTAGGAAAAACCACCCCCAGTTTACCTGAGTGAGATTCAAACTTTGATCTTCCTGTCCTCGGCAGTCTAGCTCAACATGAAACCAGCGCGTTAACTAACTATGCCACAGAGACAGGTCTTATAAAACAAAATCAATACACACAAATTAATACATAGCTTAAAAGTGAACTTCGACATGCTTAAATATCTTAACATGCCAGATTTAATTTCTATATAAAAATAAAAGACTCATTGAGATTTCAAAACATTTCAAAATGAAGAACCAAAGTGGAGTGAACCAATTATTATATTCTTATGAGAAATGTCTTCAAATAAATATTGGAATAGTTGAAAAAAATCATAAAACTCATTTGTATCGGTTAGTCGAGGCTAAGTGAATAATACCCGTCCTGAGAACAATAATATAGTTTCCAATGACAATCCAGTATCTATAATATGATTTTGGCAGGAAGAACAGTAGAAGTTCATTACTAAAGTTACTAAAACAATTTTAATATATTCCTACATCAAGTCATGTTATCTCCAGATATCACTTTTGATACATAGTAACAATACCTATAGAATAACACAAATAATAAAATAAAGTGTTATCAATGTTGGACACAAATAAATATGTTTGAATTTTCTCTGTTCTTTCAACCAAAATCAGGGTACACCGATAAGTTCCTTAGGAGAAAACCCCGGCTGGTGGGCTGGACATGCACCAATCCTTAATATGAATAGGCATTTTATTTAATTTCTTGTTATTCATGTGTTTTATTTTGTTTAAACTTTTGAAGCTGGCCCTTGGGATTAATACTATGGCCCTAATAATTCCCTCTTGTGGCAAGCGTGAACTCATAATCGCCACTCCTCCCTAAATAATCTTCAAACATGATAAAAATACCTTCATTCCACTAAGAATTTCATTCATCAACTTGACACGTTCATCTTTGTTTTTCATCTGTCGAATCTGTAGTGTTTTGGCTTTGTTGGCGATGAAGCCATTCACCGGGATAAGAACGATCATTACAGCCAAGCCTGCCAATACTGATGGACCTAAAAAAGTATACCGAAAATAAGAAATTAAACTTGATTTCTTTGTTACAAAAGAACCTTTTTTTGTCTAAAAACAAAGGAATTTACAAAATATGCACATGCCAATACAAATTTATAAATACACATTGATGTGGAATTCTTTTTGCTTTTAGGAAGTTTGATTTAATTTTTGTAAAACAATAATTATCAAGACATGGGAAAGAGAATATATTTAATCTAGACTTAAAAGAATCTAAAAATTAAAATTAGATTTTTGTTTAAATTTTGCACAATACTTTTAAATCTCACAACCCAATTTGAATTCAACTAAATAATAAGATTAAAAACTGTATCAAAGTTTGATACCAAGGGAACGAATTTGAGTTAGCTATTCAAGATTCTAGTTCAGTTAAATACAAAATATGAGAATCTTTGATTTCAACACGCTTGTTCTTTAATTTGTTTGTGAAAAGTATGTGACGATTTTCCAAAACAGACGGAGTTGAACCTTAAAGAGGTCCCCCACCCCCCAAACAAAGTTTGATCCAAACAAATATAAGTTTTCAATTTAAGAAGCAAATTATATAACTATAGATCATTTGAGGTAAACCTCCTTTTACTTTTGAGGTACATTTTGCTATAAGATATATAATAGAGAGAAAGAGATCTGTGTCCATGAATAGAGCAGTAATGATCTATTTTATTCAAGAGACAGTTATTACTTCATTGTACAGTGGCATCAAAGTAAAGTATGAACAAAGTTCCTATTTATTTTGAACCATAGTGTGTTGTTCCTTTAAATTGTTCTTATCCCTTGTGCTTGTACCTTTTTCCAAAAAGTAAATTAATTATATCATAACAAACGAAGCAAATGGTATAAAATTCTTACCAAGAATATCCCAAAGAAAGTAGAGAGCAAGTGCTATCTGCAGAGGGGCCGACCAGATCATACTGAGGTACCCAGTTAGATCCATGAAACGCTGAGCATCCACGGACATCAGATTTACAATCTCTCCGACCGTTGACTCTTTACGCGCACTGTTGGACATCTTCAGTGCCTAAGCAATCACAAGATGAAACTAAAGTCCATCATGTATTCCCAATCACAATGTTTTCCAAACAAGATTAATGAGTAAGAAAATGATTTGAAAAATTGCTTATTAAACATTTTTGAAAAAACAAAAAAAAGAAAGAATAAAGATGAACACAATTATTTTCATTACTAATCGTATATAAAAAATTATTAAGTACATTTTGTAGGGGAGAACTGTTAATATTAGGCATGTTTTCACAAGTAAATTGGTATTTATGTTTACAATCAAACTGTTATTGCACTCCCGGTATTGTGGCTGGTTATGAGTATTTATAACAGAGACAATTTAAGATTTGGTAACACTTTCTTTACAAAACTATATATAAACTAGAGTTGGGTTGAATCAACTATTTAACAAATTCAAATCTCCAATTTATCCACAAATCCCAAATCTCGAATTTGAATCTTGGAAAAAATTATGAACATAAAATAAAAATATAATAAAAAATAGAAATAGTACGTAAATGTTAATATTCTTTCTTATAATCGATTCATAAGAACATGCCAAATTCGCATTTGTGATAATGCAAATTTTTATGGGAGTTCTACAGTTTTTACACGAATAACATAAATTTAAGCTTTTTTTCTAACTAGACACGATTTCTTTATAATATGGCAAATAACACATCATGCATCATGCAATATAACTTTAAACGTGGTAACACAGGTGATAGCACTATGCCAGGGTTGCTGTTCATACGAATAGTATCAGTTTTTGCTTATTTTAAAGGTAAAAAACGGATCACAAGATATATGAGTATTACCTTGCGATAGATGGCCGAGATGAGGGCTGTCCTGATACGCAGCCCTACGATAAACATTCTGTTGAAATACTGAGCCAAGAACAAGGTTTGCAACGCTGCAGTGAGTAACATTAATACTGCGTAGAGGTAGCCTTTCCACACTGGTTCATCTCCTTCCACAAAAGAGATGAGTAACCTAATTTCAATCAGGCAAACAGGCAGATGGATTTAAATATGTGATTTCTTGCTGTGACAAGAGTTCTAGATTTATCTAGGCAAAATGTGTCATGATTAGGGATTCTCTTAGCTCAGGACAGTTTTATTTTTCTTAAAGATTTTAAAAGTTTAAAAAAGATTACAGAATATTTGAGCGTTTTCAAGGATATTCTCACACGTCTTACTAGTGCAATATAATTCTTAAATAATGATTACAATAAAATAATAAATAAATTATTTAATTCCAGGGGTGTGCAAAGTCTACTTTTTCAATTCGAAGCAAAGTCTAATCGAATTTATGAAATAATCAAGTTGAATCAAAGTTTTAATTTTTTTTTTAGTTGTTTTATGATTTAAAATATTATATGTGTATATACTATATAGTTATATGTACATACACATAGAGCTGTAGAAGATAGTTTTGTGTTAGTTCCAGTCAAAACTAAACTCGTTTACTACCAACGGCTTGATGAATATTTGACTTAAGTGTTACGTCTAATTGACATTATCTCAGCTGTCTAGGCAGCCCCCTTAATTTATCATATTAAAACAAAATATGAAAAACAATTTCAAATAGTTTTAGTGCATAAAGTTATTCATATATAACCACATTATAATATTTTAAATCATATAAAACTAAAAAAAAAATTAAAACTTTGATTCAACTTGATTATTTCATATATTCGATTAGACTTTGCTTCGAATTGAAAAAGTAGACTTTGCACACCCCTGGAATTAAATAATTTATCTATTTTTTAATTTTCAAACACACACACACATATGTGTGTGTGTAAAAATTGTACCCTTGATAAAATTGCGAATCAACCTGAAAAGAGATAATGTCCCAGCTCATAGAGAAATGCCTGGTTGCGGCTTTGGCAGATTTCCCTTATTTGAAATTATATATACGTATATATTTTTCACTTTAAATAGTGAAAAAAAAGAATATATAACTGGAAATATTTCCATGTGGAGTAACGTTGTTCCTCGGCCAAAAGACCGTTAAATCTTTCAAGTCTGGACAAAGGAGGCAGGAAGTGAGATGACAGAAAGGAGTAATCTTTCTCTCGCTTCCTAATGGTTCTTTGCCCACCATCTTCCAGGTGTTTGACTTGTTCAATATCTGCTGTAGAAGTTTGTGGCAGGCAAGTGTTGTGTCCACACACAAGCGAAGGATTTCTATTGATAGTTTGATAATTTTGATCAAATCTCAGTGAGTGTAATAATGAATGTGTGTTATGCACTTCACATCTGTTTTGTTTTCAACGTTTTAATACCTAACACATGAACAACAAGCGTATTTATCGTGTTAGCGGTTTCCTTAAATTATAAATTTTTTTTAAGGGAACTAATATCATCATGGACAAACAGGAAAAACATGTGGATGACAGAGAGGGCAGAAAAACAAAATTGAATCTCACAGCCAGGTGTAAGAAAAGAAATAGGAATAAAGGGAAGAAAGAGTGCATTACTGGTTCAAGTTAATTCATTATTTTCAACAAAAGTAAATTTGGGGTTTGGTTGAAACTGCTGGAATTATTGCTTTAACTTTTTACCTAATACAGACGAGTCTCAGAAATTCGACATTCTGTGTAACTTGACACACGCATGTGCACACAGATGTTGGCGCCAGTCATCACAATCCAAGGTCATTCAACTGTAAAACCTCTCAGTTTATTTGTGTAACTCGAGTGGAACAGTCGTGCTGTAGTGTTTTTACCAGTGCTCTGTTTGTTAGTTTTCTAATTAAGTAATGTGTTATTCGAATCAATACAATATTATATGTACAGTACTGTACTGCATTTCTGTATATTACACGTATGTATATACACCATTATATTAACAAATAATATAATTATACTGTATGTATATTACTGTTACTGTACCGTACAATACTACAGTCCAGTACAACTGTACCTATAATATTCAATACTGTACTGTGATTCATCCTTGTTTAGTAAACATGACATAGTAAACATATATCTTATGCAAGTTCATTTGAAAAACTCAACACCATCTCAGTCTACATTAGGTCGAGTTTCCGAGACTCTACTGTACCTCAAAAATATGATAATTTTATTCAATGTAATAACATCAATATCACTAACCTGAGAATCTGAGGACTAACAAATGTCAAGATATCGTTAAATAATTTCAGAGCCGAACCAAAGAGAAATGTAGGACCAAAGGCCTTGCATATTGCTGGTAAGACAGAGGCCTGCTGCTTTGTCTTTTGCTTCCCACTGACAAAGTCAATCCTTCCAGAGGTCTTTCGAAACGTGGCCTTCGGACTAGGAACTCTGGAATTTAAAAAAAAGTCACATTACAAAATTGTGAATCAATATTAAATACAATTATATATCTAAGTATGGAAGAAAGCTAACACTTGTAAAAATTTGAAGTGTGGAAGATGGAAATGATATTTAGATTTAGGGATGTGCAAAGCTTTGAAACTTTGACTTGGCTTGGAAGCCAAAATCAGCTTCGACTTTGATTCAAAACAAATTCTGGCTTCGAAACTTCGCCAATAAAAATATTGACAGCTAGAATACTCCATTTATGTTCAACTAGAAACATTCTGTGCTGGTTTGTACTTTACAAATTAATAGTCATATGGAACAAATCTGAAGAAATTTAACTGCATTCTGGATACTAATTTGATTTGTCAGATTAACACGAAATATTACAAACAATTGTGTAATAAAACCTTTTCCAATTAATTTTAGTGCATAAAATAAATAACCACAATACAATAATTTTTCAAGCTTAAAACAACTAAAAGAAAATACTCGAACATTGATTTGGCTTCCAGAATATTTCATATATTTGATTCAAGTTCGTTTCAAATTGAAAAAGTGGACTTTGCACACCCCTGTTTAGATTACAGATGTAACAGGATCAAGTGTCATATATTTTGTAAATTTGAAAATTTACCCCTAGACACAACTATCAAACCCAGGAATTTGTGAGCGCTAAGCAAAGAGTCCTGGGTTCCATTCTAGTGTTAATATTAAATTTACAAACCTATATTCAAGTAGTTGATGGTTCTTTTAAATATTTGAACTATAAGTTGGGAATGTTTAGTATTATTTGATTTGACTTCGCTTTGAATTTAAAAAATGGACTTTGCACAACCCAAAGTGTCATCTGTTTAATTAAGATCCCTATCTTTCAGAGTAAACAGAGTGTGCATAAGCAGCTCATTGATCAGAAAAAAAATAACTCACCCAAAATTTACCCAAAATATCCTTTGGTTATGCATAAAACAAAAGAAGAGAGATATAAGAAAAGAGAAAAAAATTAATCTTCTTTGAGAGTTAACTCATAGACAGGAATTTCACTCACTTCTCGGATTTTCTTTTTGATTTCTCCCAGTATTTGTCAAACATTGGTACAATCTCACTGCTGGTGTCCTCAGGGTTCATGTTCCACAGATCACTGGTCTCCAAGGGTTTACGGAAACCCTTCCAAGCCAGGGCATCAAACCACGAGAAAAACAGCTTGGACAGGAAGGAAGCACCTTGCTCAGGGCACGGGTTCTAAAGAAATGACGAACACACAAGCAACTTTTGGTACCTAGTTTAATAATCCAACAGGTGTTAACTTAATTATTTTTTTACAAAGCATCATGTACTTTCTGAACCTCCTGATTATATCAGCAACATGACAAAATAACTTAAATCTAGAACAGAATGAACACCAAGCCAATGATACATTTTTTGGCCATGCGAGAAATTGTATCCGGGAATCTTATCTCAAAATGTAGAAATGCTACCAACCTAACTTAGCTTAAATGTTGGACTGTTAGCTTAGTCAACCCGTTCTTAAAATATATGAGTTCATGACAATTATAGAATGAAACATAAAAACTAAAACAAATATAGTATTGGCTCAAATATAGTATTGTCTTTCATATAATACGACCCTGAAATTTTGAAGGTGTCCTGCATAAAAAAAATAAAAGGTCTCAAATGTATCTTGAGGTAAATAAATATGACAAAGTTTTACTAAACCTTCTGAATGATTTCCTTGATAAACAGGCACTCATAAACTATTTTTTCTTCAAAGTGGTTTATTAGAGCCAAAAGGGGTAAACCATACCTATAGCTTTGCCACACCTAACGCTTACCTACCCTATTCAGTTAATGTGGTAAAAAAAAAAAGAGAGACTGATGTAGTAAGGAGATAGGTATGGTTTATTTTATAGCTCTTAACCACGAAAATACCAAACTTGTTAGCAGCTTGCACATTATTTGTTTGCTGCGCCTAGCCCATCTGTATTAATTTAATATTCATATTGTAGCTTTGTCTCATTCCCTTGTTTATTTGAGACGCCGAGGAAGAATTCTTTTCAACACGATCACTCGCGGATCTGCAATGAATGCTTTCTTAAGATCCATAACACAGCTCAGATTCTGCACCCAACTAAAACTGACTTACTGAATTACAAGTTTTGTGAAATTGAAAGGTCTGCTGCTTCGTTTTGGCCGAGTTTATTACTAGACACGTGCAATGATTCCCAACGGCCGTTACAGTTCCAGCGTGCTACAAAATAGACCTTTGTAGGAATCTGCCGGGTTGTTTTTTTTCAGTGGAAAATGTCAAGCTGCACATATAATACAAGTAGAGTTTCCATAAATACATTTTTAGGCGAAAAACATCGTATTGAATTCGGGCAAATATAATTATGACATAATAACCACATTTTATTAACAGTCAAAAATCCAATGGGGGCATTTTACTTATTGGTTCATCAATTTTAGTTGGGTTCAAAGTTAAAAATAATAACACCGAGACACTGACTAATTTTGATCAGAGATTAAATTATTGATTTTCTGTGTGATTTTTAAACGTGCCAAATTGCAGCCTATCACTTTAATTTTAGATTAGGGATATGCCCTTGATATCTCAAAAATGTCTAATCCTTAAGGATATTTGAAATTAAAAGATTAAAAAAAAGAAATAAAGATTCAAGGTGCTATGTTTTAAAAAAAAACAGATTCAAATTTGATTTTTTTAAGGCTACTATGATTCTTTATAGTTGTTTAGTCAAACATTTTTTAAAACAAACATGACAACCAGAACCCAGATATTTAATTTACCACTTACTAACAAAATAAGTGAACAAATATCATACCAATGTGGGAAATAAACATTTGGGTGTCTCGTGTTTTCTAAGATTCAAATTTGAGATTTGTTTATATCTAATTTTGATGAATTGTTAAATTGGCTATGGAAGAAGGTACATTAAAGAAGGATGGAAACATATAAAAGGAAACTAGCACAATATGGTTTTTACAATGAATTGAAGAACACAGTTCACACTTTTCATTGCTGTCACTGGACAAAGAATGGCTGCCTCTTGAATAAAATCAATCGTTATCACCAAATCCCCTGACCTAGGTTTCATTATATCGAAGATCATCAGTGGACAGTGTGAAACACACAACACAACTTCCTAAAAGAGGAAAAAAAAAGGGGGGGAGGAGGAGAAAGAGGAAACCAAAAAAGGGAGAAAGAGGAAATTTGTCATGGATGATAGGACACTTATATAGGAATATGTAAAAATAACCAATATTGGATAGTTTAAGGTTTTAAACAAACAGATGTGATAAGCCTCGCTGAGACTAAAAAGTAGATACTCACTTCAACAGGTGGATACTCAGAGTACTTTGGTGGGGCATCAGCGAAACAGTTGAGAATAAATATGGCCACTGTGACAGGGTAGTAAATCATGTAACCAACAAACGGGAAGTAAGGCTCTGGTCTTGGCTCCTGTAAACAAGAAGTGAGTATAGTGAATGCAATTATAATAGGATGCTAGTATTAGTATATTGAAAAATGACACCTGCACTCCCTGGGTCATTGAACATAGATTAGGGGTGTGCGAAGTCCATTTTTTTCAATTCGAAGCGAGCTCAAATTGAATATAATATGTAATATTCTCGAAGCCGAATCAAAGTTCGAATATTTTCTTTTAGTTGTTTTATGCTAAAAAAAATATTATATTGCACCATTGTTTGTAATAATTCATGTTAATCTGACAAATCAAACTACTATCACAACTTACAACTAAATTACTTCAGTTTTTTCCCTTATGAATATTAATTTGCAATGTATAAAACCGCTCAGAATGAATATAAATGAAGTGTATTTTAGCTTTCAATATTTTTATCGGTGAAGCTTCAAAGCCAGAATTTGTTTCGAAGCAAAGTCGAAGCTTCGCACAACCCTAACATAGATGAAATCATCAGAATGTTGCAATCCTGCCAGTTTAATAATTTACCCCATTTGATTTTTTACATAAGGTATATAGTTAGGCAAAAGGATTAAGTATTGAACACAAGGGAACAGAATTGAGTTAAAGGGTTGCTATTCAAAGGGCATTCTGTAGTTAAACAAAAAGATCTCAGGTTTGATTTCATGTCCAGGTGTAGTTTTACAATTTAAAAATAAGATACTGTGTACAGCTATATCCACAGCCTAACAATTATTTCAATCTTCCACACTTCACTAGTTCTGTGCAATTAGTTGTACAAGCGTTTGCTTTTTTTCCATGATTCTGGTACGAAGGAACTTTCGGAAGATACAAGCAAACAAATTTGTATTTTGCAGTCAACAAAAATCACACTTTTTTAGCACAGCATCTTACTTCGCGTTCGGGTTAGAAACTTATCTACTAATTACTCTTTAATGTGCAAGGTATTTGAAAGTTTAAATTCAGAGTAAGTGTACCCACATTTACATGGCGGGAGAGTGGAAAACCATTTAGGAAAACCCACCCTTAGTTCACCCAACCTGGATCAGACCCTTATTACCCCATTATTGGCAGTATAGTCTATTGAGAGTGTGACACCCAAGTCTACTTTTCTTAAAATGAAGCAATTTTTTTAGCACAGCATCTTACTGCCCATTCAGGCTATATGCTTATGTATTAACTAAGCTAATGGTTTTACGGCTCAGGAAGGTTATATTAAAGAAAGTGTAGCCACATTTGCGTGGCAGGAGAGTGGGAAACCATTTTGGAAAAAACCTCAGTACATGTGAACGAGATTATAATCTTGATCTCCCCATCATCGGCAGTCTAGCCTACTATAAGATTAGCTTGTTAGACCATGTAGCCACCAAAGTGATCTTCAATCAAATATATGAAATATACTTCAATCCGAATCAAAGTTAGAATATTTTTCGTTAGTTGGTTTAAGAGTAAAAACATATGATATTGAGCTCATTTATATAAATGTATGCACTAAAATCATTTAGAAAATGTTTTATTACACAATTGTTTATAATATTTCGTTTTAAGATGTTACTCTTCAACCAATTAATCACATTATGTGATAAATAAATACTGTATAGTATTGTCATCATTTTAACGAGAAGATAACACTTATAAGAACCAATGGCTTCAAACTGATATATTACAAATTACTTACATCTCTAAGGGCTCTTCGTATCTCAAATCGAAATTGAGGGATACCAAAAATTGTGAGAAAGAACCAGAAAAGAAACAGTAGCCCTGATGTCCGAAGACCTCGCTCTTTGTTGTAGACTATTAAAGCTATCGTCAGGGACTGAAACAAAAAAGACAAGGATAAATTAAACTCTTACTAACCTAACTAGCGCAAGGAGCCAATATGATAAGACATCAAAATCTAGAATATTTACTAGACTATTCCAATACACAATAAATTTAGGTACTTGAGTCTTTCTTTTTAGGAGTGTGCATATGCATGCCCTATTAGAAATAGCTATTTGAACTCACAAAAGTGACCATTCTTATGATTGGTGTGTAGTAGTCGACAGAAAAAGTCTCAAATTCATTTGAGCTGCGACTCGCCACAAACCCGACATCAGCGATTGACAAAACAATCAAAAGAGCTGTTAGAATCTGAAAAAAAAAAAAAAATTATAATTATTAAAATGCAGGGTGACTAAGTAACTTAGGTTGTATATGGGAGAAGTTAGAGTAAAGATGGATTCAAACATAAAAGGGAACCAACACAATATACAGGCCACACTTAGGGGTGTGCAAACAGTGTGGCAGCACAATGCTCCAAGATTTGAGGGGCCGCGGGGTTGTTTAGGTGACAGAGAGGAAAAAACAAGTTGAGATCGAAAATGTTTCTTGTGTGCTCGTATAGTAGGTTCCCTATGTAGTTGATCTGGCAAATATTGCACAATATAGGGATAGGGTACCATGAGGTGGACTGGCTAGAATTAAGTTAAGATAGGGATAGGGTGTAATGAGGTGGACTGGCTAGAATTAAGCTAAGATAGGGATAGGATGTAATGAGGTGGACTGGATAGAACTATCTCAAGATAGAGATAGGGTGTAATGAAATGGACTGGATAGAACTAGCTCGAGATAGAGATTGGGTGTAATGAAATGGACTGGATAGAACTAGCTCAAGATAGAGATAGGGTGTAATGAGGTGGACTGGATAGAACTAGCTCAAGATAGAGATAGGGTGTAATGAGGTGGACTGGATAGAACTATCTCAAGATAGAGATAGGGTGTAATGAAATGGACTGGATAGAACTAGCTCGAGATAGAGATTGGGTGTAATGAAATGGACTGGATAGAACTAGCTCAAGATAGAGATAGGGTGTAATGAAATGGACTGGATAGAACTAGCTCAAGATAGAGATAGGGTGTAATGAGGTGGATTGTAGAGAACTAGCTTGAGATAGGGATAGTGTGTAATGAGGTGGACTGGATAGAGCTAGCGCAAGATAAGATAATGTGGCATACTTTTGTAAGTGCGGCAATTAAATTTTGAGCTCCTAGTGTCAGAGTAGGTGTGAACTAGCCAGAGAAGTTTTTGGAACTATGATTCTCCCCGTGGCGTGATAAAAACACCAATACCAAAAGCATATATATATGTTATAAACAAAAACAAGTACAGTACCATGTATTTTAGGAAAAAAACAACAAAGCTAGTGTGAAAGATAATATGGTACAATTAATTGACTTATAATCTCAGAGTGTTATACTTGTTATCTTATATATGGAAGAAGGTATACGAAAGAGGGATAGGACTAAATAAAAGGAAACTTGGGCTCAGGTAAATGTTTTTAATTTTTGAGGGAGTGAGAATAGAACATGAATAAATTAAATCAAGTGAACATACTATCTTGGAGATATTTAGCCAGTTCCATGGTACGTTTTTGGTCTTGCTGTGCAGGATGTAGTATGTTTCTAAAGACGAGAATAGCCATAGGAATGAGCATGGTATCCAAACGAGTACAGTCTTCTGGAAACATGGCGTGAGGTCAGGATCTGTAGTGTTCCATGTCAGGTTTGTATCCTAGTGGGGGAAAAAAATATGAGTTACATATTAAAATATAAGTTGGGTGTTTCAATAATATAGGCTAAGTTACTCTTTTTTTTTTTTAACTTAATTGTGATGTGAGTAAGCCTATTCATCATCATTGGCTTAAGCAGGTAAAAACTACAAAACTTTAAGACACCAAAGTCATCAATAATAATCATTGTGAAAGGGTAATCGCCAATTTTATGAATGATAATTTTTTCAAGGCGCTTAGAGTTTGATAAAATAGCAGAGGCCTATAGGCTAAATTAATGAAAATGTATTCAAAGGTTTCTATTTATTAATTAATCAAAAGGGCTCATAATAAACTGCAGTTGTTCATCTTAATTGAAAATATGATCATTTGTATAGTATTTTTAGCTACCAGTAGAATAATTGTAAATTATATCATTCAGTGAACACCAAATCCCTTATAATGATTATACAGGTAGAGTGCACTCATTCATTCATAAGGGAAGGGTTATTGCGAAAATTACACTTCCAAACTGGTCATGAATATAATAAACATAGGGACCTATAAATACCATTGTTATGTCTAAATTACAATAACTTTTTCTTGGATTGGACAACATTTAACAACTATCAAGCAGAATAAGATAACTCATTCACATTTCACTATGTTGCTTAACACTTATTAATAAATTAGGGGAGAGGATTCCAAGAAGATTAATGGCTATGAAGTATGTAGGGAAGAGACCGCAAGGGAGACCAAGGAAGAGATGGGAGGAGCCGATATCAGCAAGTGTGCAAGTGAGAGGAGAGTGGAAGAGAGTGCAGGAGTAAGAATGGTGGAGGGACACGGAGAGATGGGGGCATTTTATTAAACGGAACTGTCCACAGGCCGGAAACTGTTCATAATGATGATTACTAAATTAAACATCCTACATCGCTGATGATGCAACAAAATAGCTAAAAACCTATTACCCATCCAAACTTAATTTAAACTTCATGGGAACTGTATCTAGAGTAGTAGGTAAGTTTAGTAACTACAATCTAAATCAATAAAATAATTATCCTAATATATTTATGTCAAAGTGTTTTTATTTGTTTATTATCATTTGAAGGGTACAGGGAGAAGAGGTAGGAGAGTCCAGTTTTAACTCAAAAGTGAGTTAGTGTTGGCATGTTTTAGACAATCATAAGACCTAAGTTATAATGCACTTTAGTTTATGGTTAAAATAAATGTCTGTCAAATTGAAATTAATTTAAAAAAAAGTATCTGCTAGGGTCTTTATGGTGTTTGAGATATAAGTCATCCTGTAAAATAAGTGTTTAATGTAAATTCACCCTTTTGTCCCTATGCCCTTCATTTATAATATTCTTTGGTCGTGTTTTTTGTTGTATGAAGAAACCTCATTCTAAAAGTGACAGAAAGAAGTCAAAACTCCATAAAGTTTAACACATAATTTTGAACTGTGAAGACAAATATCATTCTCAACCAGATCAAATTATGTATATAATTAAGGCTTTGCTAAGAATCTGATAAATTGCTTGTATTTTAGCAATTTTCAAAGGCAGTGAATGAAAAATGAGTTCCATTTATAGAGATATTTTAATATAGATGTTTAATTTATTGTATTTTGAGATAAGTGTTTTATTTAAAACCACGTGCATGATAGCCCTCATGCAGAATTAAATTTAATTTGACATCTTTTGAACAAAGTATAACAGGGAAATTCGTTTCGCCAAAAAAATATTCAAAGACAAATTTAACTACATTAAAAATTGAAGTGAGAATCCTTGACAGTATAAATAATTGCAGTTATTAAAAAATACAAACCCAAAAAATCGAACCGCAAAATGTATCCAAACCTTCTTCTGCCATTTTCCGCGGACAGACTACAGAGAAAACACAGAGTGGTGCTGCTCTCTAGCGAATGACAACTGATCTAAGAAACAAAACAATAACATTTTCATCAAAACCTAAAAATAAAAATCTACAATAACTTTCACTAATAAACGGTTTCCAATAAAACATTTTTGTAATAAATATTCTGATAAATTCTAAACTTAAATAATAAAGTCCGTTACTTCAAAGCAACAGATCGTCAAGGAACATTTAAAGCTGAATTTTGAAATTGAGATTTATTATAAAATTTACAATTAAGTTGGTAGGTTTTGTTTAAACAAAGATTCGTTTATGTTTGGTGGAGAACTCGATGTATAGTGCAGAATTAAGTAAAAATAAACAAATACCGTTATTTTCTTGTTAAAGTAAATATGCCTAAAACTAAAAGTATTCTTCTAGATGTGGATAGATCCATTATTGAAAGGAATCTTTTGTTAGAGGTAAAATTATTTTTATTTCAAAAAATAAAGTGTTTTAGGTTATGAAACTAAACAAAAAAGAATGTAGGGGGGGCCTATTTTTTTTAGCACCGCGTTTTACTACCCGTTAGGGTAAAACGCCTATGGACTAATTACACTAACGGTTTAGGAAGGTTTAGTTGAGATGAAGTGCACCCGCATTTGCGTGGAAGGTGAGTGGAAAATTATTTAGGGAAAACCCCCCTCAGTGCACCCGACCGGGATCGAACAGACCGCCCCGTCTTCGGCAGTCTAGTCCAACACGAGAGTAGCGCGTTAGACCACGCACCCATCGGAGCGGGCCATCTTATTAATTTCATCATATAGCATGATAAAATAAAACGAGAATGATGGACTTAATCACCTTACTAATTATATAATACACTATTTGACTAAGAAAGCAAATCATTAAAAATTTAACATCAATTGTTATTATACACACAAGGAAATGGCTAATCTAATCATACTTTAATTATTTGAAATTATTTGTACTATCTTAATGATATGGACAAAATTAAAGAATCCCACTCTCTTTGAATACCATTCCCCAGTACTGTACAGTTACTGCATAGAAATATACGATAGCCTAAACTTTGTTTACCCTGAAAGGTATCAGCTTCTTACTTTGACAGATTATACTACGACCGTATATTATAAGCTATCCATAGTGAAAAAATGTAAGATAAGCATGCTACCATTCAAGGTAGACAAAGGTTACATCCTCTATCCAAATAAATAGATTTAAATATTAAAAAAATAAAAATTATATACATTTATTTATCAAATTAAAAAAAAATTAGGCCCATTAACTTAATGTCATTTTTGTTTTTATTGTTATTTTTTAAATCTGATATTAGTTTAGGCCTACTTTTTTTTCAGCACCGCGTATAACTACCTGTTTGGGTTAATGCACACATTATTTATCTTACACTAAAGGAATCGTTATCAGGACAGTGTAATTTTAGAGCATATGTACCCGCAGTTGTGCAGAGTAAGATTTGGAAACCATTTAGGAAAAAACATAACATTCAACCAGGATTTGAACCTTGATCTCTCTATAACCATTAATCTATTCATTAATCTAGTCTAACAGAAGAGTGACACATTTGACCATACAACCACTGATGCAGGTCACTTATTGTTTGCTTGAAGTAATTCATAATTTACAAACTTATAATTGTATACAAGTACGTAGTTTACTTGTAAAAAATATTTTCATAATCTCTAAGGCCTTTTAGCAGGGCTACAAAACATCCTCTTTTCCCCAGATATAGCCTCCTTTTGGATATAAAATATACGTCTAGCGAGATTTTCTTCGAGTTCAAAAATTGTCCGGGTTTTTATTCAACTAGCAACATTGCCAAGAAGAAGAAAAAAATTACCTCAGTGATTCGATACCTAATATTCCAGATATATCTCTAGTATAAACACAAAAGAGACATACTGCCTGAGTTTATGAAGGAAATTTAGCTGTAGGAAAATGTGACGTATTCCTGAAAAATAACCTTGGACACAAAACTTTCAAAGGTTTTTATGAAATGAAGAGTCAATGAAATTTAAAATTGAAAACCAGGAGTTGTAAATCACCTGGGAGATCTGTTGACAAAGGACCAATGAAACTAGGTCACCATGGTCAAGGAAGATTTCAACAAAATGACTCTGTCCCGGCACAGATTTATCTGATTGCCAAACCATTCCTTCACCTCTGACAAGACGTGTATTAATCACAACTACAAACAACAACAACAAAAAGAGGCTAATACTGACCAGCAAGTTGGGTTGGAACTGAAGAAAGAACTGATTAATTGCTACATTTGGAACATCATGCTGTATAAAGCAGAAACTTGGACTCTTAAAAGGAAGATGGAAAATAAACACTTGGAGAACTTTGAAATGTGCTGAAGAAGATTTGATAAGATCAAGTGGACAGACAGGATGACATTATGAAGAAGTCCTAAGAAGATTGGTTTAGAAGATAACTATTTTGGATCCAATTCTTCAGTACAAAGCAAACAGGTTCAAACACATCCTTAGGAGGAACTGTCTTCTATGCAATGTCATGGAGTTTAGGAAGAGGAGACAGAGGACAGGACACATTAGCGACTAAATTCATTGACAGAATGAATGAACGTCGAATGTCGAATGTCGTAAGACAGAACACCTAATAATAATAAAACTCTATTTAACAATATGTCATGTGAACAGTTTAACCCCCTCCCCTCAAATGAAGGTACACTTACTCTAAATCAAACCTTCCTCATCCCTAATACATTACACAATTTGTACATATGCTTGCAACGAGTATGGGTGACCAGACACAGTGCTAAAAAAAATCATCACTCGACTGGTCGTTTTTCTCAGAGCTGTCTGCCATGTCCTTTAAGTACATGCTGATGATGATGTAGTGAATATTCCTACAGCATTTTCTTTCTTAGATTTACTTCAATCTTTGTTGTTGAAAAGTTATTTCTTGATTTTACACTTGTTCCTTGGCTTTGCTTGGCTTATACATTTTATGTTGCCCTCGTAAATTGTAAAGGAAATTGTGAGGTTCTTTAGTCTCTATTATTCTCAATAAATCAGCTTGGGAGACATCGAAGTGAAGCCTTGATTCTTTAATAAACTTCAGCTTTCACTTTCAAAGGAACTTCCTTGTTTTTCTTTAAGAGAAGCTTGCTGGCATGCAAGGTTTTTTTTAACTTTTTCAATTTCATGGCTTCCAGCTCTCATATCAATGGTAGATTTGGGCCGTACCATTGATAGCTCCTCGATTTTCAGGTGACTAATGCACACAGACCTTGCCCCCTTTAGGTGATGATGGAACTGATTGAGGATTTATTCATTGTTGGTAGTTGTTTGATTCAGAATCCTGGTTCTAAAACCCCTAGGACAGTGGTTTTTCAAACTGTGGGTCACAAGCCGATTTTCGGTGGGTCACAAACCTTTTTTAGTTATTTGAAAATAGAAACTCGTGAAGAAATAGGAAAAAAGTAGTAGGAAGCACTGTCCTAGGACACCCATATTTATTGCAAACCATCCAAATACCCAGTTGTAATTTTTTTAAATATGGCTCTTATAAGATATTATTGATATAATTCAGAGACACCAACTTATTTTGTGTGTGGGGGGTGAGGGGGTTAGAGTATATCCCCTCTTATCTCAACGGGGCCTCTAAGTATAACATTTTATAACTCCCCTTATAATTATTCATTAACCTCAGTAAGGTCTAATAGGCCTACCTGATTTATTTTGAATGAGCTGAGTGTGTTCTCAAACGCCTTTTGATTTTACTTTACTTTTATTTAGGAATTCTGATAATACATTAACAATTCAAATTTAATACACGACTACTCTGGTATAATATATAGATAGCCATAAGCTGATCACGAAAATGTTCCGATCATTCTAGAATGTGTGCATAAGTTCTCACGTGCAGCATATGCTGCTGCTACTACTAGCGCTCCTGCTGCTGATTTCCTTTACTTCTCTTTAGTGGGTTATTTTAAAACTAAATGCTCTTTTCATCCACAATCGATTTTGGTTTGGTTTTGTCGAAACAATCTATTTTATTTATTCGTTTCTTTACTCTAAGTTAGGTATGTAGGCCTGTTTCTTGTACTTTTTATCACTTACTTTTGGGGGATCCCTAAAATTTATTTGGAGGGATCGGGTGAGGGAAGGGGCAATGGGCTCTATCTAGCCCCTTAGAGCTTGCACTTGTGATCTAAATGAATTTTCCAGTCCACCATAATATGTTCACAAAAATTGTTTCAACTAACACACTGGCACAGTGCCAGCTACAACTGTATGATATATTTACAATAAATAAATAATATATTATTTTTTTCATATTTCAGGAGAATATCAGTGAACTTAATGAATTATTTCCCCCTGCAGAAGATTCATGTCCATGGAAGCTTGTAACTCCAAAACCGGGTAAGTTATTATATGAGCTATGTTTATAAATAGTCAGGCTAAATCCAAAATATTACTTGTTCATTGTCTTTTAGGGGTAGGTAGATTTCAAAGGATTTGTATAAAATACTTCTCTAACTGCGGCAAAGTTTGAAACTTTTTTTGTAATTTTTTATGCTCAAAAAATATCTTATTTTCTGTATATTTATAATGTATGTAACTTTAAATAGGCAATTACCATTTCAACATCATCAACTGTTTCCTGCCTGTGGCTGTGTCAATTTAGTAAAATGCCTCTATTCTTCCAACATTCTTTCTCCTTTAATCACTATCATTCTTCTCGTCTCACTTGCACACTTTCTATCATCTGCTCTTACCATCTCTTTCTTTGGAACTCCCTACTTTTCCATCCTCATTACATGATCATACCATCTCAGTCTTGCCTCCTTTACTATCTCTTGCATCCCTGTACCTCCACTCTTTCCTGGATAACTTCCATTCCTAATCCTGTTTCTCCTCGCGACAACTAACACGCTCCTCACAAACTTCATTCCTAATCCTGTTTCTCCTCATGACAGCTAACACGCTCCTCACAAACTTCATTCCAATGGCTTCCACTTTCCTAGTCTCGCTTGCATTCACTGTCCACGTTTCTGTAGCATATGTAATTATGGGTACAAAGTACACTCAATTATCATTTTCAAAATGTTTTAAGAGTTTTGCTCCAATGCTGATAAATTCAAGTTATTGTCACAATATGTTGGCTAATTCACCTATCCTAAGTGTACCAGATTAACATTTTTTGACATGCTAACATTGTACATAACAGCACAGAATGACAAATTTAATCAAAATTTATTTTTGCCATCAGGTGTAGGCTAATTATATTTTGGCAAAGCTTTGTAGTTTTCAAAGTTGGCATTTTTTTTTAACCGTAGTTGAACCTGTCAAAGCTTTGACACATTTTCCGTACTTGATAACCTATATATTTTCTTTAAAAATATGTGTTTGGCTGACTCTATGAGGAATGATGCCGCATCTCGGATTACCCACATTTAGTGGATTCTTTAGAAATGTTAAAAATAAAATTTGTGCTTTAATTTCTCAGCTGTGATTCAAAATTTATTTAAGTTACCTCTTTTCCTAAGACCATTGCAATAATAATAATTTCACAAATATTCATTACATTAATAAACTTTACAGTTTTATTTCAATTAAGTATTTAATTTAATGATGGGACAATTCAAAATTATTTTTTGTTCCTGCACCAGTTCTCGGTTCCAAATTCCACTTAATTGATTATAATAAACAATTTCCTTTCTTTAGCACAGGTAGCCTAATTACACAAATTTATCATCTGCCAAGCCAGTAGACATAAAGTTGCAAATAATTTGTAACCTAATGGCTCATTCTCTGTCAAATTGATAATGCCTGCATTTAATTTAATTTACATGTGTGTGTGTGTGTGTGTTTTTATCAAGAATTTTTATAAAAATATTTAACCAAAAACTGGGGAACCAAAAATTGTCTTTCTAGGAACAGAAATTGATCCTGTATTTTAATTAAAGAACAAAACAAACTCATCCCTAATTTTCTCTATAAAATTTGGTTCATTTTGTATTTGTGCCTGTAAGTATAAGTTAAATTTTAGACTAACTGTTATTTGCGAAGTGATTTTTCAGATGTTTTATCATTTTTATCTGCCTATACTGTTAATATTATAGAAGATAGTGGCATAGTACACTCCTACCTTAGCTATCAGGTAGTGCTAGAATTGGCTTAAAACTGGAAAGAATTTTTAAAGCTAGAAGGCAGAACCTGGTAGAAGCCAGAATCAATATGGTGACACTAAAAGGGTTAAAAAAAAAACTGATCTCAACATGACATTCATAAATTTGTGACTTATACCATATGATCCTAAGTCTATGTATGTGAGTGAGACAAAGACATACACTTGAAAGAAACAAGCAATGAAGTCTGGCATTATGAGGTTAAGAGTTCAACTGCGCAGCTGCTGCAACTAAACAATTGATACAATGACTTAGAAAACAGCTATGATGAAATGTGGAACAAATGTCATTTTCAAGCACGTATTATAGAAACAATTTTCTTTATATTAGCAGAGTAGATTACTACCCATTTGAGTTACACACATGTGTTAGGGATGGATAGAATTAATAATAAGTGTAGCCACATATATGTAAAGGGAGTGTGGATAACTATTTAGGAAAACACCACCCCCAATATACGTGCCTGGGATTAGAAGCAGAATCCTCATCATTTTCAGTTCAGTTTGTATCAGCACACAATAATTTCTATGAGCTAGAGTGAAAGGGCCTACCAATTTTGCCAGGAGAGGTATTTTCACATACCTTCCAGAGTTATTTTACATGGGAAAACCGACAGCTTTACTTCCCCTTCTGAAGGAAGTGTGCACCAGATTTTTATTGCTCAAGAACCCACGAATATTGGCTCCTGAGGTGAGCACTTTTACCCCAAGACCAATGACGTCAAAATTTTTAGTAATGATTCCTTTTCATAGTAGAACGCACCTGTTAACACAGCTACATTCTGTCGAATATTGCACGTATTTGGAGCAAAAAAACTATTTTGGGGAATCGATCTATGATTTTTAAAAAAGTAAAAATTTGGTACATCAACCTTACTCGCTACATTTCCAAACATTTTTGCAAAATTTAAAAACTCCATGATCCCTAAGTTGTATGTTTCTACAACATTTATAAAAATAATAATTGGGCCACATTGTATGTTGACTCATCTAAACGTCTGCGGGCTGCACATATTTATGGATAGGGCCACATGCGGCCCATGGTCTGCTAGTTTGACATGCCAGATCATTTGACCAATGTGGCGGGTCCAAGCAATCAAAACATACGTATATACATATATATCATAAATGTAGAATTACAGCTTAATTTTGCATGGAGACGTTTAATGGAATAGGGCCCTATTTTATCTTTGTCCCTGAAAAGTAGTACGAGATTTTCCTTCACCCTTCCCTCCTCCCCCACCAGAAAAATTGTGGAACGCATTTTACCCATGCATAAATTAATCATTAGATTGGATAAAGGGGTGTCCTGATGAGTAAGATTTGATAACCAATTATTTACCCATGGTAGACTCTACAATTTTTTGTTTGTAATAACTGAGGCAACACTTATCAGGGCCAGATTGAGGTGGGTTAGTGGGGATTGATTACCCACCTCCCCCTCGAAAATAATAATAATATTAATAACAACAATAATAATGTATAGCGCCTACAATCCCAAATTACATTTTTTTTAAACTTTTTTAAGTTATTTAGAGGGGGATTAATTGCTAAAAAATATTTTTGACATTTCCTGTTTGGAGACTAAACCATGAACCATCGTAGTTAAAAAAAAAAAAACCTTTTTACAAAAAAAAATTGTGGTCAGCAATGGAATTGATGTATGAACATATAAAAGTACAGTCCAATTTTCATGGGAAGAGCCTTTGAGAACATACAAAAAATTTTTGCGGCCAAAAATGACAGCTGCAGATCACAGGACTTGATATACCGGCCAACAAGTGCTCGTGCTATCATTTCCTTTATTATTTTTTTAGCACCGCGTCTAGGTCTAACTACCCGTTCAGGTAAAAGTCCTACTATGTACTTATTACTCTAATGTGTAAGGGATGGATAAGGTTTAATTTAGAAGTGTGCCCGCATTTGCGTGGAGGGGAGTTTTTTTTGCATTTACCCTAACTCAAACCCCAACACCTATTTTATAAATTGGGGCGTATTGTCCTTCTTTTTATCTAATTCTCTTCCTTTAAACTCTCCATTTTTATCCTTAAGGGGGAGTGGAATACCATTTTGGAAAAAAAACTTTCTGTACACCCGACTGGCATCGAACCCCAATCTAGTCAAGCAAGAGCAAGCAAGAGAGACGCCTTACTATATTAAGTTGTTTTTTTCCCCTTCAAATTGTAAATGTTGGTAGTCAATTCTAGTAGGCGTCGTTAAGGATGTGTTGTTGAAGGTCACTCATGGGATGATTCGGAAGATTCCCCCTCCTACCTTTTGTCTCTTACGAAGGTCACACCTCACCCGACCAAAGCACAAAGCTTGTCGCCTCGGGGAACACGCCGGGGTGGGGCAGGTAAAGTGTTCGCCCGGCCGTGAACCAAGGACCCCATCAAGCTCCCTTGTATTCGCTCGAGTTGGAGCGGAAGTGACGTGAATTTATGTATACACGTCATTTCTGTGGCGTGTAAATGGTGTCCCCGGTAACACACTTTATACAGACGTTAACAACCTGCATAGACCTACAGACAGATTCATAAGGGAAGGAACTTTTTCTTTTCTTGCCAGTTACAAAAGTTACAAAAACAATTTTCACCCGCATTGGTGGTCGCCATGATCTAACGTGTCAATCTCGGGTTGGCCTGGGATTGCCGATGACGGGATTTGAATCTTGGTCATGTTTACTGAGGGTAGTTTTTCATTCTTCCTCGCACAAATGCTGATAAATTTCCTATAAAATTCTACTTTATTCATCCATATTCCATAAGGGGACGTCCTTAAATAACGTAAGCCTATTTTCTAAATATGATTTACGACCACACACTCACGTGCCACGTAGGGATCGTAAGATTTTCCGTTCCTACCCTACCGCTCCCCACCCACCCCGCCTATATCTTAGGTAATTTTTTTCGATTTGGTAAATTAGATTATTTTAATCATTTAGTTATATCTAGACTTAAGGGGGCGTTCAGGTATTACGTAAGCACATTTTTGGCCATTTTTAACCCCACCCCATCTTGCTTACGTAAGATTTGTCAACTTTTTTCATTTGCTCACAGGAATAACCATTCTTTATTTCATGCCATTTTACCTATAGTCTTAACAGGTAATAAGACGCAATGATAATTTTTTTTAAACTCGTGCAATTTATAAATTACTGGTAATTATTAACATAGGGGTGTAAATTAATATTGCGAAATAATTGACAATTAACACTGGTATGCAATTAATTTAAATTTATTGAATAGGTAAAATTAAAACAAGTTATAACATTATAGAAATTTAAAAAAATTTCAATTTACTTTTAATTGAAGTTATAAAAAAGTATTATTATTGAATACATGAATATTATACTTATAAATAAAACCCTAAACTCCATCTAATCCGATGACCAAGGTCCTTGAATCCACGTCTCAACACTTTCAATTATTATGTTTCTATTTGGGGGGATTAGGTCACTCAAGCTTTGGATTACTTCGATAGTTTTTTCCACTTCTTTCTCATTTAGTCTCTCAGTATCTATCTCCATTGCTGTCCGAAGCTGCCCCGAAGCCCAAGCGGCTTGCGAAGCGCCCTCCCTCAATTTTGTCTGTTTTTCTCTGTCTTACATAAGCATTGTTCTGACCCTCTCCCCCCTTAGGTGCTTATGTAATACTCGAACGCCCTCTAAGGATTGGTGATAAAGCCAGTGATAATTTTTTTTAGAAAACTCTAATTGCAGTAAAATTAGGTGTAACATATAAGTTAAATTTAATAATTATTTATTTTTTGACAATTTTTTTGTCTTACCATAAACATTTATAAAAAAAACTACATAATATGGATTCTGAGCTTCGCCCCCTCCCCCCTCCTTTTTCGTGTAAGAAAACATAAGAAAATAATTAATCCCACCCTGATCCCCTCCACCCCCCAAAAACCTTACGTAATTTAAGGATGGCCCTTAAACGTAATCAATGTATGCTTACAGCCCGAATGGTTAGAAAGACGCTCCGGAAATATTAAAATAATATACAGTCTCTATACGTCAGGTCATGTGACCTACAGCTGTCACTTTTGATAGATGGTATCATCACCAATAGATTACAGGTTTAATAAAGTAAAATGCTATCAATATTGATAGCAATTTTTTTCTCTCTATATAAGGTCCTTCCTACCCAGTGGCGTAACTTGGGGTGTTGCCAGAGTAAGTAGAGCTACCACCACCTACCTCTCTCTACCTGTGATACAATCTCACCCACTCTTGTCCCTATTTGACCAATTATATATAGGCTCTGCTCTATACACCTCACATAGGAATGTATATTCACTTTTATTCTATCGCGTCTTACTACCTATTCGGTTTATACGATTATGTACTAATTACGCCAATGGTTTAGGGACGAGGAAGGTTGAATTTAAAGAAAGTGTACCCGCATTTGCGTGGATAAAGAGCGGGATACCGTTTAGGGAAAAACCACCCTGACCCTCAGTATACCATACAGGGATTCGAACCCTGATCTCCCCGTCGTCACCGGTAGTCCAGTCTAACACGAGAGTAACACCTCGGAGCTTAGACCATTCGGCCACTGAAGCACGTGTTATCAATATTGATTGTTAAAAAAAATTATATATTTTTTTATAAAAGGTATATTCTCTAGTGCAGTGGTCTTCAATCTGGGGTACGCGGTATATTTATTAGGGGGTTCGCGATTTGTTCTGCTCAAAGTAAACCTAATTTGGACCTAATATTTAAATTGTTGTTTGAGTCGGCTGTTGATATGCCGGTTGATATTTTTAGAAAGCCCATATTAAATATTTTTCAACTAGAGTACGGTATTTATCCTCAAAAAACTTGTAGACTATGGGCGGTATGCAAGAACGTATAGTGAATGCTTAGTGGACCGATGGTTTAGTTCTGAGCACAATATCGCTCCACCTTCTAATCTATGATGACGCAAGCAAACCCACGCTAGTGTCGACAAAGTATCCACTTAGTCAAGTTCTTGCATACGACCCTATGTATAAGGAAAGATTGTATCATCTTAGATAATGTTGATGGATTTGCTGCAACTTATGACATTAAGTTATTTTAAGGCATTAGGTAAGTTTTCTTATCTCCATAGCATTTCGTCTTAATACCCGTTCGGTTTGTACACTTATGTAAGCCTAATCACGCCAATGGTTTTTAGGAATTAGGAAGGTTATATTTACTATAGGAAGTGTACCCGTATTTGCGTGGAGGGAGACTGGAAAAACTACCATCAGGACACCCGACCTAGTTTCAAACCTAGATCGCCCCCACCATCGGCAGTCCAGGTCCAGTCTACTGCGAGCGTAGCACGTTAGATTACGCGGCCATCGTGGCGGATTCCACCTTAATTAATAATAATACTTAACACCGCATCTTACAACACGTTCGGTTTATACTCTTAAGGCAATGGGCCCTTTTCATTTGGCGTGGAAATGCAGAGCCATGGGAACAAACGGTTATCTTCAAGAATTTTTTATTGTTTTGCCATTTTATTTTCGGAAACGGTTTGTAAGAATATATATACACACCACCTTTATAATTTTAACAGTAATCAAATATCGATAAAATTGACATTTTTCAATAGAAAACTGCCAGCTTCATAACAAAAAATAATAAAATGTAACATTAAACATCGATACATCATCTTAGAAGGGTTGTTGAAAATATTAACCTAAAAATTTCACACGTTCTTGAGAAAACTGATATTTACAAACGTATGATTTCTCCGCAAGATCTGTCCGGTAGCTAGCGCCATCTACGGTTTCCGTGATCCATCTGTTCTTGTTGGCGCGGAAGGATACTTTGGTCGGTTGTGAAGCCACGCCACGCCTTTCACCCTCCCGCCCACCATCCCACAAAATGGGTTTTAGACTTGCACTCGACAGGGCCAAGGGCCTTAAGTACTAAATACTCTAATGAATTGGGAAGGTTGAATAGAGAGGAAATGAACCCACATTTGCTTTGAGGTAGAGTGGAAAACCACCCCAATTCACCCAAACTAGATTCGAACCTCGATCTCACCGTCCTCGGCGGTCTAGCCCAACACGAAACTACCGCGTCAGCTAAGCCACCTCACCTTAATTAAACGGACTAAGAGTACTCTATACATAAAACTGTAATATTATTTATTAACGCCATTGTGTCAACATGAGTTAACAATTTTCAAACAACGGGTTTCCTATGAAAAACCATATCGTAGAATGTAGATCATTCTGAGTTATGCCCTGAATAAAATTCGAACTTGTCACAAATGGAAAATTAACCCTTCACTGCATGGCTTTTTTATTTTTTGTTAAAAATAATATATTTTAACTTGGATTACATGTAAGATAACCAGAAAAATAAGAAAAAATAATTTTTTAATCTAATTCTGACAAGAATGAAATAAATGTTTGTGATGTGGCACATTATAGACTACTATATAGTAATATTTTACATTAGTGCCCTTTTAGTTAGTTTCATGTTTCGTTAATTTTTATACTTGACATAACCTATAATAATTATGAATAGGACAACCAATTATTATTTCCCTTAAAAATTTAATATTTTATAATTTAACTTTTCTTTTTACCACCACGTCTTACTACATGTTTAGCATTTTAGAGATAATCTACTCGCTTGTGAGTGGAGGGAGAGTGGGAAACCATAAAGGAAAAACCTTCATTTGACAGGGATCGAACCCCGATATCCCCGTCCTCTGAAGTCAAATGCACGGTGAGAGTAATGCCTTAGACCATGTGGCCACCGAAGCGGATATATTTTTAAAATAAACTAATTATATATTTCTGCAGATTATTAATATTATTATAATTAATATTGTTAATCGAAGTAGTGGTAGTGGTAGTGGTAGTAGTGGTAGTGGTAGTGGTAGTGGTAGTGGTAGTGGTAGTGGTGGTGTTGGTGGTGGTGGTAGTGATAGTGGTAGTGGTGGTGGTAATGGTAGTGGTGGTGGTGGTATTGGTGGTGGTGGTGGTGGTGGTGTTGGTGGTGGTAGTGGTAGTAGTAATGGTAGTGGTGGTGGTGGTATTGGTGGTGGTGGTGGTGGTGGTGTTGGTAGTGGTAGTAGTAATGGTAGTGGTAGTGGTGATAGTAGTTGTAGTAGTAGTAGTAGTAGTAGTAGTGAGTGAAAAAATATCAAATATAGTGTCCAGATTTAAAACTATAGTAGATTTATTTTTGGCCAAGCTCATATTTCTAGTAAACGCATGATGTGACAAATGGCACAAACATACGTTCCATTTTTTAAATATATTGAATACGTCCAAAAATATTTCCAACTATACCAATATGTTCATTAAGCATGTCTGATTCAAAGAATAATTAAATATTATTATTATTAGCACCGCGTCTTACTATACGTTCGGGTTATACGCACTTACGCTAATGTGTAATGGTAGGGTGATTGTGAGATGAAATGGAGGACCTACAGTTTAACGTGGGATCCGAACCACGGTGGAGGCCTGGCATTTGTCACATACATTTAAAATAGATTTTTAATTGCGCCAAAAATGAAAACAAATCACAAATGAAACCTTTATGTCTTCCAACATTCGACTAAAATAATTCTCGACCCAATGCCATCTGTTGACTCTTATGTGAACTATTTGGACACTACACAAGTGCCTTGTATGGCACAACAGGAAGTTAGACCAAAAACACCAGAAACCAAATAATAAAATTTAATTAAAAAATTGTTCCTTGTATAGCACATGATGCAGTGTAGGGAAAGGCTGCGCGACATCTTAAGTTTTTTTTCTTTCTGGTTTTCGATAAGAAGGTGGCTCGGCATTTATCTGACACTGTATGGTTGTGTTTTTAGTTTCATGGACTCCCAAGGACATAAAAATAATCAGGTATAATGTGACATAACAAGAGAGTGAAGAAACTCTAAACCAAACCAGACTTTTGAGCACGATAAAAATAAGAATTCACTATCACTCGAACAAGACACATACCTAGGTTCATTTATCATCGACGCTACATAAGAAACCGTCTCACACTCTATTAACCGGGAAATTAGATACAAGAAGACGCTCTAACCAAACGATATATCAAGTGTGGTTATCTGCATTCTTCACCAGACCACAATGAGATTCGTGTCACGTCCCGAAGCTGATTGCATATTAACCTTAATGATGTGAAGAACAGAGAAGATTTAATTTAGAGTAAATGTACCCGCGTTCGCGTGTATGGAAATTAGGGAAACACTTTGTTAATGGTAGACTACTACAAATATTGTAATAATAGAAGATAAACACTTTTGACTGGTTTCAAACAGAAAGGAGAGTGAGGCAGGGAAGCGATTTATCACCATTTCTTAGTATCAATTACACAAGGCGAGATTACTAGCTACTCGCGGCTAATAAACTCGCCTAATGTAAGCGCGCTGGCTAGTAAACTCGCCGCTGGTTTTACCCCAACGAGTAAAATTAAAGGCCGGGATGTTTAGAATAATTTTCTGCCAACAACAAAATCACATCCGATGACCATGTTGGCGCCATTTATACCATGTCTCTATACACAGTCTCAGCGCGCATTGATTGGTCGAATTACACAGACTGGTGTCGGAACTAGTACGCAAATAGCACCTGTTCTATCCTCACAACTAGTATGGTAGCCAGTACCAAGAGACAGGACCAGTGTACTTTTTCTGATTCGCATGACGCTAGATGATGACGTGCTAGTTAGTGGACACTTGATTTCAAGTACGAGCTAGTGTGTGTGATACGAGTATAAGTGTTTACATTGGGCTAGTTCAGAGGGTAGTTTAGGGGATAGTGACAAATGCAGGTGGTGAGGGAAGGACAGTGGTAAGTAAATATCTTGGGAAGCTATCTCATTTCCTGTCCTCATTTCTTGCACAAGTACTTGTACTAGTACTTTCCTATTCGGTTTACTCCTGGTTAGTAGCTACCTTGCAAGTTACTGCGGATTCACACGTTCGCCGAAAAACTAGCGCAGAACAGAAACGTGGTCACGTGACGCGCTCTAAGCCAATCACAAGATTTCCGCTTAATCGGCGCGAGCTGTTATGCTGAAGTTCAACTATTCTCTACTTTGTCCGCTCTGCTCGAGATGTTTGGCACAGGAGAACCAATCAAATCTCAGAACCAACCAGCTCAAATTAGTGCGCATGCGCATTTGACAACGCATGCGCTCTGCAGCCCGAAGCTAGCAGACAGCTTTGTTGGCCGTTGTGAGGAGATTTGAAATATCCCGTTAATGTAAAACGTGTGTATCAATGTATTGAGTGGTGCCACGACACAGCTTTATAATTTGTAAACAATCATCGGGACAATGATCTAAAAAATATGTTTATCCACTAGAAAATAAAATCTGTTGTTTAATCTATTCTTACACACTACGGGCTTAACGGATCAGGACTCATTGGAAAAAAGCACTCTTTTACTCTGGAGTCGAGTTCTTCTTATGGACTACGAACTTTACCTGTTAAGGAGTGTGTAGGTGGGAATTTCATGTCGGTGGTAACTAACTGACGTTAAAACGTAAAAAAGATAAAATAATAATAATCCACGTGACTTGACTGCTAAATTTTATTTTTGACCTGTGTGTACTATAATTAGGGTCGGTAAAACCATACACTCCATTAAATATCCTTTCCTGTATGGTACAACTTTCAAGGTTTCCACAGAAGAAAGAAACGACCCAAGTGCGTGTGCGCTTGTCGGCGTTGAAGGAAATGTCAAGGTAAATATATTATACAGTACTCTATTCTCCTGATTGACAGACGTGAAGAACACTCGTCCACAATCGAAACTACAATAGGGGACTAAAACAAACAAGTTAAGTTGTATTCTAATGGATGGGAACAACCCGTTAACTCCGGCTAGCACCGCCAGGGTTATGGTCGTTGGCACTCAACACACTAACTCGGGAGACAGCGGTTCATTCTCAACCGGATCCACTGGAGAGGTTTGAGAAACCTGCTTCAGTGGTCGAACGATCTAAGGCGTCACTCTAGTGTAAGAGTGACCTGCTGATGACGGGGAGATTTGGGGTTCGAATCTCGGTCTGATGTGCTGAGGTGGAATTTCATCAACAGTTTTCCAGTCTCCCTCCATGCAAATGCAGGCATTTCCTAAACATTCAACATTCCTTATCCCTAACGCATTAGATTAATTGGCGCATATACATATAGCCCGAACGGGTAGTAAGACACAGTGCCAAAAAAAAGTTTATCTTATATATGCTCATGACAAATATTCAAGAACTATTGATACGTTATTACCATTTGAAGAAAATTCAACTAAATTATATAAAAGAAAACTACATGTCGTCAGCCCAAAATCGGGCAATACCGACAGAGCGGCCACCGTCTGCAGGCTAAGAAAGTGCCAACATTTGCATATAGAAGGTGTGTCACGTCGTCAGGACAACGAACCCTCAGGCTTTTGATCTCAATTTTCTAGGCCAGAGCTGCTACGTTTTCATTCAAGTCGCTCCTCATTTGTCCTCAAGAGGCTGAGGTTTACCCCATGTTCCAGGCTCACTGGTTCACATAAAGTCTGGAAGCTGCGGAGGATCGAACCCAGGAACACTAGACCACAATAGTGTATTTATTTTGTCAGAAAAACTTTTTTGTTCTTTAAAAACTGAAAAAAAATACTGACAAACTCACATTATCTTTTATTCATTCTCATGTAAAACGGATTTGTGTGTGTGTGGGGGGGTTAAATGTGCACTTTCTGGT
This sequence comes from Timema podura, assembly GCA_033556935.1. Lineage (NCBI taxonomy): Eukaryota > Metazoa > Arthropoda > Insecta > Phasmatodea > Timematidae > Timema > Timema podura. The sequence continues at coordinate 91,470,781 of JAVRXN010000009.1, forward strand.
GTAAGCGTAAAACATTAGTCCAGGATATTATTTCAGAGCTCGGTAGGCTCGGTAGTGCTATAAGCTTATCTAAAGAGTTGGTTAAGTTCTTGGTCCCTATATTATGCTAATAGTGTATAGTCCGCGGCGGATGGAAAGTAGGACAGGCGTAGCTCAAACAAAATCTCGCCGAACTAGCAGTTTCTTACACCGTCTAATTTCCATAGGAAGAGCCTTATATGACGGCTAGAAAACTTAACAAGAACTAGTATCGGCAGCTTAGCTCCGCCGGTAGCGCGTCTGCTTTTTGAACTAAGGGTCCTAGGTTCGAATCCTGGGGTATCATTGGTGAAATGTGGGTTTACCATTTCACAGTGATGAATTAACGGCCGGGGGCTGGATGTTGTGTGTCTGTTTTATATTTAAGTTAGTTTATAAGTAGTTTTCTGATTTAATCAAACAGTCGCTTCAGAAAGTGCACATTTAATACCTTGAATAAATTAAAAAATGTAATTTATTATTTAGTGTAGCGGGTACTATAGTATATCTTGTTGCCACAACCAGAAAACAAAAAACATAATAGTTCAATTAATATATTTAGTTGCTTACAATGAGTTACGAAAACGCTTCTTATACAGTAATCCTTAGGGAAGTGTTATTAGGTGTGTTTTCACGATTGACCTGGTATCGATGTTCACGAAATGTTTATGACCAAACGATACCAGAGCTCGGTATGGTAACGATTTTCTTGATCAGACTAAACAATATGTTATTATTATTAGCACCGCGTCTTACTACCCGTTCGGGTTTATACGCACTTACGCTAATGTATAATGATAGGGTGATTGTGAGATGAAATGGAGGACCTACAGTTTAACTTGGAATCCGAACCACGGTGGAGGCCTGGCATTCCTCACATTCACAAGTTGTGATTAATACATGTCTTGTCAGAGGGGAAGGAAGGGTTTGGCAATCAGATAAATCTGTGTAAACAATATGGTCATGACCAAAGAAAGAGCCGAGAATGTGTCCACCAATTAAAAAAAACTAGTATAATTTCATAGTCAATGCATTTTAAGTTTCTGTAAATTAAAATGTACAGCAATTACTAGCTAGAAATACATGGCAGTAAGTAGGTACTTAAAAACCGTTTAGATATGAATAAAAAGAGATGATCTAGGCCTATTTGGTATTATATTTTCTAAGGTTATTCTTGGGAAAATATGTTTAGCTTAATATGTTGTGTAAATATTAGGACTATTCCAAAATAAGTAGCGATCTAACCAAGAATAAAATTAAATAGCTCATTTTCCGTCGATTTGCAGTACATGTACATACGACATAAATTCACCTACGAGCTGTTACAGTAGCCCCATGGCTTCTTTGGTGCTGACTGTCAGAAGTGACAGCTGCTAAGCACATGTTTTTTTGCAGATCATATGGTTCGGCGTAGGAATACATAATTTGGTCTGGTAGCTTTTCAAAGCCGTCAGCTGTGAGCTGTCAGTCAGCACCAAATAAGCCATGGGGCTACTGTAGATCTACTCCACCCCAACCACCATTTTTGTTTAAGAAAAACATCTCAAAATTGTTTTCGCAATTCAAATTGGTCAGAACCACTTGGTCGATAACACTCGATACCAGGACGTAACCAAGTCAATCGCAAAAAATCACCAATTACTTTTTATTAATGATAGTAAGCCTAAGCAAATAATTATTTCTGAATAGGTTGGCATTAGCTACATTCAGACGATGTTTGCAACAAAGAACCTTCTGTTAGGTGACACCACCTCTCCTTCCATGGATGCTCTGTATCTACACTTCCACCGTAGATGAGCTAGTTTAAGCTGTGACGCAATATTACGCAACGTTGAATTCACCAGAAACCACAAACATACTGGTTTTAAACATAAGCAACTCGTGGCCGGCGACCCCAATATTTGAAATGGCCTATCATGGCACTTGGATAAGACATTTTAGAATTTTTTTTTATGGGTAAATATATACTTTTACGCGATTTTTGTGATGTATCTGTGGTGAATTGTATGTGAGCCCGTATTATTATTTATATCTTGCTGTTAAAAGTTTGTTTCTTAATAATATTCTTAACGGATATTAAACTCGCATGTTTAAAACCACTATCACAATTAGTTTATTTTCATCATGATTATATTCCTTCGCTTAACCCAATTTTAGATTGGAGATGAATGTTTATTGTTTTTGATAGTCTAGTCTTTAGTTTAAGGTTTAAAATACTATTTGCGATTGTGTACTTATGCGCGCGCAATACACACGCACGCACACGCATGCTACCACAAACACACACACACGAGTTAAGTGCCTCAGAAACTACGATGTTTGTGCGGTGTTTTTGAAAAATGAAGCATCCTTTCACTTTCTCATAAATGTCTTCAAATGAATATTTTTAGTAAGAAAATGTTTAAAAGTGTATTAACTAACGTTTTATTGTTTCGAGCTTTGATATTATATTTTAATACTATCTTAATTACCTATATATTAGTGTTTTTACACGAATCTGCAACCTTTTTCGATATCGTGGGCTGTATGACTTTTTATGGTGGGCACAGGGCCGCGTTCGGGGGGAGGAGGGGGCAAAGAGGGCAATTTCCCCTGGCCATAATTTCCAGGAGGCCACATTTCTCCCCAGAATTATTAAATTCAATTACAGTTATTATTCTAATTTTTTATCAAATAGTGTACATATGATTAACAGCAATAAGTATTCGGTTAGTGATAGGATTCCATTCCAGATTCCTGAAAACCCTCACTTTATGTAATTTAAGATTTACTTTATTCGAGTAATGTTCTGCAGTACAGTAGAATGCACCACCATTGTGCCACCACTGTCTGTCTACAGACTAACAGTGCAATGGTGCAAAGAGGAATTTATTTTTGTTAACTTAATTAGTTTGAATAAAGTACAACTATTTAATGGGTTTATCAATAGGGCCTATTATCAGGTAACCTGGCGGTCTAGGGGTAAGGTGTCAGACTTCTGTGCTGAGGGTCCGGGGCTCAATCCTCGGTCCCAGCACAAAATTATATGATTGCCAAACCATTCCTTCACCTCTGACAAGACGTGTATTAATCACAACTTGTGAATGTGTGGAATGCCAGGCCTCCATCGTGGTTCGGATCCCACGTTAAACTGTAGGTCTTCCATTTCATCTCACAATCACCCTACCATTACACATTAGCGTAAGTGCGTATAACCCGAACGGGTAGTAAGACCCGGTGCTAATAATAATAATAGGGCCTTATTCCATCAAACATTATAAATTATTAAGTAACATAAGTACAGAGTACGTTTCAATATATTATAACGGTTTAGTGCTAAAACTGAAAAACTGCCTTACAGAGGGAGGGCCTCACATTTTCTTAAAACGACCCTGGTTTGGAAAGAGTACCGATAAAATAATTTCAATTTTATTTCAAATATAGTAATTTTATCTGTCTATTCTTATGGACAAAGTTGTTTGTTTGATAAATCTTTTGGTGGCCAGATAAAATCAGTCGGCGGTTTTGGCGCGTCAACATAGGAAGACTGCACCAAAAGTTTTAGATCTTCTCTCATGAATCACAAAATGATATGTTCACTTTTCTAGAATAGCTCTAGAAACGTTTATAAATCACTGTTTTAAACATATTTATGATTATAACAACAACAAAAAAATAGAGCCGCTTTGGAGGTCGAATGGGCTAAGGTGTCACATTCACTAAAGGCTGGACTGCCAATGACGGGAGATCGGAGTTCGAATACTGGTTGGATGAACTAATGGTGGCCCACATTCACCCCACAAAAATACGGCTACAGTTAATCTAAATTCACCCTTCCTTATAGCTAGCACACTAACCATGGCGACTACAAACAGAGAAAACTTGTAAAAGTCAGGGACATTTTTAGTAAAAGTTTTGTAACCCCCTCCCCCTCGTTAACTAAACTCTTGTATAGTATAACCCAAGCGAGTTTTTTGACGCTTCGGAGAAAAAAAAATCTCTGTGACCCCTGTTCAAAATCAAGTTTATTAATAAAATAAAATAACTATCCAACTACCACCATAATTTACCTGGAAGGAATACGCGAAGGCGTTCGGAATTGAACTGTGACCTCCCGAGTTATAGGTAACGAACTAAATATTATCCGTGTTCGTAAATCAAATGAGAAATAATATAAAGCTTCTGTTTTGTTCATAAATTTATATTGAGGATGAGGGAACACTGTGATGTTTTGGTTTGAAACAGTCAAACTTGAATAATAAAAAATTAATCATTTCTGATGAAAAGTAGGTCACACAAACATCTTGTTAACGAATTGCATAACCTTAGTCGACGTTTTATCATAATTCATTTCTATCTATCAAAGATTATTTTAGATTTAATTCATACACTAAAAACATTTTATTATATAATCGTAACTAACTTACCTATAATTTTAACAGCTCCAACGTCTCATACAAACAGTTTTCGGCGTTGTAGTAACCAATCTACTCATTACGTAAAAATAAACACTTGACACTCGAGGAATAAAAACCGGTATCTGGTAGTATTAGTTAAATTCTGTTCATGCCGCCGGCAAATCAACTATAATTCACAACTTTGTAATTATTGTCGTGTTGTTCCTTGGCCAGATTCGTTGAGACTAAAAATTCTCATCCTTTCTCTATAAATGCAAGAGAGCCCGCACTGTATTGTTGATGTAACTAGATACAAACGCAATCTTCTTTATTATTATAATGTGTATCCGCGTCTCTCTTTTGTCGTCTTCACTCTTTTCTATTCTTGGCATCTCACCTAACCGCAGACGTTCAAATAAGATGTAAACATTTTCTCGCTGAGTCATGCAAGCTTTAGAACACCTTATATGTTTTAAATCTATTTTTCCCGGCTATGCTAAAATAAAGGACGACCTCGGCTCTCTCGTGTACGTTTTCATAACTGAACTTAAGTCTGAAATATCGATTCTGTAATGTTCTTACGATCTATATCAAAGACAGGTATCGACGTATCGATATGGATAGTTGAGTAGTAGTGTGGCGTTCTCCTTATCATAGATGGCAGCACTAGCTTGCATCATAGAAATGGAAGGGGTGTTTATTGACCCCTTCTAACCCTTTCAATTCGAAATTTCTACTAGTGACTAGTCAAACATTTCAATAAAATTAAAATAGACCCAATATATTTTCAAACATTCAATTCAAATCAAGATAAAATTATTATTATTGTCATACATGAAACTATTTAGGGAAAAACCACCCTCAGGTCACCCGACTGGGAACCATGATCTCCCCCATAACAATCTGGTCTATTGTGAGAGTAGCAACCTAGACCATGCGGCCACCAAAGTGGGTAGTATATTAATTTTATAAGTGGTTATTTGTTTAATATTTACATTTTATTACATTATTGTTGGTATTATTCTTTTGTTCATGAAAATGTATCTTTGTATTTTGTTTTGGAAAATAAAATAAGACCTAACTAAACCTGAACTTTTAACTTACTTGTCCAAAATAACCACACATCAAGTATTTTTCCAACATTGTACATACTTTATATTTTACTATCTCACCAAAAAATAATATTTATCGCTAAAATGCCTACATCACTAAAGGTATTATTAAGTAGTTTGGAACTTCATCCCTCAGATTCCCTCAAATTTAAATATATACATATTAAATCCCTGATCTATACGATCTGCTGCAGTCACTTTAGACAGATAAACACCATTCTTCCTTCTAGGCTCCCATGAATAGGCCTGATTGCATTTTTTTTAAACACCTTGTTCTAGCAGTACATTGAAAACTTGGTAAATCTTGTTAAATTATGTTTCATTTGTTATATAAGATAACTAATCCAAGGGAGTTGAACAAAATTGTTAGGATCATATTTTAATATTAAGTTAATTATGCAATAGCCTGGTTGGCATTGCCATTGTAGACTGGACTGGAGTTTGACTCCCAAACAGGGTACATATTGGTTGATTTGTTCATGTGGTTTTTACCGATTTTCACTCTTGCAGTATATTGCTGTTTTTCCTTTAAGCTCATCCTCCTCAAACTATTTCCTTGGGTTAACCAAAGTCTGACCTGCTTCGGTCGCCACGTGGTTCAATACCGGTTGGGTGTAGGCCTACTAAGGGTGGTTTTCCCTATGGGTTTCCCACTCACTCTATCTCTCTGCATTCAAAAGTGGGTTCATTTCCTTTAAATTCAACCTTTATTTTCTTATCCCTAATCCATTAGCATAATTAGTACATTAAATTCAGTCCAGGTCCACAAGAAGAATAAAAAAAATCAATTTTCATAGGTGATAATATTGTGTGCCTTTTTTTTTAAATCCCACAGGTTTGTGTGTGAAAACTCGATTATTGTCCGGGGATGGTGTTGGGAAGGTGTTCATCAATGTTTGCCACACCAGCGGGCTGCCCAATCCCCCGAAAGATGTCAGCGACGAAGAGTTGATCAAGATCCTCGCTTCGGACGAGCCCACGGGTTTCAGAGTACCCATGAGTATCGGGGAAGCTTCTGAACATCCTGACAAATGTGAGACTATAGCTCGATTTTCTTACGAATAACCATCTGGAAGGCCCATTTTCCTACCATATTGCTACTATTTTAAGAAAATTGGGCTGTAAATATCTTCTTTTTTTTGTGTGAGACGTGTTGTATCTTAGGGACTGTCCATAAACTATTTATGAATATCGAGGGGAGTACTTGGCATGGCCAAGCATTATGAGGGGCGAGGTGCATTCACTCAATGCATGATGTAATATTAAAACTAAGCATATAATTTATTTTGAAATCAACCAGACTGTATGCACGTATGTACAAACATCGATTGACCCATCGACTTTGATTGTCGAGCTTGGCAAACACGTTTCAATAGAAAGGTTACATAGTCTCTCCAATTAAAAATACTATTTTAATGGGGGAAAGGGGGATTGCGTGATATTGTGACAAGGGTCATAAAATTGTGAAAATGTGTGACAAGGGGGCTGGGGGATAAAAATATACTGTGACATAGTTTATGGACAGCTACTTACTACCCATCTGGGCTATAGGATGAGAATGATACAGTCTTAGAGCAAGGCCGTAGCCAGGGGAGGGTTTTGGGGGTTCAAACCCCCTCCGAAATTCTATGAACAAAATATATATGGCTTTATTTATGGTTCAAACCATATCAAAATTAAGATACAACTACAAATTAGGGGGCTGTGTTACCATTAAAAGTACTTCAGAGAGCTTCTACAAGTGTTTAATATTTAGAAATTGTCCTAGCATTCAGCAGTTAGGGGGTAATGTTGCCATAAAAAACACGATCAGATAGCTTCTAGAAGACTTTATCGTTTAAAATTTTTTCTATTTTCCGGCAATTGGGGATATGCCCACCAAACCCCCCCTGAAATTATTGGCTGGCTACGGCCTTGTCTTAGAGTAATTAATATACCAGCATTTTAATGGAGAGAGAGAGAGTAAAATAATTTAGGGAAAACCTCCAACATTATGCCCAAGTGGGATTTGAATCCTGACTTCCCTGTTACTGGCAAAATACAAACCAAGGTTGGTGCTTCAGCTAGTGTGCCCACCGATGTAAGTTATTATGGTTAATTTCTCACAGGAAGAATCTTATCTGACAATTATAAAATTATATTAGATCTACTTTCAAGAATTCATGTATCAAGTCTTCAAAATGAAATTAATAATATAGTAAAATGTTATCATTTAGAGCAAAAAAGAGTTTATATTTTCTAAAAGGAACTTTCACCCAAAATCCTACTTTAATTTGTTGAACACAATATATTATTTAATAAACCGTTTTTTGAAAGTTCAATAAAATCCTTGTAAGTTAATTCATAGTGTATAAACTATTTTTCATCTATGAAAATCAGTTATCTTCAACAATACTCTATCAGTAGCTTTTAAGAAAAGGCTACTTTCACCAAGAATTTTTTTTAAGCTTGATAACGTTTAAAAAAAATTGTATTTCCATAATTCACTAAATATAAATATTTTGTTGTTTAAAGAAATGCCAGATTCGCTAACAATGGATCTATTTGTTTCTTAGCGGGCAATCCAAGCATAGTTTATGACGTAGCTGTCAGTTCAGACTTCTTTGCAAAGGTGGAGACCAGTCCAATATTCAAGTCCTTCCTCGTAAGTGTGGTACTAGAGGGTGTACAAAACAAGTATGACATCACACTCGACACAGAAGGTAAAATACATGTAATATTAGTAGCACTTGTATTATATTGGTCGGCTCTTCACTTTAATTTTCCAACCAAAATTAAATCATAGCTACCAAACAGTTTTAGTGATCATCTTAACAAATGGGCACTCGCGTTCAGACAAATGAAGTAATGACAAGTGAATTATCAGGACAGGCCCACCAGGTGTTTAAAATGGGCCTAGTACCGGGAGAAAAGCATTGGGGGCCCCTATTTTTTTTATTATTGTTTTTGCAGTGGTGTATTCTAGGATGTGGTCACCTAATTTTCCACCACTGTAGCACAGTACACCATTTGCGGAACACCGTATTACACCAGTATTTTACAAATGGTTGCCGATCGTATACTCCTTTTAGGACCATGGCCCAACAAAATTACCCCTTTCACTTCTTCATTATAAAAGGAAGTAAAAGTATAAATGATTGTTCTAAATTTTAACTGAGCTTTAGTGGTAAACTAAACACAGCTTTTACAAAGGGAAAGAAAGGTAGGACATTAAGTCAAAACCTGTGTTAATTAATTATTAGACCTACTATTATAAAATAAATTAATGATTAATAAAACCCGTGAGGGTATCTGGGCCACATTTCGGGAAACAATGTGCTATGCTACATTAAGATAATTAATATTCTTATGGTTGTTTTCCCCATTAGAGGTTGTTATCCTAAAGAACCGCAAGGTGATGGGCTCCCTGCGTCCCCACAGAGTCCAGCAGAGAGAGTTGAACACACAAGGCCCCCTCATTCAGGAGGTGTACCCTCCTATCAACACAAGTTCATCTAGCAGCAAGAGCAAACCTAAACAGGGGAGCTCTATGGTACATAGTTTGATTGAGCATTTTACACTTTTTCTTTAAAACATGTGCAGTTATAATTTGGCTTGAAGTGATCATTTCTCAAATTAAAACATATTCATAATCTGAAATGTGCATCAGTGGTCGCATGGTCTTAACGTGTCGCTCTTCTGTTTGACTGGATTGCCAATAGGGGTGCTCGAAGCTTCAAAACTTTGACTTGGCTTTGAAACAAACATCATCTTCGACTTTGTTTCAAAAAAAATTCCGGCTTCGAAGCTTCACCAATAAAAATATTGACAGCCAAAAGACTCTTTCCAAGTAATTTTTGTACATAAAGTAATTTAAATAACCACAATTTTTGTTTTTTCAAGCGTAAAATAACTAACAAAAATTATTCGAACTTGGATTAAGCTCCGAGAATATTTCACTTATTCGATTTGAGTTTGGTTCAGATGAAAGAGTGGACTTTGTACAACCTGGTGTGCCGGTGACAGGGAGATCGGAGTTGAGACCCTGGTCTGTTAGTTTCCCCACTCGCAGGTGCATTTCCTATGAAATGAAGCCTTTCTCATTTTCGTGCCACTAGCCTAATGTATGTGTAGAACCCGAACGGGTATCAAGACATAATTTAAAAGATAGATAATTAAATCATTAAAGGAAGAACTTCTTAGAACATCCAACATTCACAATAAATTCACTATATATTACAGTTAGTAAAATTGATTGTATCTCTCAAAAATGACAGTTTGTAAAACAAATGGCTTGACAAATGAATATATGAAAGTGAATTTAATAACCTTCTGAGCTGTCAAATAAGGTTCTTAAGATGATTATTTAATTAAACATAATCTTAGCAAAGTATTAAATTAAAAATGTCTCAATTCATACATGCACGCATACACACTTCTTGTCAAGGCTTTCCACATTTATTTGCTGAGGGCGAAGGGATGAAGCTCGGATTTATAGGAGAATGTACCCACATTTGTATCAAGGGAGAATGGAAAACTATTTAGGAAAAACTATCCTCCTAACACCAGGACAGAATACGAACCCGGCCCCATCAAAGCCAATTCAGTCTATTGCGAGAGTGAAGACTTAGATTGTGAGAACTCCAGCGCAGGTTTAACCTTGTTAGAGATGTGCAATGCCATTTTTTTTTAAATTTGAAGCGAATTAGAATCGAATATAAGAAATATTCTCGAAGCTGAATCAAAGTTTGATTAGCTTTTGTTATTTGTTTTATGCTTTAAAAAATACTGTTGTCATTTACATAATGTCCTAAAATTACTTTTGAAATGTTTTTTGTACAATTTTTTGTAATATTTAATTTTATTATTATAAATCCAGTTATCACAACTTATAATTCACTTCATATTTTTTCATATGTATATTAATTTTTTACACCTCAAAATGGCCACGATTGATCATAAATTGAGTGTTTTAGCTGTCAATATCTTTACTGGTAAGTCTGCATAATTATCGGAGCGGATATTTGTTCTGAAGTCAAGTCGAAATTTCGAATTTTAGCTGGAGTTTTTATTTTACACCGTAAATCGAATACTCTACCAATTTTAAAATGCAAGCTAATTTTTTGTGACCCGCAGTCTCCAATGCAGGTGGAAAAGCTAGATACAGTGTTGCCAACTAGCCAGACGAAAGAGAGGAAACCAGAGTATAAGATAATTTGTGAGCCGGCTGAAGGGGAACCGCAACATTTGGTGGGGGAGTTCAAACTGACAGATGTGGTGAGTCGTCTTGATAATCATCACCATCATCTAATCCTGTCTTTTTACAGTTCACCTTCATGAATAGTATCCCAATCTTGTCCTTTTTTTCTAAGTCTTTCTTCACTCACTCTATCCATAGCATCTTTGCTCTTACAACTTGTCTCGTCACATTTACTTTTATTTCAGAGCACTGTTTGCCTTCCTTCTGTTGTTCATTCGTTATAGATGTCCATAGTACTTTAGTCAAGCTCTGCACTGGTAAAAAATAAAACACAACAACTTGGTTGTGAGTAGATGTTATTTCCTGTAGACTTTAATTACCCTGATATCTAGTAATCTTAACTTTGCATGGTTTAACTCTGGTTCAGTTTACTCATATACAAACTTGCACGTAGATGAAACTTAGTTAACTTCGTATTTCAAATTTCTAAGCTTTACACAGGCTTATAAGCTGTTGTTTTTTACAGTTGAGTAGTCAAGAGTTGACACTCGATGTAGGTGAAGATCGAATCGTCCTGGAAGGACGTAAAAAAGGTTATCTTATCGACGTGTTTGTGCCATACCTCATCGATCAAGACAACACTTCAGCCCTTTTTGACACATCGACAAGGGTAAGAAGTATAGCTGGGCCAAGAAGCGGAGGTTTTAAATCGCAGTCGGCCTCATTGAGAGGGGTGGGGAAGCGGGATTATACTAAGATGTAGTTTCTGATTCACATTCCAGAAAAAAATACGATCTTAGCTTGATTTTAGCTAAGGATTGTCCATTTGCTAATCAAGGTTCAAAGTACACAAAACAACTTTAATAGCTCAAAATTATTTGTGTGTAAAATAAATTTATGATATAATTTTTAATACTTTGCTGTATGTTTATGATTGGGGATATCAATGTCTTTATAATATAAAACTATAAACATATCATTTATTTTATTTAATGCATAATGCAAACTATCAATTTTCTGTTTCCAGACCCTGACAGTCAAAATGCCTGTTCTCTCTGCCAGTTGAAGACCTTGTCATTGTTTTGGTTTTTTTTTGTATCCAGAATTTTAGCCCACAATTGAGTTTATGCTGTACTCAAAACTACTTAAGGTACCAAATTAAGATCACTGTGAGCCATTGGAGACACTTTGAGGTGGTTGACCGGCACTTAATACCAATATATTTATAATTTCTGCCATGCCATTTTGTTGTATCATGTTAAGTTTATATTATAAATAAAATAATTAAATTGACTAATGTCTAGAAAACATGTATTTGAATTTATTTTTTATTATTTTTCAACTGTTTTGCATTATTTCTAAACTAAAAATATATAATGCTGTTTAAATTTAGAAAATTGCAATTTAAAAATCAACATTTATATGTGTCGATAAAATTCAAATGATCTACAGGCAAACAGTATTTGTCATTAATTTTTAAAATAATCGCCCATTTAAAACCTGATTGTCTCTTAAAGGAAGACCTTTTTTCACGTTATGAGGTAATTATATTAGGAAGAAGGTGTTTAGAAACATATAAGGAATCAACACAAAATGGCTTTTATAATGAAAAGAAGAACACAGTTCACACTTTACATTGCTGCTATTGGAAAAAAAGGTAATGGCTATCCCTTGAAGAAAATCGATTATTACCGCCCAATACCTCGACCTAGAATGAACTCTACATCAGGGGATTGGAATGAAAAGAGAAGTGTGTTTGTTCCTATCCAGGCCTAACCTAACTATCCTTTCAGGTTGGCTTCTTTCACTATCACTTACTGTACGTTACTGTACAGTGTTTCTACACTGTCTTGTTATTATAAATTTTCAAGTTAATAGGCAATAATTCATTTTATTATCACTGGAAAATGTTTTATTGCACAATTGTGTGTAATATTTAGTTTTATTCTGATAAATAAATTTACTATCACAACTCAGAATGGAAAAAAATTGAGTCTTTCAACTTTTAATATTTCGAATGATGAAAGCTTTGTATTTGAAAAAGTCTGAATCTTCTCAAGGCAAAGTTGAAGATTCGAAGCTTCGCAAACCCCTAAAGATTTGTAAAATAGTGGGGTCGAACGTTATATAGGTTTAGATTGGTAAAAGATTTAGTTGTAACTTGAGAAATTAAAAAAAAGTATAAGATACAATAAATTTCAAATATGAACAACATTATTTAACTTATAGTAGAATTACTAAATACTAAATGTGTGTTGAAGATTAATTACCTGTGTTTCTCCTTTAAATTATTTCTTTTACAAGTTCCTATCTAAGTGTCCTATAATTCTTTACAAGTCCCCCCCCCTCCCCCCATTGTGTTTTTTGGTTTCCTCTTTTAAGAAGTTGCATTGCTTGTTTCACACTCCCTCCTGATAAGTTCTGATAAAATTAAACCTAGGTTGAGGAATGAGTGGTAACGATTCTTCATTAGGCAACCATGCACCCCTTTGGCCAATGACAGCAGTGTAAAGTGTGAACTGTGTGCTTCTTTTCACTGTAAGACATATTGTGTTTGTTCCTTTTATATATATGTCTATCTATCTTTGCTATACCTTCTTCCAAACATAAGGCAGACTAATTTAAGCAATACACATATGTGATATGTGGCCGATTCGGCATACTTATTTTAGTTAGTTTCAATATTAAAACAACACATGTTGAGAAGTTCTTTAAAGCTAGTATTCACTATTCCTTACCGCCTATTATAATACATTTGGAAGAAGGTAGTGGTTAAAAACAGGGGTGTGCGAAACTTTGACTTTGCTTCGAAACAAATATCAGCTTCGACTATGCTTCAAAAAACTTATGGTTTGGACAATTCTTTAATAAAAATATTAACAGCTAAAATACTCAATTTATGTTCAATTAATCCCATTGTGAACTGTTATGTATATTACAAATTAACAGTAATTTGGGAAAAATCTGTAGTAATTGACTTGTATATTGTGATAATAACCCGATTAATCAAATTTAAAAAAATATTTTTCAAATAAATTAATGCATTAAATTATATAAAGAGCAATAATATAATATTTTTTAAAGCATAAACAACTCACAAAAAATATTCACACTTCTATTCGGCTTCGAGAATATTACATTTATTCGATTCCTTAGAATTATGAAAGTGGATCTCACACACACCCCTATAATAAAAACACATAGATGGGCACATTTACACTGCTGCCACAGGACAGATTAAAAATGAATTGGCTGTCTTTCCCCACCTCTCTAAGAGGATTAGTTCTTTCTTTTTTTTTCCTCATTCTAAATTATGCATTTCCAAAAAAAAAAAATTATTTATTTAAAAAAAAGCACTACCATTTTATAAACAGTAAAAAAACAAAATGAAAACTTCAGCTTTCAGAAAATGTCAACATGTATCAAACTCTAAGAAGTATCAATTAAATCCTATCCATCCCAACAACTTGCAAACTTGAACCCTTTGATCAAGTTGAAGGCAAATTAGGAAAAAATATGGATCCAAATAAATTGTGAATAGTTATCACCAGAATTAATGACATCATTATTAGATGGGACACATTAGCACCCCACTTCCCCCCATTCTACAATTATCTTCTCAAATGACTAGTATTGTTAGAAACAATTTATAGTTTTATTCAGAAAAATTAAAATCGACATTTGTAGCGATGCAAAATGATCAAGGTAACTGTTTTTTTTTTTCCCATGGCTTGTATAATTAATTCTGCTCTCATAATATTTGTGCTATTCATTTGGTACAAAACAATTTTCATTTAAAGGGAAAATGGGTTTGTTTTGTCTGTCATCCATCTCTCCTCCCTCCACAAACACACAATGATTAAGAGCTAACAATCCCAAATGAACGATAAAAAATATTTATATATTCATAAGAGTTTTAATTTTCTAATAAATAATGTATCATTTATTTTTTAAAGTTTATATTAATAATTCCTCACAACAAAGTTATAAATCAAAAACAAGATAACCAAACAAATTTCACTAATTTCTCACTCATCACCGTTCGCTATCGTATTGTCCAAGTCGTCCCCCGCAGGTTCGTCTTCTAACGAGACGGTCATGTATTCATCCTCAGAGCCAGTGTTCAACTCCACAAGACCGTTCTCGTCCACATGAGGGAGAAGGTTGCAGATGACAGGAGACTCCACACCGAGGATGTACTCGCATGTCTTGGGTTCCAGGAGGTACAAGGACACTGAACCGGGACTCGAACTGTTGTCCAGACACTTCAGCTTTACCTGATAAGATGCAAATGTCGCAGTTGTGGATTAGAAGTGAATTTGATTTTCAGGCTAATTGGCCATAAGATGGGCTCTTAAGAATCGCATGTGACATTTGAGAAGAAGTGAATTTTACTCATCTCTAGTCAAGAGAGTAAAAACCAAATAGAGTATGTTTAACGAGAGTTTTTCTCAAGCTTTCCAATAAGATACAACGCTGAAACTTCGCACACTGATTACTTAGGGGCCATCCATAAACCATGTAACGCTGATGAGAGGTAGGAGCTCTAATGTCTACATGGTGTTACATGGGGGAAGGGTGGGTACATCACACTGTTAAATAGTACAGATCTTAAGGCGGCCTTATACCAAGGCAACAGGAGGCAACATGTAGCATGTGACATGCTGCTTGTCGGGCAACGCAGCGATTTATGTAGTATGCTACAAAGCATTTACACCAAAACAACAAAATTGCCTCTGTTTACAGTTGCCAGTCTGCTTCAAAGATGTCACATCGAGAATTATTGTGGTCACGGGCTTATCTCATTCTTGCCAAACAGATGACGAATCGGAAGATTTTGTAATTTCTTCTTCAAATTGAAGATGTCACATTCATAGTTCTCTGACAATTTTTGTAAAATCTCCACCTTACTTATGCCATTTTTATCAGTGGCGGCAGAACCTTATTTGTGTAGGAGGGAGGGGAGGGCAACAAAAAAAAAGTTTTTTTTAGAGACTTGCCTTCCACCCCATATCCAACCCTCTCCGATAAATGCGTGGAAATTTGTATGTCACTAAAACTATTTGAAATGGTTCTCCTCCCCAATATTTGATAGTTGGATTATTTTTATGAGCTATATGGAGTAAACTTACCCAAAAATGTTTTGAAATTTGGATGCTTCTAGAAGCTATTTTAAATAGTCTTTGCCCAGATTTTTTTTAAATTCAGATTTTCTAAGCGCTATTTAAAGAGATATTCAGATATTTTTTGAAATTTGGATGAATCTAGAAGCTATTTTGATTGCTACTTGCTTGAATTAAAAAAAAAAAAATGCCTCTATAAGATATTTGAAGTGGTCTTCCACTGACAAATACTTTAAAATTATATCCTTTCAGAATCTATTCCTTGTGATCTTTGCATCAAAATTCTTCAAAACTACATGCTTCCATAAACTATTTATAGTGGCCCTAGAATCTATTTAGGGTGCTTCTCGCTTGATCTTTTCTTACAGTTAGATGCTTCTAGAAGCTATTTAAAGTGGTCTTCTCCAGCAAATTTTTAAAAAATGATTGCCTCAAGAAGTCATTTGGAGTTTGATTCAAGACTAACTTTCAGCATCATATTCAATAGTATCAGAAGATTTTAAATGTAACTGGGGGTAGGGGGGAGAAATTATTCAGAGGGTAAACTTATTCTTTGGGAGAGGATAATGACACCCCGTGTTCCACTGCCATTGATTTTTATAATCACTTAATTGGTGCTCCCTAAGTATTTCATTAATCCTATACCTTTCAATAAACTTCACAGTTTTCTCATTTGACTGATCCAGCTTGAAGCATTAAAACTATGCAGTAGAAACATCTTGCTTTGGTGTGAGGCCTCCTTTATTCTTACATTTTAATGTTGAAAGAATATTACTGTTCATATTTTTACCATTAGTAAGCATAAATATATAACTTTCTAATCTGACTTGTATTAAATAATATTCCCGCTCTTAGTGTCACAAACACTTCCCTTTTATATATTTCTATCCATCCTTCCTGTACCTTCTTCCAGATATAATACAATTGCTTCATAAAGCGAAAAAAGGTTTTGTAACCCTGTTACAACACTTAGAAGAAAAAAAAGAGATTGTTTGGCTCACCACTCCGGCCCCAGTTTACCCGGTCTCGACCAGGCTTCACTCCGCTAACGCGTACCGGTACTAACAACATCATACTGACTAGTGAGGCCTGGCTTCATTCCTCACCGCGCCCAAGAAAAAAAGACGATATGCGCAGCTTGGATGTGCGTCGCCGGCAGTGTTCAAAGACTATCAGAACTATTGTTGAGCGCGCCTTTTGAAAAATGGGTAGACTAATGGAGTATGTTCTGGAAGGTTGCTACCCCTTACCCCTCCTTTGTTCTGCGCCTTGAGAGCACATGGCTTCACTTGTCTGGTATATATAGAGCATCATTCTGTAATGTTGGTACACATTATACTACGATCACTAGGTGAGAGACCTTGTACCTAGATTAGGTTTACATCTATGTATTCAAAATTCCGTTTGGCTGTATTAAATCAAAATTACTGTTCAGGATTTCATATTTAAAGACTTCATTTATTAACTGTACCGGGTCTCCTTTAAATTGCTTGCGAACATTGGATAATATATATATATATTTGCACGGTTTAACCGAACGATTTATCTAAAATCACTTTGTGATCTATTGAGATAACGCATTTATTTATTAAATATAATTTCTGCTTCTTCCGCTTCACGGATGGTCTTACATCTTGGAGCGCCAGCTTCTTAGGTCCATGATTGATTCTTGCGGCGTCATACTTTGTTCTGTTTTTTTTATACATTTAAATTATTATCTCTTGTTATTCTTTGAAAGTTAATTTATTAGTGTTACTATTTGAAAGATTATATTATGTCAGTTAAATGTGGGGCCGTGAGTCGGCAGGTTTGCTCCTTATATGGGCTTTATATTTAACGTAAATGCAGCCAGTATAGACATTTGTTTCTAAATTAAATTATTAATGTTTGTTTCGGTTATGCCCGATTACGGCTGGAGAGAGGTATGTTGTTAAGAAGTCTTTGTTTACTGTTAGAGAACCACCGGCGGTGGCGAGTAAATGCCCTCTGCATAGCTTGTGCTTTTGACTATTTATTATTATTATTACTTTAATAGGATGTGTACGGAGGTCAATTTAACTTCTGATTGTAAGATTTATTTTAAGTCGCCACTTAAGAGCGTGGGAAGGAGTCCTGCATGTTCCATATATTATGGTTCTATGATTGTTGTTTACAGATTCAGCGCCTAACGCTATTCCATGTCTCACTCTTTCTTAGAGCTTTTCTTGTTATGTTGTTTTTGAATGAAATAAACTCTATTGTGACAACCTGTCTGTTATTATTGGGTGATAACTAGAGGGCGGGTTACAGTTTTACTTATTAGATATAAACACTTCCCTATGAAATAGTGACACTCACACTCAATCTTGATCAGAAAAGCTATGTAACATAGGTTGGAGGAGAGAGGTCAGGCTAAATGTCTACTCTGAGTTACATGGGGTGAGGGGGGGTCAAAAAAGGTAAGAAAAAAAAACCATTAGGTGGTTTATGGATGACCCGTTGAGTGTTGTAGCTACCTTCAAAATTCTTAAAACTGGGGGTGGCCCCAGGGGTAATTCAGCAAACCACAATCACGTGGTTAAAGATATAGTAATGCAAAGAACGGGTCTAACCTATAGTAACTAAACAACTAACCTCAGTCTGTCGTGGATGGCCCGTCTCCTCGCATAAGCCGCCTCCTGCGTAGAAGTGGGATATCTGCTTCCTGAGTGCCGAAGGCTTGGGCCTCTTGTGGGGGTTCTTGACCAGCCACTTGATGTGATCGTTGCGGTCGAATCTGCCCAGATTAATGGTCGTCTTTGATCCATCCTTCTCCACATGGTACTGATCCACGCTCAGTCCATAGCAAAACTCGTACTTCCACCAACCAGAACCCTGCTCATAGATGGATATGTTGTTCGAATGAGAGATCAACTTAACAGTTCAATTTTGATTGGAAGAAAACAGATAAAAAAGTTACTAGATCTACTTTCACATATTTATACGTCAAGTTATGTTAACTGTAGCTGTCACACTTTTGTTGCCATCTAAGTGTCCTATGATTCTTTATCAATTTCCTTTTACTGCCTTTTGTAGTTTTTGGTTTACTCTCTTAGGAACTGTTGTGTTGCGTGTTTCACACTACCTCCTGATGAGTTTTGATTTACAAATTTCCTTTTTCTCCCTTTTGTGTATTTTGTTAGGATCACGTACGAGGCAGGTATCATTTCCTTTATTAATAGATAAAAAAAAGTTGTCTTTGAAACATTTTCTATAACATTATTTCCATCAGTTCACTTATTTCATTTTAACTGTTAATTTATACATACCCCAATGAGGCAACTCTTCCCGGATAAAAAGCTACTGACGGGGGAGGTATCTTTGACGGAAGGAGGGGGTTTCGGTGCTGCGGCTGCTGATGCAAGCTCCTCCTGGTTCACAGTGACATCTACTGGACGTATTTCAACTCGTACCCTTGTTTCTCCTTCCTGTAACAAAGCGAGAGTAAATCAATATCTTAAATTTATATTTTGGTAATCCTTTTTTATTTTTCCAATCACCATACCATTAGATATGAAATATCACAGGCTTCCGATATTTCAAAAGCGTTAATGTCATAGGAAAGTACACGTCTAAAATGTTTTAGAGCAAAAAGCCACAGTATTTATTCTTAAACATTCTTTCTCATAACTACTCCACTATATTTAGTAATCCTGGTACCAAACCTACTATAAAAATAAATGGTACAACATAATCACACTAAGTTTCTCATATTGTGTATTTGGCTTCAAAGAAAATTTAAAAAAATAGGTTTTTAGTAAACCACCCTTAAATAAGTTTTACTCGAAAAAACAAACACATGATTTTGTTTATACTACCACAATAAACACTCTTTATATATAAATTTAAAAAGTGTTCAAATATATATAACAAAATTCAAATTTTCAAAAATAAATTATTTGTACTCCAACCTAAATTATTTGTTATTTGTAAAAATAAAAACGTATTCATATTTATCATGAAATACTATTCACAGATAGCAATTTTAAATTCAATCTTCAAGTTCAATTTCCAAAACATTCAAATTTTCTATAATTTGTTTTAAGCAAACTATTCTTAAATTAATTTAGTTTAGATAAATAAAGATACATTATTATTGATATGTAAAATAGTCTCCCAATACCAACTTTGAACCAAATCTCTAAAGCAATTTTTTTAAATATTCAAATTTAAAAAAAGAACACTAATTAATCAGTAATAGCCAAATTTTCCTCCTGAAACAAGTATACAACCTTATTTGTAATGTCATATCAAAAACTCTCCAGATATTCATTTCAAGCAAAATAGTTTTAACCATTCTCAAAACAATTCAAATTTTCAAAAATCATTCCTCAGCAAAAGACCTGTTGTCAAATTTTTACCCAAAACAATAGGTTTATTGTAGTGTCGAACACTCCCAATACCCATTGGGAACCAAATTGTTAAGGCCACTTAAAAAATATCTCCAGTTTTTGAAGACTTAAGTTATCAATAAGCTACCCATAAATTAGTTTCTACCCCAAAAACAAATATAAAGTGTTAATTATCATGTTAAACATTCCCAAAATACCTACTTGGAACTAAATTGATAAAGCAATTTTTGAAAAATCAGTCATCAGTAAACTACCATTAAACAAATTGTTGCCTAAAAAACAATTATATAGTGCTATTTACCATGTCAAACAAACCAAAGATTTGCATTTTAAACAAAATCGTTAAAGCCATTTAAAAAAATGTAATTAAAAAAACTACTCATTAGTAAACTACCCTTAATTGAAAGGTTCTTTTGAGATGGATGTGGCATTACTTATTGGGTTTTGCAATTTTCGTTTCATATTATGATGATTAATTGATAAAAAGATGTGAAAACTAATAAAATGATGTAATAAAATAAGGGAATTAACTTATTTTACTAAAATGTTTATAGTATACTTTTAAATAAATTACAATATCAGATATAGGTACTATATTTTACGATTTGTAAAACCGTCAAGTTTATTTAAATAATATTATTCATTAAAGAAGATTATAAGTTAATACATTCAAACTGGAACATATTAAAACAGAAAATAATTGATGTCAATGGAGACAGTATTTGAAGTGACATGTGATGGGGTGATAGCTAAGCATGAAGCTATTTAGTCAAACAATTCACAGCTTAAGTACACCGTCACCATTACCACAAGCTGATGCAGAGTAAAACATAAATTTGATGGAAACTTCACCATTTTGAATAAGCAACATTTTACACATTTGGAACATTCTGTAAACACAAAGAAACCCAAAAAGAAAAGAAAAAGAGTTTTACAAAAACAAGAGACCCGGAAATATAATATGTAAAAATACATCTAAAAAAAAGGATTAACAAGATTTTCCCACAGATAATTTTTCCAAAATGATGGTTAACAGGGTGGGTCTAAAGTAGAGAGTGTATAATAGAGATGTGCAAGAGTCACATTTTCAATATATGAAAATATATCGAGACAAGAATATGAAAAAATATTGAGACGCGAGAATGATATGAGAAAACTTCCTTTCAAAGTATAAAATTGTAAATTATGTTTACTAAAGTAAATATAGAGTTTATAAAGTGCTAAAGTTTCTTTTAACATTTGGGCTAGAGCTTGCTTTGGATTATATTATAGTTCACTCAAACACTTGAGATATAACTCAAACATATTTTAAATGGGATTAATAAAATAGTGATAGTTGCAATGTATAACATTTAGGTTATTTGGAATAGAGCACTAGGCTAAATCATGGTTTAAATTAGGAGGGATAGCCAGCACACTTACCTTGGTGATACTGGAGTAGAAATTGTTTAGATAGAACACTATAAAACACACAAACACATTTTTAAGGACAAGCTTTCACTGTCACAGACAGCTTCATCAGGCCAAGAGAGTAGACTGATGCTTGGTTGAACTGCAAGGTTGACTGTCCACAGCTGACTGTTTTTAGTTATGATATCACTGTATAGATGGTAGCACTATGAGTAACTAGATAGATAGAAAAACTAAAAAAACTAAAAAATTGTTTTATATACTGTATTATTATTGTTGTGACATTGAATATAATAATAATAAGTGTGCTGGTAGGAAGGAGAGGAATTATCTGAGGTTGAGGTTAGGGGCTTGTCTGGATTTGATGATATATTGATGGGCCAGTTCCCATATCCTTAGTTGTGAAGGGTTGCATATTTCTTTATTCAGGGATTTAACCACCTTAGTTGTGTAACAGTGATTAAAGTCCAGATTATGGGTTTCGGCATGTGCTGCTACAGGCTTATCTTTATTTTTCATTTTTGTGTCATGTCGATGACCATTCATTCTCCTTCTTAGTGTTTCTGTTGTGAGACCAATGTATTGTGCTTGGCACTGGTTGCATTCCAGTTGGTAGATGAGGTTTTCAGAATCACAAGTATGGTGGCCTTTTATAGGATAATTTATTTTAGTTATGTTGCTGGAGAATAAATTTGTTGGTTTATGTATGGTGCAGGTTTTGCAGGGGGTGCGGTTGCAGGGAAATGAACCTGATATTTGTTTGGGTTGTGGTTGAATAGTGGGGTCCGGCAGTTTGGGTTTTACAAGTAAGTTGCGTAGATTGGCTGGTTGTTTATAGGTTACTTTTGGGGGCTCCTTGAAGATATGTTGTGTAGTGGTGGAGGATTGCAGTATGGGGAAACCCGTTTTCAAGAGATTGTTGAGTTTGTGGAGTCCAGGGTGGTATGTAGTGACCAGAGGGATGGTGTTGTTTGTTGCAGTTGATGTTGTGGGGCCGCTATTTTGAGCTCTCTCTATTTGACTACACACCAGTGCTTTGGGGTAGCCTCTGTTCATAAAAGCATGTTGCAGTTTTTTATTGTATTGTAAAAGGTCATTGTGGTCAGAGAAAATTCTTTTGGCTCTAATGGCTAGGCTATGTGGGAGTGATCTCTTTGTGCTCATGGGGTGGTAGCTGTCATAATGGAGGTATTGTTGCTGGTTGGTTTCCTTTGTGTGCACAGTTGTTTTCAGGTGTCCCTGATGGAGTGTGATGTCTACATCCAGAAAAGTAATGCTGGATGTGGATATTTTCCAGGTAAATCTTAGCGGTGAAAATTTGTTGAGGTCTGCCAGGAAGGATTCGAGTTGCTGAGTGGTGTTGGTCCAGATCATAAAGATGTCATCGATGTATCTGAACCAACAAAGGGGCTGTAGCGGTTGTCTGCCCAGGAACATACGTTCCAGTCTCCCCATATACAAGTTTGCATATGAGGGGGCCATGCGCGTTCCCATGGCAGTACCTTTAATTTGTAGGTAGATTTTGTCCAGAAATCTGAAGTAATTTTTCTCCAAAATGAAATTTGACAGTTTTATCAGGAATGCGGTAGTGGGTCTGGTACCAGAAGGACGTGTGTTGAGATATTCCTCTATTGCTGCGAGTCCGTGGATATGGGGGATATTGGTGTAGAGTGATGTAACATCAATTGAGACCAAGATGGCATGCTGTGGAAGAGGAGTGGCCAGTGTGTGAAGTCGTTCTAGAAAATGATTTGTGTCTTTGATATAAGATGGTAGATTCTTGACCAGAGGCTGAAGGTGTGAGTCCACAAGTGCCGATATGCGTTCCGTGGGTGAGCCACATCCTGATACAATTGGTCGGCCTGGAGGAGGGAATGTTCCCTTGTGGATCTTCGGAAGTAGGTAAAACTGTGGTGTGGCTGGTTTCTGGGTGGTTAAGTTTTGTATAGTCTTTTCATTGAGATCTTGATGTTGCGATTCTTGTTGGATAATCTGTTGTAGTTGTTTGTTATAATTATCGGTAGGGTCTTGATTTAACTGGCTGTAAGTTTGGGTGTCAGATAGTTGCTTCTCAGCTTCAATGATGTAGTCCTGGCGGTTCATAAGACAAAGGGTCAACTACCGTTGTTATGAACCGCCAGGACTACATCATTGAAGCTGAGAAGCAACTATCTGACACCCAAACTTACAGCCAGTTAAATCAAGACCCTACCGATAATTATAACAAACAACTACAACAGATTATCCAACAAGAATCGCAACATCAAGATCTCAATGAAAAGACTATACAAAACTTAACCACCCAGAAACCAGCCACACCACAGTTTTACCTACTTCCGAAGATCCACAAGGGAACATTCCCTCCTCCAGGCCGACCAATTGTATCAGGATGTGGCTCACCCACGGAACGCATATCGGCACTTGTGGACTCACACCTTCAGCCTCTGGTCAAGAATCTACCATCTTATATCAAAGACACAAATCATTTTCTAGAACGACTTCACACACTGGCCACTCCTCTTCCACAGCATGCCATCTTGGTCTCAATTGATGTTACATCACTCTACACCAATATCCCCCATATCCACGGACTCGCAGCAATAGAGGAATATCTCAACACACGTCCTTCTGGTACCAGACCCACTACCGCATTCCTGATAAAACTGTCAAATTTCATTTTGGAGAAAAATTACTTCAGATTTCTGGACAAAATCTACCTACAAATTAAAGGTACTGCCATGGGAACGCGCATGGCCCCCTCATATGCAAACTTGTATATGGGGAGACTGGAACGTATGTTCCTGGGCAGACAACCGCTACAGCCCCTTTGTTGGTTCAGATACATCGATGACATCTTTATGATCTGGACCAACACCACTCAGCAACTCGAATCCTTCCTGGCAGACCTCAACAAATTTTCACCGCTAAGATTTACCTGGAAAATATCCACATCCAGCATTACTTTTCTGGATGTAGACATCACACTCCATCAGGGACACCTGAAAACAACTGTGCACACAAAGGAAACCAACCAGCAACAATACCTCCATTATGACAGCTACCACCCCATGAGCACAAAGAGATCACTCCCACATAGCCTAGCCATTAGAGCCAAAAGAATTTTCTCTGACCACAATGACCTTTTACAATACAATAAAAAACTGCAACATGCTTTTATGAACAGAGGCTACCCCAAAGCACTGGTGTGTAGTCAAATAGAGAGAGCTCAAAATAGCGGCCCCACAACATCAACTGCAACAAACAACACCATCCCTCTGGTCACTACATACCACCCTGGACTCCACAAACTCAACAATCTCTTGAAAACGGGTTTCCCCATACTGCAATCCTCCACCACTACACAACATATCTTCAAGGAGCCCCCAAAAGTAACCTATAAACAACCAGCCAATCTACGCAACTTACTTGTAAAACCCAAACTGCCGGACCCCACTATTCAACCACAACCCAAACAAATTCAGGTTCATTTCCCTGCAACCGCACCCCCTGCAAAACCTGCACCATACATAAACCAACAAATTTATTCTCCAGCAACATAACTAAAATAAATTATCCTATAAAAGGCCACCATACTTGTGATTCTGAAAACCTCATCTACCAACTGGAATGCAACCAGTGCCAAGCACAATACATTGGTCTCACAACAGAAACACTAAGAAGGAGAATGAATGGTCATCGACATGACACAAAAATGAAAAATAAAGATAAGCCTGTAGCAGCACATGCCGAAACCCATAATCTGGACTTTAATCACTGTTACACAACTAAGGTGGTTAAATCCCTGAATAAAGAAATATGCAACCCTTCACAACTAAGGATATGGGAACTGGCCCATCAATATATCATCAAATCCAGACAAGCCCCTAACCTCAACCTCAGATAATTCCTCTCCTTCCTACCAGCACACTTATTATTATTATATTCAATGTCACAACAATAATAATACAGTATATAAAACAATTTTTTAGTTTTTTTAGTTTTTCTATCTATCTAGTTACTCATAGTGCTACCATCTATACAGTGATATCATAACTAAAAACAGTCAGCTGTGGACAGTCAACCTTGCAGTTCAACCAAGCATCAGTCTACTCTCTTGGCCTGATGAAGCTGTCTGTGACAGTGAAAGCTTGTCCTTAAAAATGTGTTTGTGTGTTTTATAGTGTTCTATCTAAACAATTTCTACTCCAGTATCACCAAGGTAAGTGTGCTGGCTATCCCTCCTAATTTAAACCAATGTATAACATTTATAATTTAATTTTTTTAGAATAACAGTTTTTAATGTCAAAGTTTGATATTGAAAAACAATATTTATAACCAAGACATTTCTTAATGGAGGCTGTTTTTGGGGAAAAAGTATGGCCTATTTTGGGGTCTTTACAGTATTATTAGAAATACTAAATTCTCGGTTTAGTTTTTAAAATTCTTAGGGCAATTATTTGCATTTTTCCCCCCCTCATCTCGATCAAGATATTTTCGAGTCTCACACATCCCTACAGTATGATAATAATGAGATGATACATATATTAATTTTGGCCCATTCTGTAAACAGAAAAAAATGTTGTTAGTATGAAAGAGTTGTTTGGGTTAGTATAACGGAAGACAAAGCTATAGCAGCACATCTTGTTTGAGTTAAAGGAGAACAAACCTGTCCTTCTCCTTCTTTGTCTATTGAGAAAATAGCGAAAACCTTCTGCAATTTTTCATCATCCTGTGAAAAACAAATGTTAATGTATTAGTCGTCAAAATACTTGGCTAGATCTCTATTGTTTTAAGGTTGCTGGCTGCGACATGACATTATTTAAGAAAAAAAAAATGCTTGGTAAAATAAACACAATAAAAAGTGTGTTAATGTGTTATGAAAAAGGACAAAATTAAAAAAACTGATTAAAATATTATTTAAAAAAGTTTTAAAACTAAATACATTTTAAAATAAACATAAACCCATATAAATAGAATAGAAATAAGTTGTTCCAAATAAAAAATATAGAGTGAATCAGGGGAGTGCCCTCTCACCAATACTATTTGTATGGGGGAAGAAGGAAGAGGAAATACAGGAACAGCCAAAGGAATGGAATAAGGAAGTGAAACAGTGTGGAATGAAATTTAGCATGGCGAAGTGTGAAGTGATGGTAATGATAAGGTAGATAGTAAGGCCTAGTAAAGATATAAAGTTGGATGGAGTAGAGCTGAGAAAGCTACAGAGTGTAAAATATCTTGGAAGAGTGAGTGAGGTGTGAAAGGCGGAAGTAGGATTTAATGAGACGAGGAGAGCAGGGAGAGTTATTCTATAGGTGTATAAGAGACCTGCTATGGAGAAGAGAAGTGCCCTTGAAGTGTAAGGAAGTGTTGTAAAGGGCATACTTTGTACCCATTGTCACGTTACCCAGCAGAAACATAGACAATGAATGTAAGAGAGGATAGGAAAGTGGAGGCCATGGGAATGAAGTTTGTGAGGAGCATTTTGGAGAAACAAGATTAGGAATGAAGTTAGCCAGGAAAGAGTGGGAGTACAGGAGGTTGTAGAGGAAGCAAGACTGAGATGGTATGGGCATGTAATGAGGATGGAAAAGGAGATAATATAAAATAAATGATGGAGATGAAGTGTGTTGAAACAAGTAGTCCAAGAAAGATATGAGAAAAGCAGATAATAAAGTTTGCCAATAAGAGGAGAAGAATTGTAGAAATAGAGCGGAAGAGAGATACATTTTACTAAATTAGCCCAGCCACAGGCTGGGACAGTTTGTGGTGGTGATGATGGTGATGATGGTTACATAAAATAATGCAAAAAAGTCTAGTATATCAAAATTATTTTATCCTGCAATGAGATTTTTTTTTTATTCACTGAATCAATTGTATGGTTCTAACAATGTTTATTCATCACTGTGGATTAATTCTTAAATCTTAATTGTGATGATGCCATTTGTGATGTTGAAGAGAACAGCATCTGAAGATATAGCTCAAACAAGCTCTTCACCACCAGAAAAAATTAAATATTCCAACGTGCATCAGGCTTGTGAAATAAAAGTAGGTCAAAAACTTAAAATTTGTTTGATTAAAAGTTTGCAGAATATTTTAAACTAAAAAAGAGCACGTGTTCTCATAAGCAATGTTATATAATGTGGATGTAAAGAAAGTACATTATATCTATTCTTTATTGGCCTGTTGACACAATGAGGTCATTATTAGTCTCGTAGAAAACAGGTAAAATCTCCATAGGGGAGAATAAATATGAAGAATTCATCGCTAAGAATAGCAGATGAAGATAGAAAAATAAAAAATGTATTAAAATTGCTGAAAATAAGTCCAAGCATGAGATAACCCCCAAATGAACCACTCTAAAAGAGAGGTTCAAATGTAATTTAAAAGGGTTGTTTGGTGTATAAAAGAGAGTAATCAAATAACTCCATCTGCACTGATGCGAGACAAAAAACGAGGATCATCATTAAAATCAAGAGGCAGTAGAATAGGGGTATACTTGCAACACTACACCAGAATGTGATACACATTAAGGGGAGCATTGCAAAGCTCCCACATGGGAGGTGGATCCCCTCTTAATAAAAATCCATAGCTCAGAGAAGTATTCTTGATGACCTCCTCTATTTTAGATGAATGTATAGAAGAGTGCCATCGCGACACACCATCCCTAATGAAACATATCTTGTTTTGAACAAGGGTCGAAACCCACTGTTCATGCCAGGTGTATTGGACCACACGCCGAACATAACCCATAGGAAATAAAAACAACAATCAAAGCCACCTCAGGAGGAAGATGTACCTGTACCTCCTCCTTGGTCACCTGGCCCTCCAGTTCATTACCTGAGAGACTGACCTGACTAGGAATCGAGCAGAAACCAAACCGAGTGTTTAAAATACACATTTAAAAACACTGTTGCTAGGCTACAATTTTCAAAATAAAAACATGATTGATTTATGTCCAACCATGATCCTAGCCCAAACCACTAGTCATATTAGTCAGTAATTGAATATCAAGAACCAAATTGATTGAATTGTAATATAATGA
This sequence comes from Timema podura, assembly GCA_033556935.1. NCBI lineage: Eukaryota > Metazoa > Arthropoda > Insecta > Phasmatodea > Timematidae > Timema > Timema podura. Next base: position 91,499,411 of record JAVRXN010000009.1, read on the forward strand.
ATATGTTATTCAGTGTTCAATAAGTATAAGGGTACCAAAGTTTAATCTCAATCAAACAGGCATTTTCATCAAAGAAACAAATTGTGATGAGATTGAAAAATGTCAGTAAATTTTCACTCACAGTAACTTTCTGATGTTTGAGTTTCAAACTCTCTGCTTCCATGGCTAGCAAGCTCTTAGGTTTTTTGGCCGCTCGCTCCAAGGGATGACAGTTGATGACATTTTCACCCGACTCTTGGGGTCTGAAAGGGGCAGAAATAAAAACATTTATGTAGATTTCAAACCCAATTTT